>OY757022.1:64830413-65232913 GCA_963580285.1 Lucinisca nassula
ATGTAAAAAGGATGTGAACATATATAGTCCGCTATTTCTCATGGCCTTAAGGCATTTATAAACATTTTCTTGGCAGTATTGTCTTCAAAATATCCTCAAAATATCATTTTTTACTATACATAGGGCTTGTTGGTGTGAATATAGCCATAAATCGAGTATTCGTGCTATTTAGGCATAATTCTGTGCATATTAGAATAGAATTGTTCCAAAGACACTGGAGAAGAACCAATGATGCAAGCCGGTGTCTGGGTTTTATTCCAGAAAGAGCTAAACGCTTTTCAAAAACATATAGTTTGCTCGGCTTTCATAGTTGAATCTGAATGCGATAACTTTTTCGGAAATTTGAAAGATTCTTTGTGTCTGAACTTTTATTATGCATGAGAATTTTTTTTTATATGACCTAAATTTCCATTTGGCAATTCTTGTCATGCATCATGAAGAAAATAAGGAGTCGGTATTTGTATCATTACACTAGATACTTGGAGGTGCCGGGCTTTATCTCTTTTTGACCAAGTTTTAGTTGCGTTCTAATTACCAGACTTGCTTCCGTATATCCCATGTTTTATTTCAATGTGCGTAAATGACAGGTATAAGGGACTAAAATGATACGTTTTATAAATATATCTGCAAGCTCAAAGACATTGTTGCTGATTTTATATGGTCACTCCTCCTTTAAAATGTTGGTTAGTATTTACTGCATACTAGAAGGTAAACAAACTTGAAAAGGAGCAGACAACATGTGGATTTTTTCTCATGAACCTGCTGGGCTAGGATGGCTCTATAAAGAGGTATAAGGTTTGAAATGTTTTGTATGTGTAGTTTTGGTGGGAGCAAGTAAAAAGTTACTGTTGTCGCCTATCGAAATTATTTAGTGGTAAGCTACCTATAGCAAAGATAGAAATATCAACAGCACTGTCCTGTTTTCTGTCATTACATATTATTTCCACACGTTTGTAGGTTCTATCCAATTCTGTTTCATAAAATATATTTTCTTGGCATTTATTTTGCCATAGATACTGTAAAAATGTTATGTAGTGCTAATTTAGGTCTAACTGGGTGTATTTGATGAGTTGTTGCCATCGATCTATGTTCTAAGGAGAGGGGTGGGTACTTTAAAGCCATGTTAATCAGTTTTAGTGATGTGTTTGGAAAGGAGACTTGCAGTAATTGCATTTGCAGAAACACAAGAATTTACTTCATCTGGAATATAAGAGTTTGGTTTCATGCCACAAGGACTATGTCTCAAACCAAAGCAAAAGTTAAAAATTGTCTCTCCGAACAACCCGCTGCAATATCCCGATAAATTCTCATCCATTATAAAGTCTAATTTATTGTGTTTATGTCAAAAGGATGTGAACATATACAGTCAGCTATTTCTCATGGCATTAAGGCATTTATACACATTTTCTTGGTTTTGTCTTCAAACTATCCTCACAATATCATGTTTATTTTTTTAATTTAAATCGGGTTTTTGTTTATTTATTTTGTTATGGTTTGTCTTGAGGTGTTTGTTTCGCTTGTGTTATTTTATTTTTGATAGCCTATTGGCCATTTTATGGGAAAGTAACTGTCGTTTTGGCTTTCCGCTGTTGGGTGTTTCCATTAGGTCTGTTGATGCATGTTTGTGTTTCTTTCCCTTTGGTGTCTCTGATGGGAGCTATGGGCTGATTGTATCGATTCCTGATCATTGCCTCTACTTCTATTTTGTATTCATCCTGTAATAAGGATGTGAACAGATATATTCAGCAATTTCTTATGGCATTAAGGCACTCATAAACGTTTCCTTGACAGTTTTGTTTTCTAAATATCCTCAAAAATGTCATTTTTTACTTTAAATAGGGACTGTAGGTGTGAAAATAGCCCCCCAAAAAAGACGAGCGTGCGTGCTATCTTGGCATAATTCTGTGCATTGTAGGATAGAATTGTTCAAAAGACATTTGAGAAGAACCACTGATGCAAGCCATTGTCTAGGTTCTATTTCAGAAAGAGGTAAACTTTGCACTTTTCAAAAACATGGGATTTGCTCGGCTTTCATAGTTGAATCTGATAGCGATAACTTTTTTGGAAACTTGAAAGATTCTTTGTGACTGAGTTTTTATTATGCATAAGAAAATTTTTAGACATGACCTTTAGATATGTCTCTCCGAAGCAGGATGCTGCAATATCCCGATAAGTTTTTTCATCCATAATAATTTCTAATTTATTGTATTTATGTCAATGGGATGTGAACAGATATATTCAGCTATTTCTCATTGCATTAAGGCATTTATAAACACTTTCTTGGCGGTTTTGTCTTCAAAATATCCTGAAACTGTCATGTTTTACTTTAAATATGGGATGTAGGTGTGAAAAAGCCATAAAAATGAGTATTGGTGCTATTTAGGCATAATTATGTGCATTTTAGGATAGAATTATTCCAGCATTGGAGTAGTGCCACTGATGCAAGTCGGTGTCTGGGTTCCAGAAAGAGGTAAACTTTGCGCTTTTCAAAAACATGTGGTTTGCTCAAAATTGAATCTGAAAATGATTTATTTTTTTAAACTTGAAAGATTCTTTGTGACTGAACTTTTATTATGCATGAGGAGATTATTAGATATGACCATTAGATATGTCTCTCCAAAATATCCCGCTGCAATACCCCGATAAGTTTTCTCAACCATTATAATGTCTAATTTATTGTATTCGTGTCAATGGGATGTGAACAGATATATTCAGCTTTTTTCTATTTATAAATATTTTCTTGGCAGTTTGCCTTCAAAATATCCTCACAATGTCATGTTTTACTTTAAATACGGGGTGCAGGTGTGAAAATAGCCATAAAATGAGTATTCGTGCTATTTAGGATAGGATTGTCCCAAAGACATTGGAGAAGAGCCACTGCACTGATGCAAGTCAGTGTCTTGGTTCCATTACAGAAAGAGGTAAACTTTGCGCTTTTCAAAAACATGCGATTTGCTCGGCTTTCAAATTTGAATCTGAAAGCGAATACATTTTCGCAAACTTGAAAGATTCTTTATGACTGAACATTAATTATACATGAGTAAATTATTAGATATGACCCAAATTTTTATTTGGCAATTCTTTTGATGCATCATAAAGAAAACAAGGGTTTGGTATAGCATAGGTAGAAATGTTTGAAGGTTATATCCAATTCTGTTTCATTAAATGTATCTTCATGGTTATCGGTACCATTAACTACGCAAAGCCTTTTCAAAATTTTATAGACGCCATTCTGATTTAATTTCAAAATTCAATATTGGACTTAAATCTCTTCTGCAACAAGGTCTATCGGAACCCGAATTTTATGGTGACTTAGTATATAAATTCAGAAAAATATATAACCGCAATGACTTCAGCACCCAATTTCGTAAAATCATTCTTCGATATAAAAAGATTGGGTACAACATGGATATTATACGACAGACTGCATGCATGGTAGTTAACCCAATCACGGTTGGCAACTTTGCTTCCCTCTTTAATTGCACGCCGGTGGGTCAGGCCTCAGATTCTATGACGGCTCCAACGTAAAGGCTTATTGAAAATTAAAGAGATAATGTTGGTTGGTGCCTGATGCTCTGTCTCTGGTCGGGCTCATCGGAGTCTAACTGTTGGTTTTCTTTTGCTCCAGCATTTCAGTGGTTTCTTGCTGTCGAGTCCTCACCGTTGTCTCACCTCTGTGGTTCTTTGATTTCTGTGTTCACGGAGATGTTGCACTGATGAGTTAGGAGGCCTTCATGCGGACTGAACAAATTTTTGTCCTAAATCGCGACGGAAGTAAGGGCGAGGATTGTGGCCACGTAAAATCGATTTAAGCCCCCCAGTGGAAATCTTCCACTGACCGTTCCAAGGCGGCTCTTCTGTGGCGATTTATTTATGTTGTTGTTTGTTGCTTGCTGTGTGTATCACTTGTGTCTTTTAATTTTGGATGGCCATATGGCCATTTTGTGGGAAAGTAACTGTTCATATGGCCTTCCTTTGTTTAGGTTTCCATTATGGTCTGGTCGCTTAATGTTTGTATTTCTTTCCCTTTGGTGTCTTTTATGGATGGAGTAAGTTAATTGTATCAATTCCTGATCTTTGTTTTACTTCTACTTTGCATATCAGGGCTGTTTTGTTTGTGCCGTGTGGCGGCTGTAAAAGGTCTCCCCGTACATGCATTTAATGCTCTTATTTTTCCAATCCTCAGGGATTGCTTATGCAATTGCTTTTCACTGTTCCATCAATTGACATCCTTTAGATACCTGTTGAAGGTCATTATTAAACCGATGTTCGTTCCTCGTTGTATAACAACTGCTTGTTTGACATTCCTGTACTTTAAGTAGACTAGGATGTTTTGTGGGCTTTTGTTGTACCTTCCTTCTATTCGAAGGAATCTTCTTCAGTAATTTTATTTATTTAATAACCGGTATGAACATCGCTTTAGTTTTGACGGTATCACAACCTTACTAACCAAAATGAGTATTACAAATACATTTAAAATATCAATATCACCCCTTAGGTTACACTCTGCTTCTTCTGTACGGATTCCCCATTCTATTAAGAACTTTAATACTATGTTGCCTTCGGTATTGGTTAGACCCTTAAATTTGTCTTCTGTAACTTCAGTTAATCTCAAAGGAGCAGGCAATACCAATGTTTTTGGGAGTAGTCTTCGTATAAGACTATCTCCTCTCAAATCACCCATCCTTCGAAAATATACTAATCCGTGGAAAAGAAGTGGAATGTATCCTAGTATTTCTAAGTGCAATGCCAAGAGGTGCAGATGTTGTTCGCATTTAAGCACTGCGTCTACCGTTACTTCATCTGTAAACGGTAGACGCTTCTCTGTAGTTAACATGTCTGATTTGACATGACAGTCTACAGATTTAATTTATCTAATTACTTGTCGTGCTGCAAACTGTAATATGCAGTACGTCGGTCAAACTAACCGCATGCTTAAAACTAGATTGAACGAGCATTATCGTAGAATGAGTAAGCCTAAGAAAACTGACACTTTCTTGTACCGTCACTTTCGACGTACAGGTCATTCTGTAAATAACATTATTATACAACCAGTGGAAAAACTTTATTACGATGCAAATTCTACATCTAGATTCAAAATAATCAAAAGACATGAAGCTGAACTGAAATGGATTAAATTTTTACAGACCCCTTTTCCACTGGGATTTAATGACAACATTTATCATGAGGGTAATATTTCCAGAATGCCGGACTTTGATATTTTCTCACTCCTGGAATGTCGAAAACGCAGAACTAGATCTCACGGCACCAGGAAAAATGGTAACTTTAAACGTAAATCACGTGCGTTTAAACGAAACAATACTAGACTGAAGTGACTGTCAATTATATTATTAAATCATGGACGCCACTCTATGCTTTCATTTTTAAGTTCATTACCCGTTTCTGTTTTACGTCTTCTGGACACCGAGGCGAATAAATTCTACGATAGTTCTCATCAGTTATATGATGCGGCTCTCTTAACTAGAGGCTATACTCAGCATACTCTCCGTCCTTACATTGATTCTGAAATTAATCATAAACGTCATTTCTTCAAAATATCCTTCATTAATAAGGGTATGGATTTTATAGATTTGCCCAGTATCTTCCGTGAGAGATCGGTGCTTTCTTCCATTCCTGCTTATTTTCAAAATACTGAAACACCTATAATTTGCTATAAATATAACAAACCTGTTAGATCTATCATTTTTAATTTCAATAAACTTGTTTCAGATCTTGATATTGATACTAATACTCCTGATTCATGTGATTGTATAAACTCAAAGTATTGCTATCCTGCTGCTGGTCATGTAATTACTGGCAATTTGAAAATTATTCCTGATTCTAGGATAAGGAATATAATTTCTAAAGGACCGAAATATCGGTTTCCTTCTAAAATTGATTTCAGTAAATGTAGAGATGAAATCGCTGCTTCCTTGAATGAATTCGGTAATCGATGGTGTAAGCGAGAGTATGTTGAGTGTAAAGCCCTAAAGGACTGGAAACTTAGCATTTTAAGACTAGTGAATCAACGCATTTCTTTCTATTCTCAAAATACTAACTTATTACCTCCTAAGCCCAAGACGTCTTTACGTCATCTTAAACTAGGTATTCAAGAATTTCATAAGAAGTTTGTTTTGGCCCCTGCAGACAAGGCCGCTAACAACGTCGTTGTTGTGTGACGGCTCCACTATGTTAACACGCTTAAGCAGGAGCTTGGTGGTACTAAGGCCTATGAACTTCAGCCTTTGGCTGAAGAGAGAGCTATAGTAGATAAACATGTTTGTCTTTCAGCCACCAAGTTTGCTGTGTGTGTTAACGAAGGCCAAGACAAGCTTCCTACGCTATACTGGTTACCAAAACTTCATAAAAAACCTTACAAAGCACGGTTTATTGCAAATTCTAGTTCTTGCACTACCACTGAACTTTCCAAATTATTAACTTCCTGTCTTACTGCTATTAAAACGCATGTAATTCAATATTGTGATAAAGTCTTTGAAAGATCAGGAAGAAATCTGTTTTGGTCTATAAAAAATTCGAATGAGGTTTTAAAAAAATTGAAATCTAGACAGTTTCGTGCTTCTAGTCTGTCTACCTACGATTTTTCCACTCTTTACACTACACTTCCTCATAATCTTATAAAAGAAAAGCTTAATGATTTAATTGAATGGGCTTTTCACAGAGAAGATTCTCTCTATCTTGCATGTAATGTCAGAAATGCATTTTTCACTTCTAAAGAGCATAAGAATTATACACTTTGGTCATGTCAGAAAGTGTGTGATGCCCTCACCTTTCTACTTGACAATATTTATATTAGATTCGGTACTAAGTTATTTAGACAAATTGTGGGTATTCCGATGGGTACTAATTGCGCACCTCTTGTGGCTGATCTGTTCTTGTATTGTTATGAAAGAGACTTCATTTTGTCGCTTTCCATTGATAACCAATCTGAAATTATTGAAGCTTTTAGCTCTACTTCTAGATATTTAGATGATTTATTAAATATTGATAATACCTATTTTGATGGTTTGATCAGTCAGATTTACCCCCTAGAACTTCAGTTAAATAAAGCAAATTCTTCTGATACCGAGGCCCCGTTTTTGGATTTACATCTATCTATTGTAGATGGATTTGTTTCGTGCAAAATTTATGATAAACGCGATGACTTTGATTTTGAGATTGTAAATTTTCCTTTTTTGGATGGTGATGTTCCTCGTGCGCCATCCTATGGCGTTTATATTTCGCAATTAATTCGATTTGCTAGAGTGTGTAGTCATGTAACTGACTTCAACACTCGTAATAAATTATTAACGGCTAAACTCCTTAATCAGGGTTATCGGTACCATAAACTACGCAAAGCCTTTTCAAAATTTTATAGACGCCATTCTGATTTAATTTCAAAATTCAATATTGGACTTAAATCTCTTCTGCAACAAGGTCTATCGGAACCCGAATTTTATGGTGACTTAGTATATAAATTCAGAAAAATATATAACCGCAATGACTTCAGCACCCAATTTCGTAAAATCATTCTTCGATATAAAAAGATTGGGTACAACATGGATATTATACGACAGACTGCATGCATGGTAGTTAACCCAATCACGGTTGGCAACTTTGCTTCCCTCTTTAATTGCACGCCGGTGGGTCAGGCCTCAGATTCTATGACGGCTCCAACGTAAAGGCTTATTGAAAATTAAAGAGATAATGTTGGTTGGTGCCTGATGCTCTGTCTCTGGTCGGGCTCATCGGAGTCTAACTGTTGGTTTTCTTTTGCTCCAGCATTTCAGTGGTTTCTTGCTGTCGAGTCCTCACCGTTGTCTCACCTCTGTGGTTCTTTGATTTCTGTGTTCACGGAGATGTTGCACTGATGAGTTAGGAGGCCTTCATGCGGACTGAACAAATTTTTGTCCTAAATCGCGACGGAAGTAAGGGCGAGGATTGTGGCCACGTAAAATCGATTTAAGCCCCCCAGTGGAAATCTTCCACTGACCGTTCCAAGGCGGCTCTTCTGTGGCGATTTATTTATGTTGTTGTTTGTTGCTTGCTGTGTGTATCACTTGTGTCTTTTAATTTTGGATGGCCATATGGCCATTTTGTGGGAAAGTAACTGTTCATATGGCCTTCCTTTGTTTAGGTTTCCATTATGGTCTGGTCGCTTAATGTTTGTATTTCTTTCCCTTTGGTGTCTTTTATGGATGGAGTAAGTTAATTGTATCAATTCCTGATCTTTGTTTTACTTCTACTTTGCATATCAGGGCTGTTTTGTTTGTGCCGTGTGGCGGCTGTAAAAGGTCTCCCCGTACATGCATTTAATGCTCTTATTTTTCCAATCCTCAGGGATTGCTTATGCAATTGCTTTTCACTGTTCCATCAATTGACATCCTTTAGATACCTGTTGAAGGTCATTATTAAACCGATGTTCGTTCCTCGTTGTATAACAACTGCTTGTTTGACATTCCTGTACTTTAAGTAGACTAGGATGTTTTGTGGGCTTTTGTTGTACCTTCCTTCTATTCGAAGGAATCTTCTTCAGTAATTTTATTTATTTAATAACCGGTATGAACATCGCTTTAGTTTTGACGGTACCACAACCTTACTAACCAAAATGAGTATTACAAATACATTTAAAATATCAATATCACCCCTTAGGTTACACTCTGCTTCTTCTGTACGGATTCCCCATTCTATTAAGAACTTTAATACTATGTTGCCTTCGGTATTGGTTAGACCCTTAAATTTGTCTTCTGTAACTTCAGTTAATCTCAAAGGAGCAGGCAATACCAATGTTTTTGGGAGTAGTCTTCGTATAAGACTATCTCCTCTCAAATCACCCATCCTTCGAAAATATACTAATCCGTGGAAAAGAAGTGGAATGTATCCTAGTATTTCTAAGTGCAATGCCAAGAGGTGCAGATGTTGTTCGCATTTAAGCACTGCGTCTACCGTTACTTCATCTGTAAACGGTAGACGCTTCTCTGTAGTTAACATGTCTGATTTGACATGACAGTCTACAGATTTAATTTATCTAATTACTTGTCGTGCTGCAAACTGTAATATGCAGTACGTCGGTCAAACTAACCGCATGCTTAAAACTAGATTGAACGAGCATTATCGTAGAATGAGTAAGCCTAAGAAAACTGACACTTTCTTGTACCGTCACTTTCGACGTACAGGTCATTCTGTAAATAACATTATTATACAACCAGTGGAAAAACTTTATTACGATGCAAATTCTACATCTAGATTCAAAATAATCAAAAGACATGAAGCTGAACTGAAATGGATTAAATTTTTACAGACCCCTTTTCCACTGGGATTTAATGACAACATTTATCATGAGGGTAATATTTCCAGAATGCCGGACTTTGATATTTTCTCACTCCTGGAATGTCGAAAACGCAGAACTAGATCTCACGGCACCAGGAAAAATGGTAACTTTAAACGTAAATCACGTGCGTTTAAACGAAACAATACTAGACTGAAGTGACTGTCAATTATATTATTAAATCATGGACGCCACTCTATGCTTTCATTTTTAAGTTCATTACCCGTTTCTGTTTTACGTCTTCTGGACACCGAGGCGAATAAATTCTACGATAGTTCTCATCAGTTATATGATGCGGCTCTCTTAACTAGAGGCTATACTCAGCATACTCTCCGTCCTTACATTGATTCTGAAATTAATCATAAACGTCATTTCTTCAAAATATCCTTCATTAATAAGGGTATGGATTTTATAGATTTGCCCAGTATCTTCCGTGAGAGATCGGTGCTTTCTTCCATTCCTGCTTATTTTCAAAATACTGAAACACCTATAATTTGCTATAAATATAACAAACCTGTTAGATCTATCATTTTTAATTTCAATAAACTTGTTTCAGATCTTGATATTGATACTAATACTCCTGATTCATGTGATTGTAAAAACTCAAAGTATTGCTATCCTGCTGCTGGTCATGTAATTACTGGCAATTTGAAAATTATTCCTGATTCTAGGATAAGGAATATAATTTCTAAAGGACCGAAATATCGGTTTCCTTCTAAAATTGATTTCAGTAAATGTAGAGATGAAATCGCTGCTTCCTTGAATGAATTCGGTAATCGATGGTGTAAGCGAGAGTATGTTGAGTGTAAAGCCCTAAAGGACTGGAAACTTAGCATTTTTAGACTAGTGAATCAACGCATTTCTTTCTATTCTCAAAATACTAACTTATTACCTCCTAAGCCCAAGACGTCTTTACGTCATCTTAAACTAGGTATTCAAGAATTTCATAAGAAGTTTGTTTTGGCCCCTGCAGACAAGGCCGCTAACAACGTCGTTGTTGTGTGACGGCTCCACTATGTTAACACGCTTAAGCAGGAGCTTGGTGGTACTAAGGCCTATGAACTTCAGCCTTTGGCTGAAGAGAGAGCTATAGTAGATAAACATGTTTGTCTTTCAGCCACCAAGTTTGCTGTGTGTGTTAACGAAGGCCAAGACAAGCTTCCTACGCTATACTGGTTACCAAAACTTCATAAAAAACCTTACAAAGCACGGTTTATTGCAAATTCTAGTTCTTGCACTACCACTGAACTTTCCAAATTATTAACTTCCTGTCTTACTGCTATTAAAACGCATGTAATTCAATATTGTGATAAAGTCTTTGAAAGATCAGGAAGAAATCTGTTTTGGTCTATAAAAAATTCGAATGAGGTTTTAAAAAAATTGAAATCTAGACAGTTTCGTGCTTCTAGTCTGTCTACCTACGATTTTTCCACTCTTTACACTACACTTCCTCATAATCTTATAAAAGAAAAGCTTAATGATTTAATTGAATGGGCTTTTCACAGAGAAGATTCTCTCTATCTTGCATGTAATGTCAGAAATGCATTTTTCACTTCTAAAGAGCATAAGAATTATACACTTTGGTCATGTCAGAAAGTGTGTGATGCCCTCACCTTTCTACTTGACAATATTTATATTAGATTCGGTACTAAGTTATTTAGACAAATTGTGGGTATTCCGATGGGTACTAATTGCGCACCTCTTGTGGCTGATCTGTTCTTGTATTGTTATGAAAGAGACTTCATTTTGTCGCTTTCCATTGATAACCAATCTGAAATTATTGAAGCTTTTAGCTCTACTTCTAGATATTTAGATGATTTATTAAATATTGATAATACCTATTTTGATGGTTTGATCAGTCAGATTTACCCCCTAGAACTTCAGTTAAATAAAGCAAATTCTTCTGATACCGAGGCCCCGTTTTTGGATTTACATCTATCTATTGTAGATGGATTTGTTTCGTGCAAAATTTATGATAAACGCGATGACTTTGATTTTGAGATTGTAAATTTTCCTTTTTTGGATGGTGATGTTCCTCGTGCGCCATCCTATGGCGTTTATATTTCGCAATTAATTCGATTTGCTAAAGTGTGTAGTCATGTAACTGACTTCAACACTCGTAATAAATTATTAACGGCTAAACTCCTTAATCAGGGTTATCGGTACCATAAACTACGCAAAGCCTTTTCAAAATTTTATAGACGCCATTCTGATTTAATTTCAAAATTCAATATTGGACTTAAATCTCTTCTGCAACAAGGTCTATCGGAACCCGAATTTTATGGTGACTTAGTATATAAATTCAGAAAAATATATAACCGCAATGACTTCAGCACCCAATTTCGTAAAATCATTCTTCGATATAAAAAGATTGGGTACAACATGGATATTATACGACAGACTGCATGCATGGTAGTTAACCCAATCACGGTTGGCAACTTTGCTTCCCTCTTTAATTGCACGCCGGTGGGTCAGGCCTCAGATTCTATGACGGCTCCAACGTAAAGGCTTATTGAAAATTAAAGAGATAATGTTGGTTGGTGCCTGATGCTCTGTCTCTGGTCGGGCTCATCGGAGTCTAACTGTTGGTTTTCTTTTGCTCCAGCATTTCAGTGGTTTCTTGCTGTCGAGTCCTCACCGTTGTCTCACCTCTGTGGTTCTTTGATTTCTGTGTTCACGGAGATGTTGCACTGATGAGTTAGGAGGCCTTCATGCGGACTGAACAAATTTTTGTCCTAAATCGCGACGGAAGTAAGGGCGAGGATTGTGGCCACGTAAAATCGATTTAAGCCCCCCAGTGGAAATCTTCCACTGACCGTTCCAAGGCGGCTCTTCTGTGGCGATTTATTTATGTTGTTGTTTGTTGCTTGCTGTGTGTATCACTTGTGTCTTTTAATTTTGGATGGCCATATGGCCATTTTGTGGGAAAGTAACTGTTCATATGGCCTTCCTTTGTTTAGGTTTCCATTATGGTCTGGTCGCTTAATGTTTGTATTTCTTTCCCTTTGGTGTCTTTTATGGATGGAGTAAGTTAATTGTATCAATTCCTGATCTTTGTTTTACTTCTACTTTGCATATCAGGGCTGTTTTGTTTGTGCCGTGTGGCGGCTGTAAAAGGTCTCCCCGTACATGCATTTAATGCTCTTATTTTTCCAATCCTCAGGGATTGCTTATGCAATTGCTTTTCACTGTTCCATCAATTGACATCCTTTAGATACCTGTTGAAGGTCATTATTAAACCGATGTTCGTTCCTCGTTGTATAACAACTGCTTGTTTGACATTCCTGTACTTTAAGTAGACTAGGATGTTTTGTGGGCTTTTGTTGTACCTTCCTTCTATTCGAAGGAATCTTCTTCAGTAATTTTATTTATTTAATAACCGGTATGAACATCGCTTTAGTTTTGACGGTATCACAACCTTACTAACCAAAATGAGTATTACAAATACATTTAAAATATCAATATCACCCCTTAGGTTACACTCTGCTTCTTCTGTACGGATTCCCCATTCTATTAAGAACTTTAATACTATGTTGCCTTCGGTATTGGTTAGACCCTTAAATTTGTCTTCTGTAACTTCAGTTAATCTCAAAGGAGCAGGCAATACCAATGTTTTTGGGAGTAGTCTTCGTATAAGACTATCTCCTCTCAAATCACCCATCCTTCGAAAATATACTAATCCGTGGAAAAGAAGTGGAATGTATCCTAGTATTTCTAAGTGCAATGCCAAGAGGTGCAGATGTTGTTCGCATTTAAGCACTGCGTCTACCGTTACTTCATCTGTAAACGGTAGACGCTTCTCTGTAGTTAACATGTCTGATTTGACATGACAGTCTACAGATTTAATTTATCTAATTACTTGTCGTGCTGCAAACTGTAATATGCAGTACGTCGGTCAAACTAACCGCATGCTTAAAACTAGATTGAACGAGCATTATCGTAGAATGAGTAAGCCTAAGAAAACTGACACTTTCTTGTACCGTCACTTTCGACGTACAGGTCATTCTGTAAATAACATTATTATACAACCAGTGGAAAAACTTTATTACGATGCAAATTCTACATCTAGATTCAAAATAATCAAAAGACATGAAGCTGAACTGAAATGGATTAAATTTTTACAGACCCCTTTTCCACTGGGATTTAATGACAACATTTATCATGAGGGTAATATTTCCAGAATGCCGGACTTTGATATTTTCTCACTCCTGGAATGTCGAAAACGCAGAACTAGATCTCACGGCACCAGGAAAAATGGTAACTTTAAACGTAAATCACGTGCGTTTAAACGAAACAATACTAGACTGAAGTGACTGTCAATTATATTATTAAATCATGGACGCCACTCTATGCTTTCATTTTTAAGTTCATTACCCGTTTCTGTTTTACGTCTTCTGGACACCGAGGCGAATAAATTCTACGATAGTTCTCATCAGTTATATGATGCGGCTCTCTTAACTAGAGGCTATACTCAGCATACTCTCCGTCCTTACATTATCATAAACGTCATTTCTTCAAAATATCCTTCATTAATAAGGGTATGGATTTTATAGATTTGCCCAGTATCTTCCGTGAGAGATCGGTGCTTTCTTCCATTCCTGCTTATTTTCAAAATACTGAAACACCTATAATTTGCTATAAATATAACAAACCTGTTAGATCTATCATTTTTAATTTCAATAAACTTGTTTCAGATCTTGATATTGATACTAATACTCCTGATTCATGTGATTGTAAAAACTCAAAGTATTGCTATCCTGCTGCTGGTCATGTAATTACTGGCAATTTGAAAATTATTCCTGATTCTAGGATAAGGAATATAATTTCTAAAGGACCGAAATATCGGTTTCCTTCTAAAATTGATTTCAGTAAATGTAGAGATGAAATCGCTGCTTCCTTGAATGAATTCGGTAATCGATGGTGTAAGCGAGAGTATGTTGAGTGTAAAGCCCTAAAGGACTGGAAACTTAGCATTTTAAGACTAGTGATTCAACGCATTTCTTTCTATTCTCAAAATACTAACTTATTACCTCCTAAGCCCAAGACGTCTTTACGTCATCTTAAACTAGGTATTCAAGAATTTCATAAGAAGTTTGTTTTGGCCCCTGCAGACAAGGCCGCTAACAACGTCGTTGTTGTGTGACGGCTCCACTATGTTAACACGCTTAAGCAGGAGCTTGGTGGTACTAAGGCCTATGAACTTCAGCCTTTGGCTGAAGAGAGAGCTATAGTAGATAAACATGTTTGTCTTTCAGCCACCAAGTTTGCTGTGTGTGTTAACGAAGGCCAAGACAAGCTTCCTACGCTATACTGGTTACCAAAACTTCATAAAAAACCTTACAAAGCACGGTTTATTGCAAATTCTAGTTCTTGCACTACCACTGAACTTTCCAAATTATTAACTTCCTGTCTTACTGCTATTAAAACGCATGTAATTCAATATTGTGATAAAGTCTTTGAAAGATCAGGAAGAAATCTGTTTTGGTCTATAAAAAATTCGAATGAGGTTTTAAAAAAATTGAAATCTAGACAGTTTCGTGCTTCTAGTCTGTCTACCTACGATTTTTCCACTCTTTACACTACACTTCCTCATAATCTTATAAAAGAAAAGCTTAATGATTTAATTGAATGGGCTTTTCACAGAGAAGATTCTCTCTATCTTGCATGTAATGTCAGAAATGCATTTTTCACTTCTAAAGAGCATAAGAATTATACACTTTGGTCATGTCAGAAAGTGTGTGATGCCCTCACCTTTCTACTTGACAATATTTATATTAGATTCGGTACTAAGTTATTTAGACAAATTGTGGGTATTCCGATGGGTACTAATTGCGCACCTCTTGTGGCTGATCTGTTCTTGTATTGTTATGAAAGAGACTTCATTTTGTCGCTTTCCATTGATAACCAATCTGAAATTATTGAAGCTTTTAGCTCTACTTCTAGATATTTAGATGATTTATTAAATATTGATAATACCTATTTTGATGGTTTGATCAGTCAGATTTACCCCCTAGAACTTCAGTTAAATAAAGCAAATTCTTCTGATACCGAGGCCCCGTTTTTGGATTTACATCTATCTATTGTAGATGGATTTGTTTCGTGCAAAATTTATGATAAACGCGATGACTTTGATTTTGAGATTGTAAATTTTCCTTTTTTGGATGGTGATGTTCCTCGTGCGCCATCCTATGGCGTTTATATTTCGCAATTAATTCGATTTGCTAGAGTGTGTAGTCATGTAACTGACTTCAACACTCGTAATAAATTATTAACGGCTAAACTCCTTAATCAGGGTTATCGGTACCATAAACTACGCAAAGCCTTTTCAAAATTTTATAGACGCCATTCTGATTTAATTTCAAAATTCAATATTGGACTTAAATCTCTTCTGCAACAAGGTCTATCGGAACCCGAATTTTATGGTGACTTAGTATATAAATTCAGAAAAATATATAACCGCAATGACTTCAGCACCCAATTTCGTAAAATCATTCTTCGATATAAAAAGATTGGGTACAACATGGATATTATACGACAGACTGCATGCATGGTAGTTAACCCAATCACGGTTGGCAACTTTGCTTCCCTCTTTAATTGCACGCCGGTGGGTCAGGCCTCAGATTCTATGACGGCTCCAACGTAAAGGCTTATTGAAAATTAAAGAGATAATGTTGGTTGGTGCCTGATGCTCTGTCTCTGGTCGGGCTCATCGGAGTCTAACTGTTGGTTTTCTTTTGCTCCAGCATTTCAGTGGTTTCTTGCTGTCGAGTCCTCACCGTTGTCTCACCTCTGTGGTTCTTTGATTTCTGTGTTCACGGAGATGTTGCACTGATGAGTTAGGAGGCCTTCATGCGGACTGAACAAATTTTTGTCCTAAATCGCGACGGAAGTAAGGGCGAGGATTGTGGCCACGTAAAATCGATTTAAGCCCCCCAGTGGAAATCTTCCACTGACCGTTCCAAGGCGGCTCTTCTGTGGCGATTTATTTATGTTGTTGTTTGTTGCTTGCTGTGTGTATCACTTGTGTCTTTTAATTTTGGATGGCCATATGGCCATTTTGTGGGAAAGTAACTGTTCATATGGCCTTCCTTTGTTTAGGTTTCCATTATGGTCTGGTCGCTAAATGTTTGTATTTCTTTCCCTTTGGTGTCTTTTATGGATGGAGTAAGTTAATTGTATCAATTCCTGATCTTTGTTTTACTTCTACTTTTCATGGCATGTATGTTGCCATATTTGACGTCATTCTGATTCATTTCCAAAATTCAATACTGGACTTAAATCTCTTCTGCAACGAGGTCTATCGGAAACCGAATTATATGGTGACTTAGTATATAAATCAAGTAAAATCTATAACCGCAATGACTTTATGTTGGAACCGTCATAAAATCTGAGGCCTGTCCAACCAGCGTGCAATTAAAGAGGGAAGCAAGGTTGTCAACCGTGATTGGGTTAACTACCATGCATGCAGTCTGTCGTATAACATTTATGTTGTACCCAATCTTTTTATATCGAAGAATGATTTTAAGAAATTGGGTGCTAAATAAAGTAGAAGTAAAACAAAGATCATGAATCGATACAATTAACTTACTCCACCCATCAAAGACACCAAAGGGAAAAAAACACAAACATGAAGCGACCAGACCATAATGGAAACCTTAACAAAGGATGGCCATATGGACAGTTACTTTCCCACAAAATGGCCAAATGGCCATCCAAAATAAAAAGACACAAGTGATACACACAGTAAGTAGTAACAAACAACAACAACATAAATAAACCACCACATAAGAACCGCCTTGAAACGGTCAGTGGCAAGAATTCCACTTGGGGCTTAAATCGATTTTACATGGCCATAATCCTCGCCCTTACCTCTGTCGCGGTAAACACTTATTTTGTTTAGTCCGCATGAAGGCTTCCTAACTCATCAGTGTAACATCTTCGATAACATACAAATAAAAAAACTACAGAGATGAAACAAGGTTGAGGACTCGACAGCATAAAACAACAGAATTGCTCGAAAAGGAAAACCAACAGTTAGACTCCGAAAGTCACTGCCGTTATATTTTTTTTTCTAGATTTATATACTTAGTCACCATAAAATTCGGATTCCGATAGACCTAGTTGCAGAAGCGATTTAAATCCAGTATTGAATTTTGGAATGAAATCAGAATGACGGCTATACAAGTTTTACGTAGTTTATGGTACCGATAACCCTGATTAAGAAGTTCAGCCGTTAACAATTTATTACGTGTGTTGAAGTCAGTTGCATGACTACACACTCTGGCAAATCGAATTAATTGTGAAATATCAACGCCGTAGGATGGCACAAGTTGAACATCACCATCCAAAAAAGTAAATTTTACAATCTATAAATCAAAATCATCGCGTTCATCATAAATTTTGCAAGAAACCCATTCACAATAGACAGATGTAAATCCAAAAACGAGGCCTCGGTATCAGAAGAATTTCCTTTATTTAACTGCAGTTTTGGGCGGGGGAGGGGGGGGGGTTAACTTTGACTGATTAAACCATCGAAATACGTATTATCAATATTTAATAAAGCATCCAAATTTCTAGAAGTGGAGCTAAAAGCTCCAATGATTTCAGACTGGTTATCAGCAGAAAGGGACATCATGAAGTCTCTCTCATAACGAAACAAAAACAGACCAGCCAGAGGTTGTGCGCAATTAGTACCCATCGGAATACCCACAGCTTGTCTAAATAATCTGATGTAAATATTGTCAAGTAGAAAGGTGAGAGCTTCACACACATTCTGACATGACCATAAAGTATAGTTTTTATGCTCTTCAGAAGTGAAAAACGCATTTCTTACATTACATGCAACATAGAGGGAGTCTTCCCTATGCAATGTACATTCAATTAAATCACTAAGTTGTTCTTTTATAAGATTATGAGGAAGTGTAGTGTAAAGGGTGGCAAAAGTCATAAGTAGACAGACTTGAACCACGAAAACGCCTGGGTTTCAATTTATTTAAAACTTCATTAGAATATTTTGTAGACCAAAACAGATTTCTACCTGATCTTTCGAATACTTTGTCGCAACATTTTATCACATGTTTTTGGATGGCAGTAAAACATGAAGTTAATAACTGGAGAGTTCAGTGGTGGTACAAGAGCTTGAATTTGCAATTAACCGTGCTTTGTTTTGTCTTTTATGAAGTTTAGGTAACCAATATAACGTAGGAAGCTTGCCTTGGCCTTCTGTAACACAGACAGCAGTAGGCCTTCATGCGGACTGAACAAATTATTTGTCTTAATCGCGACTGAAGTAAGGGCGATGTTTGTGGCCACGTAAAATCGATTAAAGCCCCACAGTGGAATTCATTTCCACTGACCGTTCCAAGGCGGTTCTTCTGTCGCGGTTTATTTTTGTTATGGATTGTCTTTGGGTGTTTGTGTCGCTTATATTATTTTATTTTGGATAGCCTTTTGGCCATGTTGCGGGAAAGTAACTATCCTATTGGCTTTCCGCTGTTGGTGTTTCCGTTTGAGTCTGTTGCTTCATGTGTTCCCGTTGGTGTCTCTGATGGGAGCAGTGGGTTAATTGTATCGATTCCTGATCATTGTCTCTACTTTCATTGCTCGGCTTTCATTGTTAAATCTGAAAGCAATAACTTCTTCGCAACCTTGAAACTTTCTTTGTTACTGAACTTTTATTATGCACGAGTTAATTATTAGATATGACATAAATTTCTATTTGGCAATTAGTTTGATGCATAATAAAGAAAATAAGGGTTGGTATAGCAAAGGTAAAGTGTCACCATCACTAACCTATTTTCAGTCATTAAATACTATTTCCAAACATTTGTAGGTTCTATCCGATTCTGTTTTAAAAAATGTTTCTTCATGGCATGTTTGTCGCCATAGATACTGTAAAAGTGTGATCGTAGTGCTTATTTAGGTCTAACTGGGTGTATTTGCGGATTTTTTTGCCTCTGATTTATGTTCTTGGGAGTGTGGGGCGTACTTTAAAGCCGTGTAAATCAGTTTCTGTTGCTGTGTTTCGAAAGGAGACTTGCAGTAATTGTATTTGCAAAAACACAAGAAAGAATCTACTTCATCTGGAATGTAAGAATATGGTTTCATTGCACTAGGACTATGTCTCAAACCGAAGCAAAACTTATCAATTGTCTATCCGAAAAAGCCCGCTGCAATATCCCATGCAACTTGAGAAAACAACCAGCGGATCGCGTATACCCCCGGCCAGCACCACTCCAACATATTTTTCGAGATTGCATGTAATATGAATGAAGATGTCAAGAAGCTATAAAAATCTAAAATGTGGTTGTAAAAGCTTAACCAAACACAAATTTCAAAATGGACCAAGTTACTGAAGGGGTGGGGGCATCAATGTTACTGAAGCAGCAGTGAGGGGTATGCATCAATAAAATCAATGGACTGGTATGGAAAAACCAATGCCAGTATCAATTGAATTTGTGTTAGAGTTTAGAACATACACGCATCTATAAACTTTGTCACAAAACTTGAACCAAATGTAAAATTTCTAAGTTTGTGACTTTGACCTCAAGGTAACTGTGAGTGGGGGGACGGGGGGGGGGTGCATGCATCAATGAAATCTTTAGACCGGTATGTAACTTCAGTGTAAGTATCATCTAAATCTATGAAAGGGCTCAGTAGATAAATCCCTTAGAAACTTTAACGCAAAACTTTAATGGAATGTAAAAATATTAAGTCTGTGGCCTTGACGTCAAGGTCACTGTAGGCAGGTGGTACATGCATCAATGAGATGTTTAGACCAGTATGTAACTTCAGTGTAAGAAAGAACTAAATGTAACAAAGGGTTCAGAAGATACAATGTCTTAGAATCTTTAACGCAAAACTTTAAGCAAAATATTAATGGACAGACGGACAGAAGTCCGGATAGACGGACAGACGGACAGACGGACGGACGAACGCCAAAACGAAAACTATATACCCCCATAGCATACTTCGTATGTCGGGGTATAAAATAGTCCTTGCAATTCATTTGCATATTCTGAATATGTTCCAGTAAAATAACAAGTTGCATACCCTTTGCAAGTGCTTTGCAGCAGATTGGTGCAAACATTTTGCAAACATAGCTGTACCTCTGCAAAGAGATTGCAAATACATAGAGTATAGTTACTTTTTTTAGTTGGATACCAAAACTATTTCATCGAGTGTGTTGAAAACATCTAAATTTTCACGAGTGCGAAGCACGAGCACGAGTGAAAATTCGGATGTTTTTAACACACGAGATGAAACACTTTTGGTATCCGCCGAAAAAAGTTAATGTTCTTTTTATTATATGCTTTATTAGGACACTTACGGTAATTGATTGACCCGAGGTGACGTCACTATATTGGCCGGGCTAGTTGACGTCACAATTGTCAGTTTCAAAGCATGAACAAATCGAAATTTTGAATTTTTAGTTCAAAGAATGCTTTTCAAGGTATGTTACAGAATGCGATGTGCTTATTTGAAGTCCATTTAATTTTTGAAGGCTCTATGTGACATGCACACAGCCACTGTATCATCGATTCCATGTGTAGCAGTTGGTCGTGGTCGTTTTATCACGTTGGAAAAATAATACGCTAATTTGAACACATATTTCCTCGCACAAAATCTAACTCAGCCTTTCAGTGAACTTGTACGACTTGTAGACCATTTGTAACAATGACAGCTAAGCCTAAATCTGTGATGGAGCATTTAAATAATTGTGCCCGAGATGTGTGTCGGCAAAAGGGAGATGTTCAAATCAAAGCGCTACTGTTGTCAAATATGGCGCCTGTTAATTCAGTTTTAATGCCACACTTCAAAATATATTCTTCCGACATAAGTAATTATTATTTTTAGTAAATCAAAGGAAAATTAACTTTTTTTTCGACCAGCTTTTGCAAACAGTGACTTAAAATCACTTGGTAAGATTAATTAACAGTCTTTCCTCAATAGCAGTCTGCAAACAGTTTACAAACATCAACTCTGATTTTTATTCAGGTGCAAAGCTTTTGCAAATAGTTACTTTGAAAGTATTTCTTGCAAATGTAATGTAAAAGGTTTTACAGTCATTTAAAAAGTATCTTTTTTTTTCGACCAGCTTTTGCAAACAGTGACTTAAAATCACTTGGTAAGATTAATTAACAGTCTTTCCTCAATAGCAGTCTGCAAACAGTTTACAAACATCAACTCTGATTTTTATTCAGGTGCAAAGCTTTTGCAAATAGTTACTTTGAAAGTATTTCTTGCAAGTGTAATGTAAAAGGTTTTACAGTCATTTAAAAAGTATCTTTTTTCATAAGGTCTTTGGAATTAAATGCGAAACAGGATTTCAAATTTTGATCTGCATGTTGGGCATTACATTACAACGTTTATAGCCATAAAATGTAAAATGAATTTAAAAACCTCCCCTTTTATATACAGAATGATATTTGTATTTTTGGTTTGTTTTTCAATCTATGCAAAAAAAAAACAAGTCAGGGTCATCAGTTGAGAAAATTCTGTAGTTCTTAACCAATAAATGCTGCATACCATGGTTTGATGACTTCAAGTTATTTTAAACATTTGTTATCATCCACTAGCATAGAAGGCATGGCCTAGACCATTTCAATACAATTGTTGTGACTGGGGTTGGGTGGGGTGTTGTAGCGTAGTGTAGGGTAGTTTGGAGTGGGTTGGGGTAGGGTAGGTGGATGGGTGGGAAGAGGTGGGTGGGTTATGGGGTAGGTTGGGGCTTGTGGGAGGTTGGGAAGGGTAGGTAGGGCAGGGTGGGGTTAGAATTGGTAGGGTAGGTAAGTTGGGGTTGGGTAGGTTAGGGTAAGGTTAAGTAGGGAAGGGTAGCTAGGAAGATATGAGGTAGGTGGTTGTGGGCAGGTGGGTGCACTGGTGTGGAATGAGGTAGGGAAGGTTAGGTGGGGATGGGTGGGGTTGGGATGAATGCATTGGCATGGGGTGGGGTAGGTTTTGTTGGGGTGGAGGTAGGTAGGGAAGGTATGTTGGGGTTTGGTGGGCAGGGGTAGTGCAAGATTGGGTAGGGTAGGGTAGGTAGGGTGGGATTGGGGTAGTTGGGGATGGATAGGGTTGGTGCATTGGTTTGGGGTCGTGTGGGGTAGGGTAGGTTGGGTGGGGTTTGGGTTGTGTAGGCAGAGAACGGTAGCAAGGGTTGGTGAGGTTTGGGGGGTTGGATGGATAGGTTTGGGTTGGATGGTTGGGGTAGGGTTAGGTAGGGTAGGTAGGGTGGGATTGGGTTATGTTGGGTGCGTTATGGATGGAGTGTGGTAGGGTAGGTGGAGTGCAAAGTAGGTAAGGTGTGGTTGGGGTAGGTGGGGTTGATAGGGTAGGGTAGGTGGAGTTGGGGTAGGTAGATGAGGTTAAGGTCGGGTAAGTAGGGGTTAGGAAGGTTATGGTAAGGTTAAGTAGGGAAGGGTAGCTAGGAAGATATGGGGTAGGTGGGTGTGGGTAGGTGGGTGCACTGGTGTGGAATAAGGTATGGAAGGTGAGGTGGGGATGGGTGGGGTTGGGGTGGATGCATTGGCATCGGGTGTGGTAGGTTTTGTTTGGGTGAAGGTTTTTGTTTGTTTGTTTGATTTGAGGTTTAACGTCCCCGTCAACACTGTGAAGGTCATTTTGGAGACGTTGCTTCCAGGTTTGTGGGACTTTTACCCGACATTGACATGAAATGACATCTCAAGCCCTGTCGCCCAATGAAACCAATAGAGTTTATTAGCATGGACGGTCCGCCTTGCACGGCGGTTCCTGGACAGGCATAGATCCTCCAAGCGGTGTACCAGTACTAGTGTGCGGGCCAGATTCAGCTCTACGTGGAAGCATCATGCTGCCCATATATTTCTTCAAGCCCCTATGGGCGGGGGCCGGTTGGGGTGGAGGTAGGTAGGGAAGGTATGTTGGGGTTTGGTGGGCAGGGGTAGTGTAAGATAAGGTAGGGTAGGGTGGGATCGGGGTAGTTGGGGATGGGTAGGGTGGGCGCGTTGGTTTGGGGTCGTGTGGGGTAGGGTAGGTTGGGTGGGGTTTGGGTTGTGTAGCTAGAGTACGGTGGCTAGGGTGGGTGAGGTTTGGTTAGGTGGGGTGGATAGGTTTGGGTTGGACGGTTTGCGGTAGATTTAGGTAGGGAGGGATTGGGTTATGGTGGCTGCGTTATGGATGGGGTTTGGTAGGGTACGTGGAGTGCAAAGTAGGTAAGGTGTGGTTGGGGTAGATGGGTGGATAGGGTAGAGTAGGTGGGGTCGGGGTAGGTAGATAAGGTTAAGGTATGGTAGGTAGGGTGGGGTTGGGATAGGTAGGAGTAGGTACGGTGCATTCAACTAGTAAGGGTAAGGTAAGTAGGGTGGGGTTGGGTTAAGTGGGGGATT
Source organism: Lucinisca nassula (assembly GCA_963580285.1). Lineage (NCBI taxonomy): Eukaryota > Metazoa > Mollusca > Bivalvia > Lucinida > Lucinidae > Lucinisca > Lucinisca nassula. The sequence continues at coordinate 64,854,105 of OY757022.1, forward strand.
TTAGGGGTGTTTGTTTGTTTGTTTGTTTGATTTTAGGCTTAACGTCTCCGTCAACACTGTAAAGGTCATTTTGGAGACGTTGCTTCCAATTTTGTGGGACTTTTACCCGGCATTGAGATGAAATGACATCTCAAGCCCTGTCGCCCAATGAAACCAATAGGGTTTATTAGCATGGGCGGTCCGCCTCGCACCGCGGTTCCTGGACAGGCTAGATCCTCCAAGCGGTTTACCAGTACTAGTGTGCGGGATGGATTCAGCTCTGCGTGGAAGCATCATGCAGCCCATATATTTCTTCAAGCCCCTATGGGCGGGGACGGAGGATTTTAGGGTAGGATATGAAAGGGTAGGTAGATGGGAATGGTGGTGTTAGGTGGGGTAGGTGGGGTGGAAAGGGTAGGTAGTTTGGGGGTACGTGAGGTGGGATGATGTTAGGTAGGGTAGGTAGAGTGGAATTGGTATAGGTAGGGGTGGATAGGGTCGGTGCGTTGGTATGGGGTAGGCTAAGGTAGATGGGATGAGAGTGGGTATGTTGGGTGGGGTTAGATGGGGATGGGTAGGGTAGGTACGTTGGAGTTGAGCGAGATTAAGGTAGGGTAGGGTAGGTTAGGTGGAGTTGGAAGGGTAGATAGGCTGGGATAGGGGTAGAAGGGGTGGTTAGGTAGGATGCTTTGGGGTGTGTTAGGGTGGAGTAGGGTTTACAGCTTTTATGATACCAGACATTGCAAGTATCACATCAAATTCACCAGTTCTTCATACCAACACGTTCAGTACAGAGCCCACAGGGGTAATATTCTATTATATTCCATACAGGATATGATGCATTAGAGTAGCGTCCCTTGGTTTGAATGACGTCATTTATTTCACTGATGACATCACAAAAATATTGACTTCTCAAGATCATATAGTTCCATTTGCATTTTAGCAGAGTTTGCTCTGCTTGAATCTGAAAAAAAAATCTGATATCTGATGGTATTTAGATAGATAGATAGATAGATAGATAGATAGATAGATAGATAGATAGATAGATAGATAGATAAGATAGATAGATAGATAGATAGATAGATAGATAGATAGATAGATAGATAGATAGATAGATAGATAGATAGATAGATAGATAGATAGATTTTGATTGATTTGAGGTTTAACGTCCCCGTCAACACTGTAAAGGTCATTTTGGAGACGTTGCTTCCAATTTTGTGGGACTTTTACCCGATATTGAGATGAAATGACATCTCAAGCCCTGTTGCCCAATGAAACCAATTGGGTTAATTAGCATGGACGGTCCGCCTCGCACCGCGGTTCCTGGACATGCTTAGGTCCTTTAAGCGGTTTACCAGTACTAGTGTGCGGGCCGGATTCAGCTCTGCGTGGAAGCATCATGCAGCCCATATATTTCTTCAAGCCCCTATGGGCGGGGGCGGTGAGATAGATAGATAGATAGATAGATAGATAGATAGATAGATAGATAGATAGATAGATAGATAGATAGATAGATAGATAGATAGATAGATAGATAGATAGATAGATAGATAGATAGATAGATAGATAGATTTTGTTTGTTTGATTTTAGGTTTAACGTCCCCGTCAACACTGTACATTCAATTTTTGTGGGACTTTTACCCGACATTGAGAAGAAATGACTTCTCAAGCCCTGTCGCCCAATGAAACCCATAGGGTTTATTAGAATGGACGGTCCGCCTCGCACGGCGGTTCCTGGACAGGCTTAGATCCTCTAAGCGGTTTTCGTACCAGTACTAGTGTGCGTGCCGGATTCAGCTCTGCGTGGAAGCATCATGCAGCGCGTATATTTCTTCAAGCTCCTATGGGCGGGGGCTTAGATAGATAGATAGATAGATAGATAGATAGATAGATAGATAGATAGATAGATAGATAGATAGATAGATAGATAGATAGATAGATAGATAGATAGATAGACAGATAGATAGAAAGATAGATATATAGATAGATTAAATAGATAGAAAGATAGATAGATAGCAAGTATTTTTAGCATACTAAAGATTTGTAAAACAGGTCCAGATTTTAACACTTTAAACCCTTTAGACCAGTACAGATGCTTTAGAAAACAGTCAAGATCCAATGAACTATATCATCAGGGTCTACACTGTTTGCCATCATGTTTATGATTGCCATATCCCTTATTTATAAGATTGGACATGTCCAAAATAAAATAAAAAGGATGAAATGATCGACCTCAGAATTTCAGGGGTGAAAGTGTTTAATCATGTAAAACAGTCAATAAATTTGCGATGTCATCAATGAAATAAATGACATCATACAAACCAAGGGACGCTTTTCTGAATTTACCAGCAATAATGGAATAGAATATAATAGAATACTTTTTATTTCCAATCAAGGGACCAAGTTCACATCCTGTTCCAGATAGGGGTAAAGTTGGCTCCCCACGTCTACCAAATACAGTAGAACTTCGATGGCTCGAACACCGATGGCTCGTTTACCATGGATGTGTCCAACCCATTCTTGAGCCCCTAGCGAAATCCTCTACATAAGACAAAGTGGGGGATGATTGAGGAGAATTTAGTCTTTTATCCTGCAAATGTATGCTGTGTGTACTCATTAGAATCGCCTCGATGAGGCAATTCTAATGAGTACACACAGCATACATTTTCATTAGAGAACACCGAAAATATATCTAAAAGCATCTCGTTATGCCTGCTGACAGTAACCTCAGGGGCTCGAACTACCCCAATCTCGAACAGATTTTCGAGGTCCCAAAGGTGTTCGAGCCATTGAAGTTCGACTGTATGAATTATTAACCCATTCTGTATCAAATGGAATCTTGCAGTTGTTTTCATCACAAGTCGCGGTTCTAACGAGTACCCAAAATCTATATTTTAGAGAAGAAAAAGAAAAATAAGGTATACCTCCGGAAACCCCAGTTTTACTGTATAAAAGTGGGGTTCACGAGGGTCAAAATTATATAAGCTTGTTTTCGTGATGGCTTTGCTACTCGCCTGATTTTGTTTGTTGATTTGAGGTTTAACGTCCCCGCCAACAGTTTATGTCATTTTGGAGACGTTGCTTCCAATTTTGTGGGACTTTTACCCGACATTGAGATGAAATGACATCTCAAGCCCTACCGCCCAATGAAACCAATATGGTTTATAAGCATGGATGGTCCGACACTCGCGCCGCTTTGCCTGGACAGGCTTATATCCTCTAAGCGGTTTACCAGTCTGTTTGATTTGAGGTTTAACGTCCCCGTCAAGCGGTTTTCCAGTACTCGTTTGCGGGTCGGTTTCAGCTCTGCGTGGAAGCATCCTGCAGCCGATCTATTTCTTCAAGCCCCGATGGGCGGGGGCCGACTACTCGCCTGATTAATCCGGTTTTGTTATACCTACATTCGTTTTTCATAAGCATTAAAAACATTGAAGTGTCAACCATATTGATGATATCACTTGTGACATCATCACCAACAAGTGACATCATTACCATGTGCCCATCCGGGCACCTGCCTTGGAGCAGCTTCCTTTTCCTGTTAACCCAAGGACAAACAAGCTGCAGCAAAAATGAGCTTTTTAAATAAACTCAAGAAATCAGTCATTTTTGAGATGGCTGACAGAGGAACACCTAGATAGGATGTCCTTAGGGTCGAGCGGTCTGAGAGGCAGGCTGTATTGAACCAGAATCCTGAAGGGGTAAGGAAAAGACAGGAAACGGTTGACCATGCAGCCCTCAGACCAAGATGTATGGGACACCATTTCCCTGAGTGGTGGTGGCTCTGGGCCAAAATCTGGAAGAGATATAACTAGATAGGAAAAACCAGAAGATATCATTCAATTAAATTAATGTGTTTAAAGACTTGTAACTTGAGCTTAAAGGCCCACATCCAATGTGGATTAAAAGCAGGATAAAACATGTTGTTGTGAGTCTGATCTAGGGAACTACAGTTATCTATCCTTATCAATAAGATCAAAACGAAAAGAGCAAATGACTAGAATTTCATAGGAAAGCCACCAAGGTTCAGAAATACACAGAAATTCGGATGGAATTTCACAGAAAAAAAAAAACATTAAAAAACCCCACCAGGATTCCAATGAATATTCACCAGAATTCTGGCGATTTTGCCCAGTCCAGTGGAATTCCGCCAATATGATTTCTTGAATTCCAATTAGAATTTTAGTAGGGATCTCCATATGACCTTAGCTGTTGTTTGGATGTAAACAAAAACACTCATTTCAAAATTTAGGGGTGTTAGGTTAACCGTTGTGTTTACTTAAAAAAAAATATTTGGAAATTGTCGGAACATTTTGCAGTTTTTCCAGGCGACTAAGGTCCTGATAAGATGCCACAGAAAGGGGCATCCTATCTGGACTCGTACTGTTTGTCGGTTACCCTTTAAGGGGCTTCAGATACAAGATGGTTAAAGGATGTACATTAAGGTCTGAGCTTCCACATTTTAGCTCACCTGTCACTTAGATACCTAATGTGCTTTTGTGGCCGATGAATGTCCATCGTGCGTTATGAGACTGTCAGCAAATAATTTAGCTTGCCTCTTGAAACAACAATAATGGTTAACCCTTACAACGCTAAATCCCGATACAGATACTTATGCATACTGCGGCATCTGATCTTGCCCTACACTGTTTGCCAAACCCACCACATATCCAGTCTAGATTTTACAGATACCTCTCTTTCATGTACGCAAGACTGATCTCTCAGTGGAACAAATAATATGGGAATTTTTGGGTCGATTGTTTGTCATTCGACCAAAACTTACTAAGCAGAAAAGCCCTTCAGTGTAAAAGGCTATATGACCGACTTGTCGTCGGAATAACTTTCGGTTAACCAGAGCAAAAGGCTCCCGGGGAGCTTGTAGGACAGGCGTTTGTCGGTCGTCGTCCGTCGTATTTCGTCTGCGCCAACACTTTCAAACGACATCACCTCTAAAACTACTGGGTCGATTGGGCCCAAATTTCATCTGTAGTATCCCTGGGCGGGGGGAAGACCTTTCAGATCCCCAACCCTAAACCATATTCTTGTTCCTAATGGCTATTTTATAATAAAAATGATTGTTGGTACTCGTTAGAATTGAGGCGGTTCTAACGGAAGGCGGTTCTGACGAGTACCCACAATCTTTGTTTTAGAGCAGATTTAAGAAATTGAGAAAATAAGGTTTACCACTATAAACTCCAGCTTCACTATATAAAATTGGGGTTCAAGTGGGTCCAAATTAGATTGGTGTGTTTTCGTGATGTAAGGAAAAATTGGTTTACGGGTGAATATATTAGTTTGCTTTTTTCTGCTCCAAGACATAGGTTGTGGGTACTCGTGAGTACCATCACAACGATGCGGTTCTAACGAGCACCCACAACCAAATTGTGGAATATAAATAAGGAAACATAAGAAATATAAATCGGAAAAGTCGCCATTTAGGAGAAATGAAAGAATGCACAATATCACACGGATGAGTTATCGTGATGAGATTAGAACGAAACGCGTTCCTGTTAAATAAATGAAGGATCTTACACGAGTGCTTGTTTCATATGAAAATGAAACGATTCTTCAGCGAGTTTCATAAATTTCATATGAACTGACATCGAGTATAAGATTCTGTTTATCATATGGCGAATTTAAATAGAATTTTATCGCCTCTAAATTTGACAGTTTTTTCCACAAAAATGCACTGTTGACATGGACGTCGTCATGTTACTTAATACCGCCAAAATGTTATTACGCGTGTGGTCATATCATATATATTAGATGACGCTATCAACTGCCCATCAATGACGTCATATGATAAATCAAAATTATCTAGGCACATCTTAAGAAAGTTGGGGATGGACATAACAAACAACGGAGTAAAAGGGTCCATCCAACAATAGGTTAAAACGGCGGTAGGTCCAGTTTACCTTAATCACTCATTTCACAAGTCTACACAACGAGAGTGTCATAATGGCCCTGGATCGCTCACCCGATCCTTATTGTACAGATAAAATGGTAATTACTATAACGTGGTGTGGATGGTTTGAGCCACTTTGGTTGACAGTGATCCAAGGAACATTTCTGTGAAATTATTTCAAAATCAGTCTACCTATTGTGTAGTAGAAGTCATTTTAAAGATTGTTTACTGTTTTAGTTTTGGTGGCTATTAAGTTCAGTTGAGCAATTTTGAGCAATTTTGTCAGAGGGTCACCCATGGAATATCCCTTCCAAATTGTTTTCTATCTGGGGATGAAGTCTTTCAAAAGTTACATTCGACAATACAGAGCTAAGTTTATGTTACTATCTGGGCACCTTCATGCACACTGTGCACGGGGATAACTCTGCTCAGTCTAACTTACAACGCCTCGTGGTAACAAGACCAAAAGGAAATTGAGGGTTGGGGCATGGGGGGGGGGAGGGTGCAGATTTGGCATAAAATGCTGGATATATGAGTCAGTGCTTCACTTTGACTACACACAGCTGACTTGTATGTCACTGTCTAGGCACTTGTGGACAATGAGGGTCAGGTCCTAGTGCACCAGACTGAGATGTACCGGCACAATACAGATCTGACTTTTATTTCAGTATTTGGACAACTTGTGGACATTGAGGGTCAGGTCCTTGTGCATGGACATGAACCGGCTCACTAACTTACAATGCCTTATCTCTATATAAAACCAGCGGGCCTTTGGGTCGGTCCATTTTTGGCTATAGATTTGAACATAGGGTGGCCATCTTTGAAGAGGGCCACTAAATGCTTCATTCAATATATCAATGACTTGAGTCTTCCGGTCTCAGACAAGCACATTTTGAATGGTTTTTCCTATATAAGTCTATTTAAAACCGGTAGCCCTGGGCGAGATCAATTTTGGCCCCATTGCTATAATTTGAATACTCTTCGTAGAGGTCCCCAACATGAAGCTTCATGCAAAATAACAAAGAGCTGGGCCTTGTGGTTTCAGAGAACAAGACTTTTAAAGGTTTTCCATATAAGTCGATATAAAAACAGTTGGGCCAGGGGCGGGGCCACCTTTGGCACCAGGGCTATAATTTGAACAATCTTTGTAAGGTCCACTATCAAAGACCCGGGCCTTCTGGTTTCAGACAAGAAGAATTTTAAAGGGTTTCCCAATGTAAGTCTATGTAAAGCCAGTGGGAAACGGATCTCCAAAATGACATGTACAGTGTTGACGGGGACGTCAAACCATAAATCAAACAACAAAAACAAACAAACGGGGCGGGGCGGGGATATTATTGGCTCGAGGACTATAATATGAACAATCTTGGTAGAGGTCCACTAGATGAAGCTTCATACCAAATATAAAAAACCGGGGCCCTCTGGTTTCAGAAGAGAACATTTTTAAAAGGCTTTCCCTATATAAGTCTATGCAAAATGGGAGGGCCCCGGCGCGGAGGCATGTTACGACCAAGGGCTATAATTTGAACAATCTTGGTAGAGGTCCTCTAGATGAAGTTTCGTACCAAATATCATACACCTGGGTCTTCTTCTTTCAGACAAGAAGATTTTTAAAGGTTTTCCCTATGTAATCCTATATAAAACTGTTGGTCCACCGGGGGCATTTTTAGCCCCAGGGTTTATAATTTGAACAATCTTTATAGAGGTCCACTAGATGAAACTTTATACCAAATATCAAAGATCTGGGCTTTCTGGTTTCAGACGAGAGTATTTGTGAAGGATTTCCCTATATAATTCTGTGTAAAATGGGTGGGCCATTGTTGGCCTCAGCGCTATAATTTGAACAACCTTGGGAGCGGTCCACAAGACAAAACTTCATACAAAATATCAAATACCTGGGACTTCTGGTTTCAGACAAGAAGATTTTTAATTTTGAAAGGTTTTTCCCTATGTAAGTCTATATAAAACTGGTGAACCCTGGCGCGGGGATGGGGGCATTTTTGGCCACAGGGCTATAATTTAAATAATCTTTGTAGAAGTCTACTACATGAAGCTTCATACCTAATATTGAAGACCTGGGCCTTCTTGTTTCAGTCTGTGTAAAATGGGTGGGCCGGGCGCGGGGACATTTTTGGTCTCAGGACTATAATTTGAATAATCTTTGTAGAGGTCCACGAGATGAAGCTTCTAATAAAATATCAAAGACCTGGGGCTTCTGGTTTCAGACGAGAAGATTTTTAAAGAGTTTCCCTATATTAGTCTTAAGTAAATTAGATGGGCCCCGACGCGGGAGCAGTTTTGGCCCCAGTGCTATACTTTGAACAATCTTGGTAGAGGTCCACTAGATACAACCTTATTCTAAATATCATAAATCGGGGCCTTCTGCTTTCAGACAAGACTATTTTTAACTGTTTTCCCTATGTAAGTCTATGTAAAATGGATGGGCCCTGGCGTTGTGGGGGGGGGGGGGTGCTTTTTTGGCCCTTTGACTATAATTTGAACAATCTTTGTAATGGTCCACTAGATGAAGCTAAATACCAAATATCAAAGACCTGGGTCTTGCGGTTTCAGAGAGGATGTTTTTATAGGTTTTCGGTGAAAAAAAATTCTATTATTTATGGCTCCTGTGATCTAGATGTTCAATGGACCGGAACCGTTTGAACAACTTTTGAAAGTGGACCACCTAAGGATCATTCCTATGAAGTTTGGTCAAAATCCGATCAGTGGTTTAGGAGGAGATGTCGTTTGAAGAAATTGTTTACGGACGGACGGAGGCACGCTCGCACGGACTATCCTACCTTGAAATAAGTCTGTCAGCACAAACACGATTCCATAGTTCTGGTTAACCATTCTGTATAGTCTTCATAGGTTTGCATTCAATCAGCGAGCACTTCCGTCCCCCGCCCATCGGGGCTTGAAGAAACAGATGGGCTGCACGATGCTTCCCTGAAATTGAAACTAAAAGCTTAGAATATCAAACAAACTGATATATTTTAAAAGGCAATTTGCTTGACATGTCAGGCGATTCATCTAAAGCCCACTATGTATGTTCAGCTCAAAGTAGGATTTGGTATAATTCCGGAATTGTCCTGCGCATACATGTAGTAGTAATTTGTTGCGCAGTGAGAATTCCTACCTTGCGCAAGACAATTTCGAATTGCCTCTGCGCAAACCTGAGAATCGGAACAAAGTAGGAATAATTTATCTTTTCTGTATTTAATTTATAATATATTGCTATTATGATTCCTGTTATTAAATTATTAATTATAAATTCTTAAGAAGTTCATAAAACAATCATATAATGTGAAAACAGAATAAAAACATGCATTTTGAGGTCATGTTTGTGTAAAGATATCGCGAAGTAATTGAACTAGAATTATAAATATGTTAGCATGGTGCAATACGGAAGATGGACGCAAATCATTATTTTTGGTTTATTCAAGATTATTTCATTCATTTCGAGTCGAACATAATTCACATGTGGGCGAAAACCGGAGTCCCCGGAGAAAAACTAACAGAATTTTGCATCTCAAATGTGGCCGACGAGAGACCTAATAATTGCGAGTCAATTCTACAAATTGGGCCATGGAGCCGCAAATCATTTATAAATAAAATGTTAGAACTTACAAACAAAAACGGTTCAATGCAACGTTTTCCCCAAAGGTTCAATGTGTGTGCGCGACTTCAATGTGGCATTCATTACCGACATCTCTGTCAGCGGCGTTTTCATAAAATATCACAACTCTTCTTTTGTAAGTGCCTTTTCTAGAACCAAGAAAAACTATACAGTAAACGAATTTAGCCACGAAAGACACACACACACACACACACACGAATTTAGCATTAATTTGGAATAACTGATGTTAGTAAACATCAATTCGTATGGTATAAATTGTCCCTTACATTTTTTAAAAAATTGATTTTGTGTACCCGTAAGAATCGCTTACTAGAGGAATATCAAAAGGCGTCTTTAAAATCGATGTGTTTTCATACGGATTTGTTGAATAGACAATGACCTCTTCGTTATTGTGTAATCTATTTTTATTAGCTCACCGTCACGTAGTGACGAGGTGAGCTTATGGGATCACTTTTCGTCCGTCGTCCGTCGTGCGTCAGTGCGTCCGTGCGTCCGTGCGTCAGTGCGTCCGTGCGTCCGTAAACAATTTCTTTAAACGACATCTCCTCCTAAACCACTGATCGGATTTTGACCAAACTTCACAGGAATGATCCTTAGGTGGTCCCCTTTCAAAGTTGTTCAAATGGTTCCGGTCCGTTGCACATCTTGGTTTTTGGGGCCAAAAATAGACTTTTTTCACCAAAAACTTAAAAAATCTTCTTCTCTGAAACCACAAGGCCCAGGTCTTTGATATTTGGTATGAAGCTTCATCTAGTGTACCCCTACCAAGATTGTTCAAATTATAGTGCTGGGGCCAAAAATGCCCCCGCTCCGGGGCCCTTTGGTTTTACAGGGGCTTATATAGGGACAATCTTTAAAAATCTTCTTCTCTGAAACCATAAGGCCCAGGTCTTTGAAATTTGGTCTGAAGCTTCATCTAGTGGACCCCTACCAAGATTGTTCAAATTAAAGTGCTGGGGCCAAAAATGCCCCCGCTCCGGGGCCCTTTGGTTTTACATGGGCTTATATAGGGAAAATCTTTAAAAATCTTCTTCTCTGAAACCGTAAGGTCCAGGTCTTTGATATTTGGTCTGAAGCTACATCTAGTGGACCCCTACCAAGATTGTTCAAATTATAGTGCTAGGGCCAAAAATGCCCCCGCGCCGGGCCCCTTTGATTTTACATGGGCTAATATAGGGAAAATCTTTAAAAATCTTCTTCTCTGAAACCACAAGGCCCAGGTCTTTGATATTTGGTATGAAGCTTCATCTAGTGGACCCCTACCAAGATTGTTCAAATTATAGTGCTTGGGCCAAAAATGCCCCCGCCCCGGGGCCCTTTGGTTTTACATGGGCTTATATAGGGAAAATCTTAAAAAATCTTCTTCTCTGAAACCGCAAGGCCCAGGTCTTTGATATTTGGTATGAAGCTTCATCTAGTGGACCCCTACCAAGATTGTTCAAATTATAGTGCTGGGGCCAAAAATGCCCCCGCCCCAGGGCCCTTTGGTTTAACATGGGCTTACATAGGGATAATCTTTTAAAATTTTCTTCTCTGAAACCGCACGGCCCAGGTCTTTGATATTTGGTATGAAGCTTCATCTAGTGGAACCCCACCAAGATTGTTCAAATTATAGTGCTGGGGCCAAAAATGCCCCCGCTCAGGGGCCCTTTGGTTTTACATGGGCTTATATAGCGAAAATCTTTAAAAATCTTCTTCTCTGAAACCGTAAGGCCCAGGTCTTTGATATTTGGTCTGAAGCTTCATCTAGTGGATTCTTACCAAGATTGTTCAAATTATAATGCTGGGGCCAAAAATGCCCCCGCCCTGGGCCCCTTTGATTTTACAAAGGCTTATATAGGGAAAATCTTTAAAAATCTTCTTCTGAAACCGCAAGGCCCAGGTTTTTGATCTTTGGTATGAAGCTTCAACTAGTGGACCCCTACCAAGATTTTTCAAATTATAGTGCTGGGGCCAAAAATGCCCCCACTCCGGGGCCCTTTGGTTTTACATGGGGTTATATAGGGAAGATCTGTAAAAATCTTTTTCTCTGAAACCCTAAGGCCCAGGTCTTTGATATTTGGTATGAGGCTTCATGTAGTGAACCCCTGCCAAGTTTGTTCAAATTATAGTGCTGGGGCCAAAAATGCCCCCGCCCCTGGTCCCTTTGGTTTTACATGGGCTTATATAGGGAAAATCTTTAAAAATCTTCTTCTCTGAAACCGCAATGCCCATGTCTTTGATATTTGGTATGAAGCTTCATCTAGTGGACCCCTACCAAGATTGTTCAAATTATAGTGCTGGGGACAAAAATGCCCCCGCTCCTGGGCCCTTTGGTTTAACATGGGCTTACATAGGGAAAACCTTTTAAAATTTTCTTCTCTGAAACCGCAAGGCCCTGGTCTTTGATATTTGGTATGAAGCTTCATCTAGTGGACCCCCACCAAGATTGTTCAAATTATAGTGCTGGGGCCAAAAATGCCCCCGCTCAGGGCCCTTGGATTTTACATGGGCTTATATAGGGAAGATCTTTAAAAATCTTCTTCTCTGAAACAGTAAGGCCCAGGTCTTTGATATTTGGTATGAAGCTTCATCTAGTGGACCCCTACGAAGATTGTTCAAATTATAGTGCTGGGGCCAATCAATGCCCCCGCCCCGGGGCCCTTTTGTTTTACATGGGCTTATATAGGGAAAATCTTAAAAAATCTTCTTTTCTGAAACCGCAAGGCCCAGGTCTTTGATATTTGGTATGAAGCTTCATCTAGTGGACCCCTACCAAGATTGTTCAAATTATAGTGCTGGGGCCAAAAATGCCCCTGCTCCGGGGCCCTTTGGTTTTACATTGGCTTACATAGGGAAAATATTTTAAAATTTTCTTCTCTGAAACCGCAAGGCCCAGGTCTTTGATATTTGGTATGAAGCTTCACCTAGTGGACCCCTACCAAGATTGTTCAAATTATAGCCCTGGGGCCAAAAATGCCCCCACCCCACCCCGGGGCCCTTTGATTTTACATGGGCTTATATAGGGAAAATCGTTAAAAATCTTCTTCTCTAAAACCGCTAGGCCCAAGTCTTTGATATTTGGTATATAGCTTCACCTAGTGGAACCCTACCAAGATTGTTCAACTTATAGTGCTGGGGCAAAAAATGCCCCCGCTCTTGGGCCCTTTGGTTTTACATGGGCTTATATAGCGAAAATCTTTAAAAATTTTCTTTTCTGAAACCGTAAGTCCCATGTCTTTGATATTTGGTATGAAGCTTCACCCCACAAGGCCCAGGTTCCCCCCCCCACCACGCCCCGGGGCCTTTTGGTTTTACATGGGCTTATACAGGGAAAATCTTAAAAAAACTTCTTCTCTGAAACCGCAAGGCCCAGGTCTTTGATATTTGGTATGAAGCTTCACCTAGTGAACCCCAACCATCGTTGTTCAAATTAAAGCCCTTGGGTCAAAAATGCTCCCGCTCCGGGGCCCTTTGGTTTTACATAGACTTATATATGGAAAATCTTGAAAAATCTTCTTCTCTGAAACAGCAAGACCAAGGTCTTTGATATTTGGTATGAAGCTTCACCTAGTAAACCCCAACCATGGTTGTTCAAATTAAAGCCCTTGGGTCAAAAATGCCCTTTGGTTTTACATGGGCTTATATAGGGAAAATCTTTAAAAAATTTCTTCTCTGAAACCGTTATGCCCTTGTCTTTGATATATGGTATGAAGCTTCACCCCACAAGGCCCAGGTCCCACCCCCCCCCCCCAACCCGTATACCCCCCCCCCCCAGCAGGGCCTTTTGGTTTTACATGTGCTTATATAGGGAAAATCTTTAAAAATCTTCTTCTCTTAAACCTCAAGGCCCAGATTTTTGATATTTGGTTATTTGGTATGAAGCTTCACCTAGTGGACCCCTACCAAGGTTGTTCAAATTATAGCCCTAGGGCCAAAAATGCCCCCGCTCTGGGGCACTTTGGTTTTACATAGACTTTTATATGGAAAATCTTGAAAAATCTTTTTCTCTGAAACCGCAATGCCCAGGTCTTTGATATTTGGTATGAGGCTTCATGTAGTGAACCCCTGCCAAGATTTTTCAAATTAGTGCTGGGGCCAAAAATGCCCCCACCCATGGGCCCTTTGGTTTTACATGGGCTTATATAGGGAAAATCTTTAAAAATCTTCTCTGAAACCACAAGGCCCAGGTCTTTGATGTTTGGTATGAAGCTTCATCTAGTGGACCCCTACCAAGATTGTTCAAATTATAGTGCTGGGGCCAAAAATGCCCCCGCCCCCGGGCCTTTTGGTTTTAAATGGGCTTATATAGGGAAAATCTTTAAAAATCTTTTTCTCTGAAACGGCTAGGCCCAGGTCTTTGATATTTGGTATGAAGCTTTACCTAGTGGACCCCTGCCAAGATTGTTCATATTATAGTGCTGGGGCCAAAATGCCCCCGCTCTGGGGCCCTTTGGTTTTACATGGGCTTTTATAGGGAAAAATGTTTAAAAATTTTCTACTCTGAAACTGTAAGGCCCATGTCTTTGATATTTGGTATGAAGCTTCACCCCACAAGGCCCAGGCCCTGGGGCCAAAAATGCCCCCACCCCAGGGCCTTTTGGTTTTACATGTGCTTATATAGGGAAAATCTTTAAAAATCTTCTTCTCTTAAACCTCAAGGCCCAGATCTTTGATATTTGGTATGAAGCTTCACCTAGTGGACCCCTACCAAGGTTGTTCAAATTATAGCCCTTGGGCCAAAAATGCCCCCGCTCTGGGGCACTTTGGTTTTACATAGACTTATATATGGAAAATCTTTAAAAATCTTCTTCTCTGAAACCGCAATGCCCAGGTCTTTGATATTTGGTATGAGGCTTCATGTAGTGAACCCCTGCCAAGATTGTTCAAATTATAGTGCTGGGGCCAAAAATGCCCCCGCCCCGGGGCCCTTTGGTTTTACATGGGCTTATATAGGGAAAATCTTTAAAAATCTTCTTCTCTGAAACCACAAGGCCCAGGTCTTTGATGTTTGGTATGAAGCTTCATCTAGTGGACCCCTACCAAGATTGTTCAAATTATAGTGCTGGGGCCAAAAATGCCCCCGCCCCGGGGCCTTTTGGTTTTACATGGGCTTATATAGGGAAAATCTTTAAAAATCTTTTTCTCTGAAACAGCTAGGCCCAGGTTGATATTTGGTATGAAGGTTTACCTAGTGGACCCCTGCCAAGATTGTTCATATTATAGTGCTGGGGCCAAAATGCCCCCGCTCTGGGGCCCTTTGGTTTTACATGGGCTTTTATAGGGAATAATGTTTAAAAATGTTCTACTCTGAAACTGTAAGGCCCATGTCTTTGATATTTGGTATGAAGCTTCACCCCACAAGGCCCAGGCCCTGGGGCCAAAAATGCCCCCACCCCGGGGCCTTTTGGTTTTACATAGACTTATATAGGGAAAATCTTTAAAAATTTTCTTCTCTGAAACTGTTAGGCCCATGTTTTTGATATTTGGTATGAAGCTTCACCCCACAAGGCCCAGTTACCCCCCCCCCTTATATAGGGAAAATCTTTAATAATCTCCTCTGAAACCGCAAAGCCCAGGTCTTTGATATTTGGTATGAAGCTTCATCTGGTGGACCCCTACCAATATTGTTCAAATTATAGTGCTGAGGCCAAAAATGCCCCCACCCTGGGGCCTGTTGGTTTTACATGGGCTTATAGAGGGGAAAAATCTTGAAAAATCTTCTTCTCGGAAACCACAAGGCCTAGGTCTTTGATATTTGGTATGAAGCTTCATCTAGTGGACCTCTACCAAAATTGTTCAATTATAGCCCTGAGACCAAAAATGCCCCCGCCTCGGGGCCCTTTGGTTTTACATAGACTTATATAGGGAAAATCTTTAAAAATCTTCTTCTCAGAAACCACAAGGCCTAGGTCTTTGATATTTGGTATGAAGCTTCATCTTGTGGACCTTTACCAAGATTGTTCAAATTATAGCCCTGGGGCCAAAAATGCCCCTGCTCCGGGGCCCTTTGGTATTACATAGACTTATATAGGAAAAATCTTGAAAAATCTTCTTCTCTGAAACCAGAAGGCCTAGGTCTTTGATATTTGGTATGAAGCTTCATCTAGTGTACCTCTACCAAGATTGTTCAAATTATAGCCCTGAGACCAAAAACGCCCCTGTCTCGGGGGCCCTTTGGTTTTACATAGACTTATAACTTATAGAGTCTAACTGTTGGTTTTCTTTTGCTCCAGCATTTCAGTGGTTTCTTGCTGTTGAGTCCTTACCGTTGTCTCACCTCTGTGGTTCTTTGATTATTTGTGTTCACGGAGATGTTGCACTGATGAGTTAGGAGGCCTTCATGCGGACTGAACAAATTATTTGTCTAAATCACGGGGGAAGTAAGGGTGAGGATTGTGGCCATGTAAAATAGATTTAAGCCCCCCAGTGGAAATCTTTCCACTGACCGTTCCAAGGCGGTTCTTCTGTGGCGATTTATTCATGTTGTTGTTTGTTACTTACTGTGTGTATCACTTGTGTCTTTTAATTTTGGATGGCCATATGGCCATTTTGTGGGAAAGTAACTGTCCTTATGGCCTTCTTTTGTTTAGGTTTCAATTATGGTCTGGTCGCTTAATGTTTGTATTTCTTTCCCTTTGGTGTATTTGATGGGTGGAGTAAGTTAATTGTATCGATTCCTGATCTTTGTTTTACTTCTACTTTATATAGGGAAAATCTTTAAAAATCTTCTTCTCTGAAACAACAAGGCCTAGGTCTTTGATATTTTTGGTGTGAAATTTCATCTAGTGGACCTCTATCAAGATTGTTCAAATTATAGGCTATTAGCCCTGGGGCCAAAAACGCCCCCGCCCCGAGACCTTTTGGTTTTACACAGACTTAAATAGGGAAATCTTTAAAAATCTTCTTCTCTGAAACCACTAGGCCCGTGCCTTTGATATTTGGTATGGAGCTTCATCTAGTGAACCTCTACCAAGATTGTTCAAATTATAGCCCCCACCCCGGGGCCCTTTGGTTTTACATAGACTTATATATAGAAATAATCTTTGAAAATTTTCTTCTCTGAAACAGCAAGGCCCAGGTCTTTGATATTTGGTGTGAAGCTTCATCTAGTGGACCTCTATCAAGATTGTTTAAAATTATGGCCCTGAGGCCAAAAATGCCTCCGCTCCGGGGCCATTTGGTTTTACATAGGCTAATGTAGGGAATATCTTTAAAAAATCTTCTTCTCTGAAACCCCAAGGCCCAGGTCTTTGATATTTGGTGTATAGCTTCATCTAGTGGACCTTTGCCAAGATTGTTCAAATTATAGCCTTTGTTGATATTTGGTATGAAGCTTCACCTCTTTAGACCTCCCTCAACATTATGCACATTGTAGCCCTGGGGTCAATAATGGCCCTCCCTGAGGCCCACTTGTTACTCTATCATATGGATCAGGTGAGCGATCCAGGGCCATCATGGCCCTCTTGTCTTATTTTTGTAGTATTTGCTTTTCCGAAAACCAGTACCGAACATAGGGAGTAATGCATCCTTTCATCGAAAAACTCATGTCTGATTTGATTCTTACTTCGTCCAAAGTAACTCCTAGAAGCCTCCGTGGTCGAGTGGTTACGCTACTCGCCTTGTAAACCAGGGGTCGCAGGTTCGATCCCGGGCTTCTCCAGACTTTCGGATGAGTCTTTAAACCGAGGTCCCGTCTCCGTATGACCTTAGCTGTTGGTGGGACGTAAAACTCAAACACTCACTCACTCCAAAGTAACTCCTATTTTGCACAGAGACATTTACCGTGGCAAATAATCGATAGGTTAATACCAAATTCCCTTGCGCATTTCTAGTATGCATCTCACCAACAGCTAAGGTCACACGGAAACGGGAGCTTTAGACTTGACCGTCCGCCAACTTCCCAAGCAAGTCGCATATTTCTGCGACAGTCAGAAAGGCTGTGATTATTTGGAGAAAAATTGCAAAACAAAGAAATGAGACCCCAGACTAAGTCCATTTGACGATGATTGTCAGGTTCAATAAATGAATATCAAGTATAAGCTTTTACAAAAAGCTTGAGTCTACGCTCAGCACACATTAATTTGCATAGTCATAGGATTCAAAAGTAAAATGATCAAGCTGTTCATGTGTATCCTGTATAAGTGTGTCAGTAAATACGGAAACTTGCATAAAAAGCCAAAGATTCCAAAAGCTGACTCCAGTCACATATACAAACAAATTTTACCAATCATTTTCAATGACAACCACTCGCACTAGGGAAACGAAAAATCAGTAGAACAGTTACATTTGCCTTCTTTTAGTGAAAACAAACAAAAATAGATGTACTGTATCATCGGAGGGAAGTCAACATCACGTGAACCGAGAAAATAAGTTTATTTTGTATGCAAAGAAGTGTTCTGGTCGATCCCGGTTTTTAAGCATTATACCAAATAACACCGATGACCAGTCAATATGACATAGCATTCGGCCAGTAATGCCCTTTTCTTTCATGCTTCTGGAGCAAAAGTAAACCTTAGGTAGTCTACACCCACAGGCGTAGACAATAACACCGAAGACATGTTCATAGAAAATAACATTCAACCCGTCATGCCCTTTTCTTAAATGCTTAGGGGGCAAAAGTCATCCTTAACATTGCCTACGCCCGTGGCCATCGACAATAAGAATCATGTGACACTGTATAGATAGATGAAATTATGCATGCAAAATAACAAAGAGCTGGGCCTTGTGGTTTCAGAGAACAAGATTTTTAAAGGTTTTCCATATAAGTCGATATAAAAACAGTTGGGCCAGGGGCGGGGCCACCTTTGGCACCAGGGCTATAATTTGAACAATCTTTGTAAGGTCCACTATCAAAGACCCGGGCCTTCTGGTTTCAGACAAGAAGAATTTTAAAGGGTTTCCCAATGAAAGTCTATGTAAAGCCAGTGGGCAACGGATCTCCAAAATGACATGTCCAGTGTTGACGGGGACGTCAAACCATAAATCAAACAACAAAAACAAACAAACGGGGAGGGGCGGAGATATTATTGACTCGAGGACTATAATATGAACAATCTTGGTAGATGTCCACTAGATGAAGCTTCATACCAAATATAAAAAAACCGAGGCCCTCTGGTTTCAGAAAGAACATTTTTAAAAGGCTTTCCCTATATACGTCTATGTAAAATGGGAGGGCCCCGGCGCGGAGGCATGTTAAGCCCAAGGGCTTTAATTTGAACAATCTTGGTAGAGGTCCTCTAGATGAAGTTTCGTACCAAATATCATACACATGGGCCTTCTTGTTTCAGACAAGAAGATTTTTAAAGGTTTTCCCTATGTAAGCCTATGTAAAACTGTTGGTCCCCCGGGGGCATTTTTAGCTCCAGGGTTATAATTTGAACAATCTTTATAGAGGTCTACTAGCTGAAACTTTATATCAAATATCAAAGATCTGGGCTTTCTGGTTTCAGACGAGAGTATTTGTGAAGGTTTTCCCTATATAATTCTGTGTATAATGGGTGGGCCATTGTTGGCCTCAGCGCTATAATTTGAACAACCTTGGGAGCGGTCCACAAGACAAAACTTCATACAAAATATCAAATACCTGGGACTTCTGGTTTCAGACAAGAAGATTTTTAATTTTGAAAGGTTTTTCCCTATGTAGGTCTATATAAAACTGGTGAACCCTGGCGCGGGGGTGGGGACATTTTTGGCCACAGGGCTATAATTTAAATAATCTTTGTAGAGGTCTACTACATGAAGCTTCATACCTAATATTGAAGACCTGGGCCTTCTTGTTTCAGTCTGTGTAAAATGGGTGGGCCCCGGCGCGGGGACATGTTTGGTCCCAGGACTATAATTTGAATAATCTTTGTAGAGGTCCACGAGATGAAGCTTCTAATAAAATATCAAAGACCTGGGGCTTCTGGTTTCAGACGAGAAGATTTTTAAAGATTTTCCCTATATAAGTCTTAAGTAAATTAGATGGGCCCCGACGCGGGAGCAGTTTTGGCCCCAGTGCTATAATTTGAACAAGAGGTCCACAAGATACAACCTTATTCTATATATCATACATCGGGGCCTTCTGCTTTCAGACAAGAATATTTTTAACTGTTTTCCCTATGTAAGTCTATGTAAAATGGATGGGCCCTAGCGCGCGGGGGAGGGGGGGGGGTTGGCCCTTTGACTATAATTTGAACAATCTGGGTAATGGTCCACTAGATGAAGCTAAATACCAAATATCAAAGACCTGGGCCTTGCGGTTTCAGAGAGGATGTTTTTTTTATAGGTTTTCAGTGAAAAAAATTCTATTATTTATGGCTCCTGTGATCTAGATGTTCAATGGACCGGAACCGTTTGAACAACTTTTGAAAGTGGACCACCTAAGGATCATTCCTATGAAGTTTGGTCAAAATCCGATCAGTGGTTTAGGAGGAGATGTCGTTTGAAGAAATTGTTTACGGACGGACGGAGGCACGCTCGCACGGACTATCCTACCTTGAAATAAGTGTCAGCACAAACACGATTCCATAGTTCTGGTTAACCATTCTGTATAGTCTTCATAGGTTTGCATTCAATCAGCGAGCACTTCCGTCCCCCGCCCATCGGGGCTTGAAGAAATAGATGCACGATGCTTCCCTGAAATTGAAACTACAAGCTTAGTATATCAAACAAACTGATATATTTTAAAAGGCAATTTGCTTGACATGTCAGGCGATTCATCTAAAGCCCACTATGTATGTTCAGCTCAAAGTAGGATTTGGTACAATTCCGGAATTGTCCTGCGCATACATGTAGTAATAATTTGTTGCGCAGTGAGAATTCCTACCTTGCGCAAGACAATTTCGGAATTGCCTCTGCGCAAACCTGAGAATCGGAACAAAGTAGGAATAATTTATCTTTTCTGTATTTAATTTATAATATATTGCTATTATGATTCCTATTATTAAATTATTAATTATAAATTCTTAAGAAGTTCATAAAACAATCATATAATGTGAAAACAGAATAAAAACATGCATTTTGAGGTCATGTTTGTGTAAAGATATCGCGAAGTATTTGAACTAGAATTATAAATATGTTAGCATGGTGCAATACGGAAGAGGGACGCAAATCATTATTTTTGGTTTATTCAAGATTATTTCATTCATTTCGAGTCGAACATAATTCACATGTGGGCGAAAACCGGAGTCCCCGGAGAAAAACTAACAGAATTTTGCATCTCAAATGTGGCCGACGAGAGACCTAATAATTGCGAGTCAATTCTACAAATTGGGCCATGGAGCCGCAAATCATTTATAAATAAAATGTTAGAACTTACAAACAAAAACGGTTCAATGCAACGTTTTCCCCATAGGTTCAATGTGTGTGCGCGACTTCAATGTGGCATTCATTACCGACATCTCTGTCAGCGGCGTTTTCAAAAAATATCACAACTCTTCTTTTGTAAGTGCTCTTTCTAGAACCAAGTAAGACTATACAGGAAACGAATTTAGCCACGAAAGACACACACACACACGAATTGAGCATTAATTTGGAATAACTGATGTTAGTAAACATCAATTCGTATGGTATAAATTGTCCCTTACAGTCATAGGAATAACGCCAGATGTAAACAAAAAGGTTGACCTCAGAACTAAGTGCAAATTGTTCACAATATAAGAGGTTTTACAACATCCCACATTTTACTCTCATCTAGCTGATAATATCTGACAGGTCTGCAGCCAATGTTTAGATAACACATTTATTTACACCAAAAAAAAAAAACCCTGTATCACAAAATACCAGTTGTCCGGGAATTTTGCATTATTTCTAACAGGCTTACAAAGTTGAAATGACTTCATGAACATCGATTCTAAGTCAAGACGTTACATCGACGTTGATACAATGTTATTTCGAAGGTGTGCGTCTGTAAAGTCTTGGTGGAGCTTGAGATGCCCTTTCATCTCAATGTCGATATAAGTCCCATAAAATTGGAATTAAAGTCTCCAAAATGACCTAAATAGTGTTGACGATGACGTAAAACCAATATAAATTTGAAATCACCCTGAAATGTTCGTCATTCTTTTACACTTGAACCAATCTCACACAGTAGGCAGGGACCAGTTGTTCAAACTTGTTAGTTAACAATTCATTTAGACTTTAATCATTAAATATGTCAAATATACTAACATTTTTTTTTTTTTTGCTGAAAAAAAGTGAGTAGCTTTCATTTTTTTCAGCAAAAATAACAAAATTTTAGATACTGCACTTGCTAGAACAGTTAGCAATTTGACCACTAACGAGCTCGTAAAGCTAACGATACTTTGAACAACTTGCCCCTTGTTAGCATAGTGGAAATGCATATGACATATACAAAAGTGTCCTAGAATGTAACCCATCGCCAGCACAAACCATAAACACATTTTTTCAATCTCAGAAAACCCTACCGGGTGCCCAAGTTCTAAATATGAATGATCTTTGATAAGTGACTGTCCAGATACAAGCATTTGAAATAGTAATATTAATAAATAATAATAATAATAATAATAAGACTAATACTAACAAGCAGTAATGCATATAACCAGAGCTCTACAATCTTCATACATGTACAAGGAGCTAAAAACTGTCCCGAACGAGGACTTAGACTGTTCCTTTCAACTCTTTATTTTTTTAGCTGTAAACAAACAGTGTAAAACCTGATTGTATGCCACATTCTGATCTGGGGCTACACGGTTTGCCAACTACACTGTTTGCTAAACCCAACACATGATTCTAGCCCAGATGCTACAGATAGACTTTGACCTCAGCGATAAGAAAAGCCCGGCTAATTTTACTGGATTTAGTACAACTCAGTAATAGGCATAATTGAAAGCTACTGCGCTTTTTTAATGTTTTGGTCTATGGAAAACAATCAACTTATTTATGTATTTTCCACAGCGAATATAAACGTAAAAACTTTCTCTTGGCTCCGTGGCCTAATAGGTAAGAACTCCTACTCTTAATCATTAGATTTCTCACCACTGTGGTTCGATCCTCGCTCGGGTCAAATGTTGGCCGCCAAGTTCTGCAACAGAAGGACAGGTGGATTTTCTCTGAGTACTCCGATTTCCCCGCCTCTGAATCTATGGGCATAGGCAAATAGAACAAACCCAGGTCAGACGCCGCATAATGTGGGAACTGATATAAGTCTATACTGCTTTTCTAGCAGGGTTTTCCATCAAATTCAAAAATAGCATTAGATCAACGAAAGAAAAAAAAAACAGAAGAAAAGAGGGAGACCTCGCCCCCCCCCCACCCCCCCCCCCCACACACACACACTCACACCCAGGTGACACCCCTTAAATGATAAATGGGCCTGACAACTCAAATACGCACTGTATATGTAAACGATGGTTTTGTTTTTAACATCCCCGTCAACACTATTTAGGTCATTTTGGGGACGTTGCTTTCTATTTTGTATGACTTCTTTCCTGAAATTGAAATAAAATGACATCTCAAGCCCTTCCGCCCAATAAAACCAGTATGATTTATATGCATGGATGGTCGGACTTGTACCACTTTGTCTGGGCAGTTAATAAGCGGTTTACCAGTACTCATGTGTGGTCTGTTTCAGCTCTGTATGGAATTACCATGCAGCCTAATCTATTTCTCCAAGCCCAAAATGGGCGGGTATCAGTAAACGAGGATTAACAGAGGTAAACATATTTTTAGCTCACCTGAGCCTTTAGGCTCATGGGTGAGCTTATAGTATAGCCATGGTCCGTCGTCCGTCCGTCCACCATTTTCAAAGATCTTCTTCTCCTATACTGCAGGGCCAATCAAAGCCAAATTTCATATGGAGCCTCAGTGGGATGGGGGAACGAAAGTTTGTTCGCGGGGTCTGGATCACATGACCAAGATGGCCGCCATGCCCATATATGGCAAAAAGCCTTCAAAAATCTTCATCTCCAGAACCATAAGGCCAGTGGCCTTGAAACTTGGCATGTAGCATATGGTACTCGGGCCCATCATGGTTTGTACAAATGGTGACCCTGGGTTGACCTTGACCTATTTTACAGCAATGTCAAATTTGTCGACTTAGGCGTTTGCATGGGGCAAAGTGAAAATAATGGATTTATAGGAAACCATTGAAGACAGTGTCACCACAATTTGTAGATCAGGTAAAGTAACTGAATACATGAATGTATATGGATCAGAAAGGTCAAGGTCATTCATTGGCCTTGTTCGCGGGTCTGGATCACATGACCAAGATGGCCGCCATGCCCATATATGGTAAAAAGCCTTCAAAAATCTTCTTCTCCAGAACCATAAGGCCAGTGGCTTTGAAACTTGGCATGTAACATATGGTACTCGGTCCCATTATGGTTTGTACAAATGGTGACCCTGGATTGACCTTGACCTATTTTACAGCAATGTCAAATTTTCCGACTTAGGCTTTTGCATGGGGCAAAGTGAAAATAATGGATTTATAGGAAACCATTGAAGACAGTGTCAACAAAATTTGTAGATCAGGTAAAGTAATTGTATACAAGAAGATCTATGGGTCAGAAAGGTGAAGGTCATTCATTTGCCTTAGACCAAGGTCATTCAGGATCCATATTTCAAACATTTTTTTCTCCAAAACTGCTGAGCCAATTTAAGTAAAATTTAATATGGAGCCTTTGTGAGTTGAACAAATGAAAAAATGCCAATACGGTCTAGATCACATGACCAAAATGGCCGTCACGCCCATATATGGTAAAAAGCCTTAAAAATTCTTCTCCTCCAGAACCGTAAGGCCAATGGCCTTGAAGAAACTTGGCATGTAGCATATGGTACTCAGGCCCATCATAGTTTGTACAAATGGTGACCCTGAGTTGACCTTGACCTATTTTACAGCAATGTCAAATTTGCCGACTTAGGCTTTTGCATGGGAAAAAGTGAAAATAATGGATTTTTAGGAAACCATTGAAAACACTGTCACCAAAATTAGTAGATAAGGTAAAGTAGCTGAATACATGAAGATCTATGTGTAAGAAAGGTCAAGGTCATAAATTGACCTTAGACCAAGGTCACGCAGGTTCCATATTTCAAACATTTTTTCTCAGAAACTACTGAGCCAATTGAAGTGAAATTCAATATGGAGCCTTTGGGAGTTGAACAAATGAAAAGCTGCCAATATGGTCTAGATCACATAACCAAGATGGCCACCACGCCCATATATGGTAAAAACACTTCGAAATTCTTCTTCTCAAGAACCGTATGGCCAATGGCCTTGAAACTTGGCATGTAGCATATGGTACTCGGGCCTATCATAATGTGTTCAAATGGTGACCCTGGGTTGAACTTGACATATTTTACAGTAATGTCAAATATGCTGACTTAGGCTTTTGCATAGGAAAAGGTGAAAATAATGGATTTTTAGCTCACCTGAGCCTTTAGGCTCATAGGTGAGCTTATAGTATAGCCATGGTCCGTCGTCCATCCGTCCGTCGTCCGTCCGTCCGTCCACCATTTTCAAAGATCTTCTTCTCCTATACTGCAGGGCCAATCAAAGCCAAATTTCATATGGAGCCTCAGTGGGATGGGGGAACGAAAGTTTGTTCGCGGGGTCTGGCTCACATGACCAAGATGGCCACCATGCCCATATATGGTAAAAAGCCTTCAAAAATCTTCTTCTCCAGAACCATAAGGCCAGTGGCCTTGAAACTTGGCATGTAGCATATGGTACTCAGGCCCATCATGGTTTGTACAAATGGTGACCCTGGGTTGACCTTGACCTATTTTACAGCAATGTTGCCCCCAAGAATCAGGTAGGTACCTCAATGATAAAAAAGGGGGGAGACATCTGTGTTTTTGTAGAAAAACAAATTCTAGTTTTGTTCTGTTTCTGCTCTTGAGATATGAAAATAAATAGGAACAAGTTTTCTTTTTGTTTCATTTGCTTCTGTATACAGTATACCATTTATGTCCAATGGACAGTTCCTCATGTTTTCCCTTTCTGTGAGCCAGGCACCGAGGTTATAAAACTTTTTTCACGCTCAACTCACTTCAGCATGAAATTTACCCTGCTCATAAGTTTTAAAATGCCAACAAATATTGAGATGGCATTTTAAAATTTATGAGCAGGGTAAATGACATTTTCTGCTGATCTAAGTAGGAAAATTGTCACCAGACAGGTGAGCGGTTCAGGACCACTGGTCCACTGGTTTTATAATATTCTGCTGTCAACACAGGTTGTGGGTACTTGTTAAAACCACCACCAGCAGTTTCAAAGTTTTAACCAATACTAATAAGTAAATAAATTAATAAAACAAAATCCCACTGACTCTGCATACATTGCACGCTTATACATTGCCAAAAAATTGCACCAAATAAAGTCTAGTCTGGGTTGTCAATAGCAATACATGTGGTCTAATCTACTTGGCTTAGGTACCAGATAAACCATGTAATATATACAATGACTACATACTTTATTGCTATCAACACCAGTAAATCAAGTGCCTCACAGCTGCTCTGCTGTAAAGCCTTTACTAGAGCACCATTGTGAACATTTGTTTACTTCTCAAATTTGAGCTGATTTCTGGGGTTATTCCTATGACTGCTTACATTTTTTAAAAATTGATTTTGTGTATCCGTAAGAATCGCTTACTAGAGGAATATCAAAGGGCGTCTTTAAAATCGATGTTTTCATACGGATTTGTTGAATAGACAATGACCTCTTCGTTATTGTGTAATCTATTTTTATCTTATTTTTGTAGTATTTGTTTTTCCGAAAACCAGTACCGAATATAGGGAGTAATGCATCCTTTCATCGAAAAAACTCATGTCTGATTTGATTCTTACTTTGTCCAACTTAACTCCTATTTTGCACAGAGACATTTACGGTGGCAAATAATCGATAGGTTAATACCCAATCCCTTGCGCATTTCTAGTATCAATCTCACCAACAGCTAAGGTCACACGGAAACGGGAGCTTTAGACTTGACCGTCCGCCAACTTCCACAGCAAGTCGCATATCTCTGCGACAGTCAGAAAGGCTGTGATTATTTGGAGAAAATTGCAAAACAAAGAAATGAGACCACAGACTTAGTCCATTTGACGATGATTGTCAGGTTCAATTAAAGGACTATCAAGTATAAGCTTTTACAAAAAGCTTGAGTCTACGCTCAGCACACATTGATTTGTATAGTCATAGGATTGAAAAGTCAAATGATCAAGCTGTTCATGTGTATCCTGTATAAGCGTGTCAGTAAATACGGAAACTTGTATAAAAAGCCAAAGATTCCAAAAGCTGACTCCAGTTTCATATATAAACAAATTTTACCAATCATTTTCTATGACAACCATTTTCTACTAGGGAAACGAAAAATCAGTAGAACAGTTGCATTTGCCTTCTTTTAGTGAAAACAAACAAAAATATATGTACTGTATCATCGGAGGGAAGTCAACATCACGTGAACCGAGAAAATAAGTTTATTTTGTATGCAAGGAGGGTTTGATAAACTTACGGAAGTGTTCTGGTCGATCCCGGTTTTTAAGCATTATACCAAATAACACCGATGACCAGTCAATATAATATAGCATTCGGCCAGTAATGCCCTTTTCTTTCATGCTTCTGGAGCAAAAGTAAACCTTAGGTAGTCTACACCCGCAGGCGTAGACAATAACACCGAAGACATGTTAATAGAAAATAACATTCAACCCGTCATGCCCTTTTCTTAAATGCTAAGGGGGCAAAAGTCATCCTTAACATTGCCTACGCCCGTGGCCGTCGGCCATAAAAATCATGTGACACAAATAGATAGATGAAATTATGCAAGTACTGCACAACATTCCTTCGAAAACCTAGATCGAGGCTCTCCAGGGACGGAGAGCCGTGTTCCGTTAAACCTTTTCTTATCTGTTTGTCCTCACGTCCATGAGTCAGCTATTTCATACCATTCATAATCAATGAAAGCATTGGAAACTATATTTCAGACTGGACGTCCAGTGGACACGGGAACGAAAGGTAATTTCCGTAGTCTGGATCACAACAAGATGACCGCCACGTAATATATGGTTAAACACTTTGATTTGAAACTCGTATTCTCTGGAACCAAATCACCACCGAAATTGGTACATGCTATGCAGCATTAGAAATTGTGTCCTTGCAAAGATTCGTCTTCAAATGAAGATCCTTGATAAACATAAGCTTGTTTATACAGAGGTTACGTCGGTTGAGAGGTTGGGTTGGTGTGAAGGGGCTGTATACAACTTTCAATGCCGGGACGTTCTACTGTTTTGGCAGTTATGAAAACATCCTTTAAAATACATTGCAAATTCTATCGCCGGAAAAAGAAACATTTAAGATGAAAAATTGTTATATTTTTCTTATTTCTGCTCAAAATATAGATTGTGGGTACTCGTTAGAACCGCCGCATCGAGGCGGTTCTAACGAGTACCCTTACAATCTATATTCTAGAGCAGATATAAGAATTATAAGGTATACCCTGTAAACCACAGTTTTACTATCTAACAGTTGGGTTCAAGTGGGTCAATATTATATCTATATTAGGTGTATTTTTGTGATGTTTTGTAGGGTAATGGACTGTTTTGCTTGCAGCAGGTGCGGAATGGGGGCTGCGATTCTTAGATTTTGCGTTCTTTTTCTATTCGATATTTCCTTTTTGTAACGTCCGAGCTCTTGGGAGACGGACAGAGGTGGCCGTTTGTTTGAGGATTGGGCCATTGACCTAGCGGTTATTGAGGGCGATCTTACTAAGTACTGGTAAACCACTATGAGCGTCTTAGCCTGTCCTGTAATAGTCAATGTAACTGATTGACCCTACGTATCCATAGTTGTTGATTAGGCCATAAAGGTACAAGGCACAATAAACTGGGGTTTTAACCAATTAATTATCGCAGTTTTAGCTCATTTTCGCACCCATAATAAATCAATACTGACCGTTGAAATGAACAGCCTGTTAGAGAGCGAGAGAGAGAGAGAGAGAGAGAGAGAGAGAGAGAGAGAGAGAGAGAGAGAGAGAGAGAGAGAGAGAGAGAGAGAGAGAGAGTTTCAGTTTTACGTCCCACCAACAGCTAACGTCATATGGAGACGGGGCCCCGGTTTAAAGACTCATCTGAAAGTCTGGAGAAGCCCGGGATCGATCCTGCGACCCCTGATTTACAAGGCAAGTAACGTTACCACTTCAGCACGGAGGCTTAGAGAGAGAGAGAGAGAGAGAGAGAGAGAGAGAGAGAGAGAGAGAGAGAGAGAGAGAGAGAGAGAGAGAGAGAGAATGTGTATGAATGAGGCAGAAAGCTATGTCGCGCCCCTGGGGCACAAGTCACCGAACCATAAAATCTAGGCCGAGGTCAAACATTGATGCTTGCATAAAAGTTGCCGCTCCCAGATGAAAGCGTGTACCCAAGTATCATTAATGAAGCGCTAATGAATTTACACATAGGTTGATGCAATAGTTCACTAAGTCAGTGATCCATGCAATTTAGGCCAAGGTCAGATATGGATGCTTTCATTATAGATGTCATCCCTAGATACGAGTATGTACCATTAGGAAAACATGTCCGTGTGAAATAATGGCGCCCAGCATGGTGTCTGACATTACACAGTTTGGGTAACAATTATAACATGTTTCTTATTTCTGCCTTCAACATAGATTGTGGGTGTTCGTTAGAACCGCCTCAATATTTTCTCTATATAAAGTGGGGTTTAGAGGGGTCTTCGTTTCACGGACTTGTTATCGTAATGCTAAGTATCATTAACAAAGATGTAATAGTTCTTTTGAAATGAACTTGACGATTGGGGTGAACGCTAGGGTGGTCGCAATATTTCACGAAGTCAGTTAAACATAAAATGTAGGTCAAGACCAAATATGGATGCTTGCATTAAAATTGCAATCCCTAGATACACGTCTGTACCATCGAAGAAATAAATGGGCTCCGCAGAGCTGAAACCGACCCGTACACGAGTACTGGTAAACCGCTTAGAGGATCTAAGCCTGCCCAGGCAAAGCGGCGCAAGTCAGCCCGTCCGTGCTTACAAACCCTATTGGTTTTACTGGGCGGCAGGGCTTGAGATGTCATTTCATCCCAATGCCGGGTAAAATCCCACCAAATTGGACCAACGTCTCCAAAATGACCTTTACAGTGTTGACGGGTCGTTAAACCTCAAATCAAACAAACAACAAACAAAAGTTTATACCAAGTATCATTAAAGAAGCTCTTATTGTTCTTGAGAAATTAATTTGACCATAAGGATGAACGCTAGGGTGGCCGCAATATTTTACAAAGTCAGTCAGTTAAATTTAGGCCAAGGTCAAATATGGATGCCTGCATTTATGTTGCCATCCCATGATACACTGTACAAGTGTGTACCAAGTATCACTAATAAAACTCTTGTTGTTCTTGAGAAATTAACTTGACCATTAGGATGAACGCTAGGCTGGTCACAAATGTTGACGTCTTGACAAACGGACAGACGGACGAACGAACGGAAAACCGGACGCCTATATCGCGCCATGCTAAAAGCAGGTACGACAAAATTGCGTTTGAGTATACATAGTACTGTTATTGTTCTTCTGCATGTCCTCAACAGACAGGTTATACAAAGTTACTTTATGGTGCTGTTACACATTGACGTATATGCCGGACGTGTGCAGGGCGTTTGGGAAAAACAATGAACTAGAAATGCGTCCATGGGACACGGATGCCCTCGCCTGAAAATATGTTGATTTTAGCATTTAACCTTCGACCGCTAAGTATGACCTTGACCTTTTAGTAACGTACATGGGCCTAGCGTGGGGTTTTCTTATTATTTAAATAGAGATTGAGAGTACTCGTTAGAAGCGTCCCTTTGTGGTCGTGCTTACGAGGGCCCACAATCTATATTTCATGGTGTAACCTAGAACCGACGCTGGCTATCAACCATCGGGTCTTGGACACACTCTGCTGCCGCTCAGAGTTAAAACCAACCAAACTTGATTACTGGTGGTTAACCGCTTAGATTGTAAAAGCCTGCCCAAAGAAAAATGGTGCAAGTGGGACCGCTCCTTAACGGTTTCTTTGGTCGGTAGGGTTTATAATGTCACTTCAACTCAAGGCTGGGTAAAAGTCTTACAAAATTAAAAGCAGCGTCTCTAAATTGACCTAAGAACATGTACAGTGTACCAACGGTTGGCGGGGACTTAAAACCTTAATGCAAACGAAAGGTTTAGTTCTAACGATTACCCACAATCTGCGATTAGACTTCTGGTTAAAATTAAGGCTCAGTGTACCTCAAATCGACACTTTAAACGAAAAGTATGAATACGACACAGATGCCCCCGCCCAGGGACCATCCTCGCCAAGGAAAAAAAAACATGTTACCAAAAAGAAAAGACCGCATAGCTCGGTTGGAAAACTATCTTTGAGACCATCCATCGGCGTAGGTGTGGGTAATGTAAGTAAGTAAGTATGTCGTTTAAATCTTGGAAAAAAGTGTGTATCATCATCCAGATATAAATCAAGTCCATAAAAAATAAATTACGAAGTCTGTCACACTGACCTTGAGTTTTTGTTTTACGGCCCTTTTAAGATTATTTCTTTTATTTCTAGCCGATCATTAATCGTTTGTGGACGAAAACGAAACGGATTAGCCAGAGAAACGACCCGTATAATACGAACTAAATCGATTAAATTGTTTGGGAAATGCGAGATTTTATTAAAAAACGCTGACATTCAAAAATTCTGAGACTATAACCTTGACCTTAAGGTCATGGGCATGGGCGCGATTATGTTTAAAATTATGAGTCGGTGACCTTGACTTTGAGGTTATGGGCATTGGTGCGAGTACGCTAAATAAACTTTAAATGAGTATCTATCATTGTACCAAAAATGAACCAAATCCAATGTATGATTTTAAAAATATGAGCTCTTAAATAATTTCAACATTTAAAGTATTCTGAGTCCATGACTTGACCTAGGTCATAGGTAAGGGCCAGCGTATTGCTGAATAAACCTTTTAACCTATACATATCATCACAATTCCATCATATGGTCTGGAAAATATGAGCTTTTAAAAGTTTAGGTTCTTCCTGGTAAAAACCTTAACCCGAGTTTGCAGGATCGCGTACGTACACCACATGCGGAAAGACGTACGTACATGTGCGTACGCTCGTATTTACGAAAACCTTTAATGTCGACGGCGGGGGAGGGAAATTTGGTCTTGCGTACTGTCATTTCGTCTTTGTGCAGGCGATTGTATAATTGCGCTTACAGACAGCTATAGAACAGGTTCGTTGTAATATAACCCTTTTTGTACCAAATGGAATCTTCCTCCTTATATATATCAGGAGTTCATTTCAAAATTTAGGGGTGTCAGGCTGTCTTTTCTTCAAAATTTAAATGAAGAAGGACTGAACTTTTAGCAAAAAGTGGAGGCCCTGATCAGACGTCGCGTTCTGTGGCATCTGATCTGGGCCTGCACTGTTTGCCAATTATCCATTTTAGGGTTTCGGTACTAACTGGGTTAATATCAATCTTGCTGTAAGATATATGTTGCAAATGAACTGAATTTATTTTTCATTGAAAGGCTGGGCGGCCTGCCAGACGAACAATCAATGAAAAAATGTTTGCTACAGATCATTGCCTACTCCCCCGCCCATCGGGGCTTGATGAAATAGATGGGCTACATGATGCTTCCGCGCAGCGCTGAAACCGACCGCACACAAGTACTGGTAAACCGCTTAGAGGATCTAAGTCCGCCCAGGCTAAGTGGTGCAAGCCGGACCGTCCATGCTTATAAATAAAAATCAAAAATGAGTTCCTTTAAGAGCAATGAAAACATTCATAAGAAAGGAGATGGGTCATACTACGCAGTTTCGGCCAACAAAGCCTCATCAGTGACCCTGCAACGATCCGACAACGAAAGCCAGAGGTAACACTCTGCAATTTTGCGAATTTCGAATAGGCAGTCGATTCAAAGACTGATATAAATTAAATTAGGATCCAAATAATTAAAAACCTGTCTAGAATTTGAGTCTAAACCAATAATTTATTTCTAATTTCTCAGAATATTCACGCTGATCCCAAAGGACCAAAAGTAAAAATATAAACTGCACTATGGTTGATGTACGGGGAGACGTTTTACGGCCGCCACACGGCACAACACCAGCTGCAGTGAAGGCAAATAAAAATCAAAAATGAGTTCCTTTAAACGCAATGAAAACATTCATAAGAAAGGAGATGGGTCATACTACGTAGTTTCGGCCCTATTGATTCCATTGTGCGACAGGGCTTTAGATGTCATTTCATCTCAGTATATGGTTAAAGTCCCACAAAATTGGAAGCAACGTCTCCAAAATGACATATACAGTGTTGACGGGGACGTTAAACCTCAAATCAAACAAACAAACCTTTGCAAACCGGAGCTGAAATTTGACAACACTTACAGAGGCTACGTCAGGTAACGTTATATGCGGTTCCTTATTAAACAACGTCATGTATAAACGTTTTGTGTTAAAATCTTGCATAAACTGTGTTCATACGATAAATCGAATCTTGCATGCACGCTCTTGTATCACTGAATTTATTAAATTGAGCGTGAAAAGTTAATTTTTGTTTTGTTTGATTTGAGGTTTAAAGTCCCCGTCAACACTGTAAAGGTCATTTTGGAGACGTCGCTTCCAATTTTGTGGGACTTTTTCCCGACACCGAGATGAAATGACATCTCAAGCCCTGTCGCCCAATGAAACCAATAGGGTTTATAAGCATGGACGGTCCGACACTCACACCGCTTTGCCTGGGCAAGGTTAGATCCTCTAAGTGGTTTACCAGTACTCGTGTGTGGGTCGTATTCAGCTCTGCGGGGAAGCATCATGCAGCCCATATCTCTCTTCAAGCCCCGATGGGCGGGGGCAGGCGTGAAATTTAATAAAATGATCAGCGAAGTCATATTATCAGGTCTAAGAATGTTGTTGTATTTAAAGACAGTCCATGAATTTGAAGACTGTATATAAATTTAAGGACTTTTTAGTCTGTAAATTTAAAGACTGACCTATAAAGAAAATCCTGAAACTGGTGTAAAATGGAAAAAATCGCACTTTGCTATTTATAGTAATTTAATCATTATCTGTATAATATTTAATCATTTGTAACTGCAAATTTTATAGTTGGCTTTTACTTAATTAAATGTCTTCAAACATAATTTAAGAGTTCTCAGAAAACAGGTTCGTAATAAGATTCATTCTGTAAAACGAGCTTAGGAACCAACGTGTATAACGCTTTTATCATTTAGTCAACATACTGGCAAATTGCTTCGACAGGTACGTTTTCTAACAACTAAAATTTATGAATGTTTTCAGACTGCCTTCAACAGTAAAATGTCCGAAAACAAATGACATCGATACGAAACACATTTTATGTTCGACCACTGACAGATATTTCCTGCCTTTCTGCGGAGTTTTACCGAATTGTGGTCTAAGGGAAGGAACTGTGTTGTTTTATTTCTTCATTAATTTCTATTATTAAAACGATATTTAAAGACAATAAAATACATGCAGTCTTTAGCAACGCATTTGTTTCATTGGTATGAAGACTGAGGCTATGTAGGAGAATGCGATTTTTTCGTGTTACACCATTTTTATGATTTTCCTTGTGTTAGTTTTTAACTCTACAGACTAAAAAGTCTTTAAATTTACAGACAGTCCTTAAATTTATAGACTGTCTTTAAATAAAGCACTTTCTTAGACCCGATTATAATAGATGGCCTGCATGATGCTTCCACGCAGAGCTGAAACCAATCGCACGTGAGTACTGGTAAACCGCTTAGAGGTTCTAAGCATGTCCAGGAAAAGTGGTGCGAGTTCGACCTCCATGCATATAAATGCTATTGGTTTCATTGGGCGACAAGGCTTGAGATGTCATTCCATTTCAATGTCGGGTGAAAGTCCCACACACTTGGAAGCAACCTCTCCAAAATGACCTATACAGTGTTGACGGGGACGTTTAACCTTAAACAAACAAAATCAAATATTATAAACATAAAAAAACGCGTGCACTCATGCTGAAGGCACCCCGCCCCCACACCCCACCCCCGGGTTTACTGACAAGGTTCGTTATGACAACGTGGCGCTTTTGGGTTAACCTGGTGCTGTCCGGTTAGCCCAAATGTGGCGCTTTTTGTCGCCCAGATTTGGCGTATTAATGATTTGTATCATTATAATGGCCGTATGAGTTAAAAGCATTCATGTTTCATTGATACACATACGTTCTAATTGTGTCGGCATTGAAATAAATGCCCTATTTCAACATTCAATCGGTGTTAATTGTTTATCGCCAAACAGAGCTTCACAGCACCCATGCCTATATATTGTCATGGCTGTTTCTATAAGTGAATTTTATGTTTACATAAAAATATTTATAGAAAGCCATCTTCTTGTGCCAGCCAGTGCTTATGGCATACCAGTTAGTTAATTGAGACCACTCACATACGTCGTTTATAGTTTCTAGAGACTCTGGAAAGTATCATCGACTGTTTTTTCGGCTTGTTTTCCGCAGCCAATCAGAATGCGCTGTTC
Organism: Lucinisca nassula; assembly: GCA_963580285.1. NCBI lineage: Eukaryota > Metazoa > Mollusca > Bivalvia > Lucinida > Lucinidae > Lucinisca > Lucinisca nassula. The sequence continues at coordinate 64,889,101 of OY757022.1, forward strand.
TTGGTGACCTTGTGATCACGCGTTCGGGTAGAAGTGCACTTTTTGAGAGTCGAGCATGTAGATGGCTGCTTTTTTGTCCGTTGTCAATGTTTTTCAAAAATCATTACCCACCACCTTCCCCAATCTCCCCCTTAAGCTTTGGCTGGCACAAAGAATTCTTTTATCTGGGCTGGCGCTTTTTGTCGCCCAGATTTGGCGTATTAATGATTTGTATCATTATAATGGCCGTATGAGTTAAAAGCATTCATGTTTCATTGATACACATACGTTCTAATTGTGTCGGCATTGAAATAAATGCCCTATTTCAACATTCAATCGGTGTTAATTGTTTATCGCCAAACAGAGCTTCACAGCACCCATGCCTATATATTGTCATGGCTGTTTCTATAACGTTAAATTAACGCTAGTCTTACGTCACGACGTCCTCCAAACAGACCAACTCACCAGTGGTACAGTGGGAAATGGGTCTAGTATCTTACGATAATAAAATGGAAACACAAGTTTGAAACAACGTAGAATCAATGTTGATTCAACGTTGTACTGAATATACATCTAGGTTCACTGGAACAATAATTTTAAAACGTGTTATCCACTTTACACGGCTATTTCAAGACGGCACGTTTAAGAGCAGATTCAAAATTGCGACATAGTTTAGTGAAACGCAAATTTAGCTCGTACGAACACTTTGCGATGTTTTGATGAAACTGACGTTTTGTTTGTTTGATTTGAGGTTTAACGTCCCCGTCAACAATGTAAAGGTCATTTTGGAGACGCTGCTTCCAATTTTGTGGCACTTTTACCCGACATTGAGATGAAATGACATCTCAAGCCCTGTCGCCCAATGAAACCAATAGGGTTTATTAGCATGCCTCGCACCGCGGTTCCTGGACAGGCTTAGATCCTCTAAGCGGTTTAACAGTACTAGTGTGCGGATCGGGGAAGCATCATGCAGCCCATATATTTCTTCAAGCCCCTATGGGCGGGGCCGAATGATGAAACTGACGTACGCAGTTGTTTAAAAAGTGCGTGCGAACAATTTAAGATTAATCGTGCGATGTTTATTGATGAAACTGGCCCCAGATAAAAACAAAAGTCAACTTACAAGACATCAATTATCTATCACTTATACATTTTTTTCTTTCTTGTCAAAACATTGAAAAAATGCATGTTCAAGTAGGCATGTATAACACAAAACAAATCATGCGACCATCGACCAATGGGATGAACAGATCAATCAATGAATACTTCACTCGTCAACTCAAAATCTTCTCACTGACCAATGCACGGGACGATTTAAGTCGAATCGATACACATACAAAAACGACTGTTCAGCTGTTTGCTGCTTTCTTACGCAATGTTTTTGTTTGTTTGATTTGAAGTTTAACGTCCCGATCCACACTGTAAGGTCATTTTGGAGACGCTGCTTCCAATTGTGTGGGACTTTTACCCGACAGCGACACGACATTCAATGAAACCTATAGGGTTTATAAGCATGGACGGGCCGACTCGCACCGCATTGTCTGGGCTGGCTTAGATCCTCTGTGCGGTTTACCAGTACTCGTGTGCGGGTCGATTTCAGATCTGTGTGGACGCATCATGCAGCCCATCGATTTCGTCAAGCCCCGATGGGTGCGACCTGTACTCAATGTTGCAGTATGTACAAGTAAAGTTGTTACTGGTGTCAATGGCATGTATAATAAAGTTTGCTTTGAAATCCAAAGAGCCTGCTCCCGACAAAATGATTAGTTTGTTTGAGGTTTAACGTCCCCGTCAACACTGTAAAGGGCATTTTGGAGACGTTGCTTCCAATTTTGGGGGACTTTTACCCGGCCTTGAGGTGAAATGACATCTCAAGCCCTGTCGCTCAATGAAACCAATAGGGTTTATTAGCATGGACGGTCAGCCTCGCACCGCGGTTCCTGGACAGGCTTAGATCCTCTAAGCGGTTTACCAGTACTAGTGTGCGGGTCGGTTTCAGCTCTGCGTGGAAGCATCATGCAGCCCATATATTTCTTCAGGCCCCGATGGGTGGGGGCCAGTTGTCCGACAAAATGAATAAATACTTTTGACGTACATGTCTGGACAAGCAATGCCGTGGATCTGCATTCTATGGCAGTCACCCTACATCTCTTGGGCCGAATACGTTGCAATTAGGGAACAATAGTATAATTTTATGGTGAGCTTTTGAAATCACCTTTAGTCCGTCGTACGTGCGACGTGCGTCGTGCGCCGTCAACATTTACCTCGTTAATCCTCTAGAGACCACAGTTTTGCTTCAATCTTCATGAAACTTTACCAGAATCTTTGTCTCGATACTTGATACTCGACAAAAAATGTCTCCTGCTACTAAAGGCAGAAGATTGTCTTTAAAAACAAGACCCGTTAACAATTTGTTTCATTTGAAGTTTAACGTTCCCGTTACTTCTAATTTTGTGAGACTTTTATCCGACATTGAGAAGAAATGACATTTCAAGCCCTGTCGCCCAATGAAACATGCACTGGATGGTCTGACTCGCACCACTTTTCCTAGGCAGGCTTAGGACGTCTAAGCGGATAAGCAGAACTCATGTGCGGTCAGTTTCAGCTCTGCGTGGAAGCATCACGTTGCCCAACCTATTTCTCCAAGCTCTGGTGTGCGGGGACCGAGACACGTTAACAAATTCATATGACGAAAACCCTTGTAAACTTTGCCAACCACACGTTATCCGCCCCACCCATCGGAGCTTGGAAAATATATATTGGGCTGCACAGTGTTTCCACGCAGAGCTGAAATCGACTGTGCACATGAATACCTTTTGACCGCTTAGAAGGTCTAAGCCTGCCCAGGCAAAATCAGAGCAAGTCGGACCGTCCAAGCATATAAACCCGTTTTGCAGGGTGGACATCAGGGGAGCTATCGCGAAATCGCGTCAACGTAAGTTTGCTCCAAAGACACATCCGGGAACACTCGCGATACTTCCTAGGACCGGGGAATGGTAAACAAAGGTAAGTACCCTTGTGCGTTTTGATTTATTGTGGAAGAACGAGAGAATAATATGAAAGTTCGGCGATGCTAAGCAATGTCAAAATGATTTATCTTTCTAAGCCGGCCGAAAAAAATATTGAAAAAAAAAAAATCGTTGCTGAAAGTAGGTGACCGTAACAAAATCGAAAACGGAGTAATCTGACCATAGTTTTATGTCAACACGAATGAATGATGCAACTGTTTTGTAAGTTTTCGCTTAGAGCGAGATCCTTTGGCACTTATTCCGGGTATGTCAGCACCCATGCATCATTTAGACGTAAAAAATGATCAATCCATGTACAGTGAAGTGGTAATGCCGCAAATTTTCAGGCGGAGTAGCTCCCACATCATCGCGGCAGCTCCCAAAACACAATATAGTTCCCAGGAGCCTATCAGATACTGAGGATGTTACATTTGACCATTACCTCAGTTAAGTGGTTCGCTAAATTTAGCAAAATAAAATCAATGGATGAGGTTTTTAAATTATTTGCAATCTATTACAGAGGTGTACTGAAACGTTTACCTCTGAGTCCCAATTTATACCTTGCGGGTTTTGAACTCTTCTGCAGTTTTGGCATTTTCCACAGAGGAGGGAAGACTTTTCCACTGAGGAATAGTTCCGAAAAAGAAGGAATTTTTCAGTGCATCACTATATGCCTGATACATACGATATCGACTGTTGTTTTCGCCCCCGCCAATCGGGGCTTGTAGAGATAGTTCGGGCTGCATGGTGCTTCCACGCAGAGCTGAATCTTACCACACACGTTAACTGTAAACCGCTTAGTAGGACTAAGCCTGTCCAGGCAAATGGGCGTGAGTCATAAAGTCCCATGCATATAAGCTTTCTGTTTTCAGTGGGCGACAGGTCTTGAGATGTCATTTCATATCAATGTCCGGTAAAAGTCCATCTATTTGGCATCCCCAAGGTAGGACGGCTGCTCGATGGACCTGCGGGAGATGGCGGAACAAAAGTAGTGTTGGTGATATGCTTGATTAGCTGGATTGGCCATCGCTAGAAGCCCATCGTGAGCAGTCTTCTTTAACCTTTAACCTTCTTTTATAAGATACACTCTGATACAGTATCTCTTAATAAAGATAAATCCAGTACCGCCAACAATCTAAGTCACAGACGGAATGGTGGTTGATTGTAGCCTTGTCCAACTGTAAGTTGGACGCCCCATTTTACCCATTGAAATTATGTTTCGCAATTTTCTCAGGAACTTTATGGGCTTCAAAGTTGAAACGTAGTACACATATTGATCACGCCGTATACCAGAATCAGCCTGCTTGTGCTTATGTTACATTTGTTGCAAACAAATCTTTCAAAATCTCCTCTATGAGGGCTACTTGTGTTTTTTTTTTTTTTGTTTGTTTTTTTTTTTAGGAATGTTTATTTCAATAGTAGGTCTTCAAATATTGTTAAAACAATTCTGTTGGGCGAAACAATGTTGAAGAAATAGATTGGGCTGCACAGTGTTACACTTTGTACTCTATCAAAAAAGTACCCGATTGGCATGGATTTTCAAATGCTTTTTATACTGTTTTTGAATTCGTAATAAAGTTTATATTTCAAAACATGTGTCCTTTTCACATTGAACCACATAATAGTTTCAATATTCATATTCCAATATCTCTTACGCAGTTTATCTTTTTAAAGATATTTCTTGTTTGTTGTGTTACATTTGTTTGAATGTAGTTTATCACTTATTAATTTCTGTATATTTGTGCAGTCTTTGCAAATAGTTTATTTTCGGCCCCCGCCCATCGGGGCTTGAAGAAATAAATGGGCTGCATGATGCTTCCACGCAGAGCTGAAGCCGACCCACACGAGTACTGGTAAACTGCTTAGAGGATCTAAGCATACCAAGGTAAAGCGGTGCGCGAGTCGGACCGTCCATGCTTATAAACCCTATTGGTTTCATTTGTCGACAGGGCTTGAGGTGTTATTTCATATCAATGACGGGTAAAAGTCCCACAAAATTGGAAGCAACGTCTCCAAAATGATCTTTACAAATTTGACATGGGCGTTAAACCTCAAATCAAACAAACAAAATAAGGCATAGAAGACAGATTTCGTTACTTAGTAATGTCGATAAAGCGTCTTTTTTAAGGACAAAGCATTTGGTAGTAGCAGGATTAGCCCCACAACCTCTCGCTTTCGAGCCAAAATGACTTGTCACTGCATATATTAAAAGACCACTTTGCTTGTTCAAATTAACGTTTGTTACGATTGCTCCTTTCTTGGGCAACCATTTTGCCTTTCCCAAGTGTGTAGCTTAACGGCTATTTCGCTCTATCCAATGTCATCTCTTCCTTTGCAGTTTTTACAAGCCCCCGCCCATAGGGGCTTGAAGAAATATATGGGCTGCAGGGGCGTAGCCAGGCAAATGCTGAAGTTGAAGCCCACACCGAAGTTGTGGGTCGAGTGCCGAAAGCACGAGTGGGGGGAGAGTACGAGAGGGGGGTCACCCCCTCTCGTTGGTGGGGGTCCGGGGGGCCTCCCCCGGGAAAATTTTGAAATTTTAATACAATTTGGTGGCCACTGGTGTCATCTGGAGGGGTATTTTTACTTGTCTCTTATCCGACTTTTTCGCCAATTTCTTTGGATTTTTCGGTTACTTTTACGCTTGTATGGAAGTCACACTTCAATAAAGCCAACAGTCTGATTAAGGCCTTTTTGTGGTTTACTTTTGTGGTTTCGTGCATCTGAGTTATAGGAGTAGTTGGTGGTCGCAATATGACCCCCTTTTACGGGGAAGGAGTTGGTTATTTGCTGTTCAGTTTTTGGGTTTTGGTGATTCATTTATGAAGAAGAGCGGCACGATACGGACGGAACATTTGCTGGTTAGATGAGCTGCATCAGAACCACAACGAGGGTCAGGTATTAAAATCTTTAAAGGCAGCCCTCAAATGATTTTGTTGCTCACCCTTCCAATGTGTGTTCTCCCATCCCGTTGTTGGCTTGGATGGTTTGTGTCCTTGATTGTAGCATGTCCTGGGTATCTTCATTTTTTTAAGCTTAAGTGTTAATTTCGTATTCATTCTTCCTCCTGATACATCAGATGAGCTGTGTTCTTTGACTGTGGCTGTTTCTTGGACTTTCTTATTATCATTGACAGACTGTTTGAGTTTTCCACTCAAGGCTTTGCACGCTTTGCAAATAAGTAATTTTAACTGTATGCATGAAGTGCATTTATTTCATTTACATGCTCGTTGTGACGCGATGACACAATGAGCATGTTTATGATATAAATGGACTGTATATACAGCAGACTAAGGGCCTGCTGGACTGAGGGCTAATGACAAAAAATATACGTTGAGGAATTTATTTCATGTGGTTATTCTAAAGGCCATTTCATTAAAATGTTGCTGTAATCTATCTATCTACAGTCGACCTTCAATGGCTCGAACACCTTTGGGACCTCGAAAATATGTTCGAGACAGGGGTAGTTCGAGTCACTGAGGCTTACTGTCAGGAGGTATAACGAGATACTTTTAGACATCTTTTCGGTGTTCTATAATGAAAATGTATGCTGTGTGTACTCATTAGAATCGCCTCGTGAGGCGATTCTTATGAGTACACACAGCATGCATTTGCAAGATAAAAGACTAAAATCTCCTTAATAATCCCCCACTATTTCATATGTAGAGTATTTCGTCAGGGGCTCAAGAATGGGTTCGACTCAACCATGGTAAATGAGCCATCGGTGTTCGAGCCATCCAAGTTTTACTGTATCTATCTTCTCATACTGAGTCGATCACATAAAAGTTTGGCCATTACCTCAGTTGAGTGGGTGGCTAAATTTAGAATTTAGCACAAAAAATCATCTCTGGATGAGTCCTTAAAACTATTTACAATCCAAACACAGAGGCATCCTAAAACGCATACCTCTGAGTCTCAATCTTATACTGTGCGGGCTTTGAACTCCTCTGCAGTCTTGGCATTCACCACAGAAGAAGGAAGACTATTCCACTGAGGAATAGTTCCAGGGAAGAAAGAGTTTTTCAGGGCATCACTATAGGACTGATACCTACGATACTGTGAGTTATTTGCTCTTGATGCCCTTGTCCGGGTTGACACTGTTGCAGGGGTCAAATACCTATCCTTGTTAATTGGTACTGTACCAGAATGTATCTTGTAGAAGAAGGTTAAGGAGGACTGCTCACGACGGGTCTCCAGGGATGGCCACTCTAGCTCATCAAGCATGTCACCGACGCTGCTTCTATTTCGCCATCGTCTGCAGGGCCATCGAGCAGCTGTCCTCTGCACCTTCTCCACCTGCTGAATTTTAGTTTTAACATATGGATGCCAAATGGGTGATGCAGATTCAAGCTGAAACCAATATTTTATATGCAACACCCTTTGTCTGCCTAGGTGCAAAAGCCAAATTACGTCTAAGGAATCCTAAGGCCCTAGTTGCTTTAGATGTTATTTCAGAGATATGTGGACCCCAATCGAGATCGTCAGTGATGGTGATACCAAGATATTTGGCGGAATGAACTTGCTCCAAAGTTTGCTGGTGTAATGTGTAATCATACTTAATTTGCTTGTCCTGAAGCGTGACACCCTCATTGAATGGCATTTGGCTACATTGAACTTCATCTGCCAATCTGCTTCCCATTGTGCAAATCGATCCAGGTCGTCTTGTAAAATGCGACAGCCAGAAGGAGAATATATGTCCCTATACAGGACACAATCATCAGCAAACAAACGGACAGATGACCTGATATTATCAGGGAGGTCATTGATGAATACCAAGAAAAGGACCGGTCCAAGAACCTAACCTTGTGGGACACCAGATAGAACAGGGACTGGATCAGACGCTTGGCCATCAAGTATAACTTGTTGAGAGCGCCCGGAGAGCCATGAGCTAATCCAATTATGTGTGGATCCTCTTATCCCATAGTAGTCCAATTTGTACAATAGCCTTCTGTGAGGTTCCTTGTCAAAGGCCTTGGCGAAATCCATGATGATCAAGTCAGTCTGTTTGTGGCCACGATTTATGGCCCCATCCAGATTACTCACAATGTCATGGAAGAATTGAACTAGTTGAGTTTCGCAAGACCTTTGACTTCGGAAACCATGTTGACAGTCAGCAAGAATGCTCTCAAAGGCTAAGTGCTTGTTAATGTTGCTGACTAATATATGCTCCATGGTTTTGCAACAGATGCATATTAGCGACACTGTGGTCTATAATTTGCTGCATCGTATTTTTCACCTTTTTATAGACCGGGGTAACGTTTGCTTGTCGCTAATCATCTGGTACAGTGCCCTGGGCAAGTGATTCATTGAAAATAATCATGCAGTGCAGACAAATATTGTACACTAAAGATTCCCGACACTTAAAGATAAACTGCAAACTCGAAACACCTTAAAATAGCCATTTTCGATTATATACTGGAGTTTATTCAGGTTTCATGATGTAGTCGCAGGTGCCTCTGAAAATGTGACATATTTTTTTTTTTTTGTAAATTCTTATGTAAAGGCATACTTGGCAAAATATTGTTGAAGCCCGGGCTTCCGGGCTTCCGCCTGGCTACGCGCCTGGGCTGCATGATGCTTCCACGCAGAGCTGAATCCGGCCCGCACACTAGTACTGGTAAACCGCTTAGAGGATCTAAGCCTGTCCAGGAACCGCGGTGCGCGACGGACCGTCCATGCTAATAAACCCTATTGGTTTCTTTGGGCGATAAGGCTTGATGAGGCCTAATTGGCCGAAACTAGCTAGTCTGGCCCAGAAAACATGCACACATCATATTTTCTAGTTCTGTGGTGCATTCCTTGCTTCCAAAGGATAACCATTTTATAGAATATATTTAGCGTCACTACAGCTGGTGTGTGGGAATGTGTGGCGGCGGTAAAACGTCTCCCTGCCCTACATCATAGTGTAGTTTGTATTTTCTTGTCCTTTGGGATCATTGATTCCATTGTGGAATTTTGAAAATACTTGAGGGTCACTGATGAGGCCTAATTGGCCGAAACTAGCTAGTCTGGCCCAGAAAACATGCACACATCATATTTTCTAGTTCTGTGGTGCATTCCTTGCTTCCAAAGGATAACCATCTTATAGAATATATTAAGTTGTCATTTCATCTCAATGTCGGGTAAAAGTCCCACAAAATTGGAAACAACGTCTATAAAATGACCTTTACAGTGTTGACGGGGACGTTAAACCTCAAACCAAACAAACAAACAAATCCTTTGCAGTTTGCTCAGTGTGCCTGCTCCAGTGTGCAGTTTGAGTCCCCATTCTTGAAGCAAGTTTCAGTTTTTCCAAAACATGTATTCTGTCAGAGAATGTCCTTCTAGGGACAGAAAATGTAGTAGATGTTGTGCAACCCTTTACTAATAGCTTTTTGCAGGTATGGTTGTCCGAACCATACCTGCAAAAAGCTATTAGTAAAGGGTTGCACAACCCTTCGCTGTCTTCACTGCACCCTGCTTTCTGTCTATAGATGAGTTTAGGACGCCACCGGTCGCTGAGAAAATGCTATCCCACGATTCCGTATTTTTGCGCATGTGAGGCAAAAAAAAAATAACCGTTGTTCAGACTGAGCCGATAGCAGTTATTAACCAGTGCTTCAGCTGAAGTGCACGACCCGCCGGATGCTTTTAGCTTTATGAGTGTTACCATATATGGGTAAGGCGGCCATTTTGGTCATGTGACCTGGACCTAAAACGGTTCCCCCAATAAATGCGCCTTATCGTAAGGAGCAAAAATATATCTTATACTTTAGTACTGTATTCTGAATCGTTTGCAGGATAAAATGCATTCTCACTTTTCCAATACAAAAGCATATGTGTCAAAGTTTGACCTAGGCACAAAGAAGGTTAAGGTCAACCCAGGGTCACCATTTTAGCAATTTATGATGGGCCTACGTCCCAGATACTATTTATAAAGTTTCGTGGAAATCTGCACAGTGGTTCTGGAGAAGACTATTTTGAAGGGTTTTTACCATATATGGCTTGGCGGCCATTTTGGTCATGTGACCTAGACCCTATGAGCAAATTTTGGTTTCCCCAATCCCATAGAGGCTCCATATGAAATGTGACTACAATCGGCCCAACGGTTTCCGAGGAGAAGCAGTTCGAAAATTTTCACATTTTTCGCCTCGGCGAGGCTATACTAAATGGAGTGTAATATTTCGCAAGTTCATTGGTAAGATCTCATTTATATCTATCAGTATGCCAAAAATTGTTTAAATATTCCAAGCGGTAAAGTCACTATCACCAATTTTCACAAACGGGTCACGGACGGACAGACAGACAGACCATATATGGCTTGGCGGCCATTTTGGACATGTACCCTGGACCCCATGAGCAAATTTTGGTTCCCCCCATCCCATAGAGGCTCCATATGAAATTTGACTTCAATCGGCCCAATGGTTTCCGGGGAGAAGCAGTTAGAAAATTTTCACATTTTTCGCCTCGGCGAGGCTATACTAAATGGAATGTAATATTTCGCAAGTTCATTTGTTAGATCTCATTGATATCTATCAGTATGCCAAAAATTGTTTAAATATTCCAAGCAGTTAAGTCACTATCACCAATTTTCACAAACGGGTTACGGACGGACAGACAGACAGACCATGTATGGCTTGGCGGCCATTTTGGTCAAGTGACCTGGACTCAATGAGCAAATTTTGGTTTCCCCCATCCCATAGAGGCTCCATATGAAATTTGACTTCAATCGGCCCAACGGTTTCCGAGGAGAAGCAGTTCGAAAATTTTCACATTTTTCGCCTCGGCGAGGCTATACTAAATGGAATGTTATATTTCGCAAGTTCATTGGTTAGATCTCATTGATATATATCAGTATGCCAAAAATTGTTTAAATATTCCAAGCGGTTAAGTCACTTTCACCAATTTTCACAAACGGGTTACGGACGGACAGACAGACCATATATGGCTTGGCGGCCATTTTGGACATGTGACCTGGACCCCATGAGAAAAATTTGGTTTCCCTCATCCCATAGAGACCCCATATGAAATTTGACTTCAATCGGCCCAACGGTTTCCGAGGAGAAGCAGTTCGAAAATTTTCACATTTTTCGCCTCGGCGAGGCTATACTAAATGGAATGTAATATTTCGCAAGTTCATTGGTTAGATCTCATTACTTTAGTACTGTACTCGGAATCGTTTGCAGGATAAAATGAATTATCACTTTTCCAATACAAAAGCATATGTGTCAAAGTTTGACCCAGGCACAAAGAAGGTCAAGGTCAACCCAGGGTCACCATTTTAGCAATTTATGATGGGCCTACGTCCCAGATGCTATTTATCAAGTTTCGTGGAAATCTGCCCAGTGGTTCTGGAGAAGCTATTTTTGAAGGGTTTTTACCATATATGGCTTGGCGGCCATTTTGGTCATGTGACCTAGACCCCATGAGCAAATTTTGGTTTCCCCCATCCCATAGAGGCTCCATATGAAATTTGACTTCAATCGGCCCAATGGTTTCCGAGGAGAAGCAGTTCGAAAATTTTCACATTTTTCGCCTCGGCGATTCTATACTAAATGGAATGTAATATTTCGCAAGTTCATTGGTTAGATTTCATTAATATCTATCAGTATGCCAAAAATTGTTTAAATATTCCAAGTGGTTACGTCACCATCATCAATTTTCACAAACGGGTTACGGACGGACGGACAGACAGACAGACCATATATGGCTTGGCGGCCATTTGGGTCATGTGACCTGGACTCAATGAGAAAATTTTGGTTTCCCCCCATCCCATGGAGGCTCCATATGAAATTTGACTTCAATCGGCCCAACAGTTTTCGAGGAGAAGCAGTTGGAAAATTTTCACATTTTTCGCCTCGGCGAGGCTATACTAAATGGAATGTAATATTTCGCAAGTTCATTGGTTAGATCTCATTGATATATATCAGTATGCCAAAAATTGTTTAAATATGCCAAGCGGTTAAGTCACTATCACCAATTTTCACAAACGGGTAACGGACGGACAGACAGAAAGACCATATATGGCTTGGCGGCCATTTTGGTCATGTGACCTGGACTGAATGAGCAAATATTGGTTTCCCCCATCCCATAGAGGCTCCATATGAAATTTGACTTCAATCGGCCCAACGGTTTCCGAGGAGAAGCAGTTGGAAAATTTTAACATCTTTCGCCTCGGCGAGGCTATACTAAATGGAATGTTATATTTCGCAAGTTCATTGGTTAGATCTCATTGATATCTATCAGTATGCCAAAAATTGTTTAAATATTCTTAGCGGTTAAGTCACTATCACCAATTTTCACAAACGGGTTACGGACGGACAGACAGACTGACAGACTGACAGAATGACAGACTGACAGAATGACAGACTGACAGAATGACAGAATGACACAGTGATTTTAGGGCACTCTAGAAAATCAACCGACTTCAGTCGGTCGCTTTTTCTGCGGGTCGTGCAATTTCTTTGAATTTGACAATTTTAAATAACGGGTAAGGTAAAGGTGACGTATGTCTTGCGTCACTGTGGCGTCCAACTGATATTGGCTGACAATTGGGTAAGACCTGCTATCCTTGCAGCAGGTAAGGGTAGAGGGGGTGCTATTATTCCTTCTATTTCTACACTGTCATTCATTTTCCTCTTTCTCATGTGTCCTTTGCTTTGACCTACGATCTCTTCTATAATTTTTCTCCCTTTCTCTGGGAGACGAGACAAAAATTATCCACATGGGTTGACGTGTCGTTAAACCCAAAACAATTAATACTCGAATAATAAACTGACAATGGTCGCGCCATGTTGCGCTAATCGCAAGACAAACGATGCGACAGTGAAGATGATTGGTTGGTTGGTTGAATTGTGGTTGAATGTCCCCGTCAACACTATTTAGATCATTTTGGAGACACTGCTTCCCGTTTTGTAGGACTTTTACCCGCCATTGAGATGAAATGACATCTCAAGCCTTGCCGCCAAATGGAACCAAAAGGCTAATATGCATTTGACGGTCTGACTCACTTCACTTTGCCTGGACAATCTTAGTCCATCTAAGCGGTTAACCAGTACTCATGTGTGGTCAGTTTCAGCTCTGCGTGGAACCACCATGCAGCTCAATCTTATTCTCCAAGCCCCGATGGGCGGGGTGGGGGGGGGGGGGGTTAAGACAGTGAAGATGAATCGAAGGATTACTAACCTGACAGATTCAACATGTGGGTGATAAAGATCAATCGTTTACAACCAGCAAAAGGGTTGTTTGAACATTGAAATTCACCGTCCCCACGATCCCCGCCCATTGAGGCTTGAAGAAATTGATGGGCTGGATGATGCTTCCACGCAGAGCTGACACCAACGCACACGAGTAAACCAATTAGAGGATCTAAGCCAGCCCAAGTAAAACGGTGCGAATCGGACCGTCCATGCTTAGAAACCCTATTGGTTTCATTGGGCGACAGGGCTTGAGATGTCATTTCATCTCAATATCAGGTAAAAATCCCACAGAATTGGAAGCAACATCTCCAAAATGACCTATACAGTGTTAGCGGGGACGTTAAATTCAAAAAAAAAAATCACCGTCCCCGTTAACACTATTTGGGTCATTTTTAAGACGTTGCCTCCTGTATCCACATTGAGATTAAATAAGATCTCAAGCTTTCCCGCCAGATAAAAAAGATGTGGTTTATAATGGTTTAACAGTACATGTACTCTTGTGCGGTCAGTTTTAGCTCTGCGAACCCAGGGCTCCTCGTATACCGTAAAAACACTCTACCGACTGAGATACCGAGCCACACCTTCGACTTTTTACATTTCCCCACTGCCTAATGAGAGTCGTCCCGAATATCTAAGTGCTATCCAGTCTGGCTATGGTACTTGCGTGTTCAGGTTTATCAAAGTATCGCTTCTGAGACTCTTCCAGTAATGTTTTTGCTTAACTACTCATTTTTTGTCTTGAAAGTCAAGTCAGGTCAAAGATGTATTCAGGGCCCCCCTAACTTAGGGTATGAGAATTAAACACGCATTCATTTAAAACATACAGCAAACAACAAATAGCATGTACATGTATATAATGGAATAGTAAAATGAGAATTCGGACATGGTATCTGCTAAGTACTGTTGTGATTTAAAAGATTGTGAACTGCAATTTTTGTTTCTTTGATTTGAGGTTTAACGTCCCCGTCAACAATATAAAGGTCATTTTGGAGACGTTGTTTCCAATTTTGTGGGACTTTTACCCGACATTGAGGTGAAATGACATCTCAAGCCCTGCCGCCCAATGAAAGCAATAGGGTTTATAAGCATGGATGGTACGTCCGACTCGCACCGCATTGCCTGGGTAGGCTTTGATCCTCTAAGCGGTTTACCAGTACTCGTGTGCGGGTCGGTTTCAGCTCTGCGTGGAAGCATCATGCAACCCATCTATTTCTTAAAGTCCCGATGGGCGGGGGCCGCTGAACTGCAGTATAAAAGTCTGTGAATGTTGTGGATGAAATGAAAAACACTATGCTTAAAAAAATCTTATTTTTCCTTAGTTCACTGTACACAAACGGGCCCGATTGATTACTTTTTGCCACACAAAACTGCGCATGCGCAGCGTAGCCAAGGACGTAAATCAGCCTAAATTCATCTATACTGGATACAATGATAGCAGACAGTAATTCACCAGTCAATAAGTCAGCCAGTCAGAAAGACGATCACTGACTTACTGGCTGACTTACTAACTGGTCTGACAGACAGACAAACAGACAGACGGTGGGATGGACAGGCAGACAGACACTGTGTAAATGGGTGACCGATATTCCAATGAAAACCTGACCCAGCCAAACAGCAATGCATTTCATGAAAATAACTTTTTGTTACAGATACTAAGAAAGCACAAGAAACAAAAAGGAAAACAGTTACTTCTCCTCCCCCTTTCTTGGTATGACAAAAGGGGCGGCACCCATGCTCTAAGTTCGGTATCTCACTTTGCGGAGATATCTCTAGGCCTAGCAATCTACTAAATGTATGCGTTCAGAACTTCAGGCAAACCAAATTGAAAGCCTGGTAATTTCATTTCGCTAGTACTATGCCAAAACCAAGTTTAGCATTCGACATTATGCCAAAATTAAGGTGACCTTATTTCGTCGTTAATTGATTTGACCCCTTCGACATGAAAGAAAAAACAAACAAAAACAAAAACAAAACAAAACAGAAAACAAAGCAGATATTTGCACCTGCAATATCCCCATCTCAAGAAGTTTCGATTACGTAAACGGGACTGCTTACTTCATCACTTCTCAGTTCTGATTTCTTATTTCTAACTTCCAACTTATAACTTCTAATTTCGAACGTCTGACTTCAAAGTCCTAATTTCTGATTTCAGACTTTCTCCTTCTGGCTTCGGACTTCCAATTTCTTATATCCTGCAATATTCATCTATAATAATTGTATTTGCTGGAAACTCCATTTTAACATTTTAAATGATGCTTCAAGCCACTGAAATAAAGAAGTCCTGATGGGACTTCTAACTTCATATCTTCTATGATTTTCAACTTACAACCTTCGACTTCCAACTTTCGACTTATAAATTTCAATTTCCTATTTGTTACTCCCAACTTCTTTCTTCAGACTTCTAACGCCCGGCTTCTTACTTCCACTTACTTAGTCCCGACAATCACCCTTTAGCGCCCGTCTTCCAACTTCTGAAGTCCCTCCAGGGCTTCCATGGCATGTGCATCAAAGGCCGAGACGAAGTCCGAGACGAAGGCCTCACGTTACTTGGGTCTTCGGATCGGAAAGTTCGAGAGGTAGAATTAGGCCCTGTGCAGAAAAAGGCCTCAACAAAATTACAGCGAAAGTTTAATTGCCTTAACATCGTCGTTTCATCAACCATGGTAGATTCGAACTGGATCTTGATTCCCTAGGGCCCAACACATATGCTTGTTATACTGATAATAAGCAATAAAATGTTTCAATGTTTCAAATTTCCTGGGGAAATTCTCTCAGCTTCTAGTGTTATGGACCGCATTGCCTCCCTTCACTTATCTACACGCATAGCATATAGGTTTATATCACCACTCTTTGACAGGTGCGCCAGTCGACTCTTTGGCTCTGCGGTTAGAGCACTGGACTATCACCCGAGCAGCCCGGGTTCGAATCCCACTATAGGCGGGGATTTCTTCAGGCTATGCTTCTTTCCTTTGTGACGGCTTTCATGTCGTAAGATTGGGGCTCATCCGGGATCGGACTTCCAAAGGATAACTCTTTTATAGAACATATTTAACGTCACTACAGCTGGTGTCTGGGAATGTGTGGCGGCCGTAAAAAGTCTCCCTGCCCTACATCATAGTGTAGTTTATATTTTCTTGTCCTTTGTGATCATTGATTCCAATGTGGAATTTGAAAATATTTGAGGGTCACTGATGAGGCCTAATTGGCCGAAACTAGCTAGTCTGGCCCAGAAAACACTTCATACTTTCCAGGTCTGTGGTGTATTCCTTGCTTCCAAAGGATAACCCTTTTATAGAACATATTTTTTTCGCCGAAAATGGCTTCGTGCCGAAGTTGGCTTCACGTCATCATAAATGATGACTTCCTTGAAGAGGGGGCGTGTTATGAACCGCATTGCCTCCCTTCACGTATCTACGCGCATAGCTAGGTTTATCACCACTCCCTGGCAACTGCGTCAGAGAGTCGACTCTTTGGCTCAGCTGTTAGAGCACTTGACTATCACCCGAGTGGCCCGGGTTCGAATCCCACTATAAGCGGGGATTTTTTCAGGCTATGCTTCTTTCCTTTGTTACGGCTTTCATGTCGTAAGATTAGGGATGTTTTCTCGTGCACATTTCCTGAGTAGGCTTAGACCCTGTAAGCGGTTTACCAGTACACGTGTGCGTTCGGTTTCAGCTCTGCGTGGAAACATCATATGGCCCATCTATTTCTTATTGCCCTGTTGGGCGTGGCCGTCTTAAATTGAGGTAACAAAAATAAACCGCTTCAGGTCGTGGTTCAGGACACTATTATCTCAAGGTTGAGACGGGCCTCCGTGGCGTAGTAGATAAGAGCGCTGATTCTCAAATAATAGGTGTCCCACCGCTGAAGGTTCGAGCCTGGCTTGGATCATATGTGAGACGCCGAGTTCTGCAACGGAAGGTCAGGTGGTTTTTCTCCGGATACTACGGTCTTCGACCACATGTGATTAACGATCTGCTCGATATGAGTGAAATGATCTCGAAAGGGCCGTAAAACGACCCCCCCCCCCGAAAAAAAACCCCTCAAGGTTGATATCAATGGATTCGACCGAATTCATAAATAGAAGCGTCCACTTCAGAAACTCGCGTATGAGAGAGCAAATGTGTGCTGCACTGTAGGGGTTCTGTCCCCTTAAATCACTGTTGGAAAAGGACCTAAAGGGCCCAACCTAAATAGTGCGTATTGTCATTTACTGACCATTCGCGACCCAGGATCAAAATTTCAAAACATAAAAAGGAATATGTTGCAAAAGGGAACAAATTGTTTCCATGCTGCATCCTTTTAAACATTTACGTTTTGTTCGCATTTTAAAAGGCTGGATATTTGTTTTTATTTCTGTCTGCACAAGCATGAGTGAAACTGTTTTGAAAATAACACAAAATGTCCACGATTTCAACAAAAAATACATTTCTTTTTCTGAATCCGGTACGGAGATAACTGCGGCTCATCCCTGCCTTCCTTAATTAAGCCGCCTAGCTCAGTGGTTAGTCCATTTGCCTCAGATGCTAAAGGTCCCAGGTTCGATCCCCAGCAGCGGTGACAAAATTTCGGTGTCCGAATACGCTCCATTGGCATCATTTGCAGGTATGAGTGTCATAAAGTGCATCGTCCTTCGGATCTGGACGTTAACTGGAGGCCGCCTGTACAGGGAGAACCATCCCATGTGCAGGTTAAAGAACCCCACCGTAATTACATGCACTGCATGAAAACCTCGATTTAAGATCATTTGCGTATATATGCAAATTTAAGTGGCATGCCACCTGTTATATGCGCGAAACATTTACTGACCTACGGGCAACAATGGAAATGCCGCATCTCTTTGCCACATGTTATCAAACGGGTCAAAAAATAGCAAATGTATCCCATTTATTTGCATATATTTGCAATATTACGAATGGTATTTTCAAATAAATCATATATTTGATGTGACTTTGCGTCCCTAGAATTTTATTTTAAAAACTTTATTTTTACTTTTTTTTCATAAACATGCAAATATCCATCTGCCGCAATTTAATAAGTAACATTACTTGTTGAAATGTATGTTTGTTTGTTTGGTTTGAGGTTTAACTTCCCCGTCAACACTGTAAAGGTCATTTTGCAGACGTTGCTTCCAATTTTGTGGGACTTTTACCCGTCATTGAGATGAAATGATATCTCAAGCCCTGTCGCCCAATGAAACCAATAGGGTTTATTAGCATGGACGGTCCGCCTCGCACCGCGGTTCCTGGAGAGGCTTAGATCCTTTAAGCGGTTTACCAGTACTATAGTGTGCGGGTCTGATTCAGCTCTGCGTGGAAGCATCATGCTGGCCATATATTTCTTCAAGCCCATATGGGCGGGGGCTAGTTGAAATGTATGTAAATGTTTGGAAATGTTTACATGCAACAGAGATTTGCAAATATTACCCACAACTTTGCATATCTTTGCAGTTCTTGTGTTAGCTGTCAAATGAACATGTTTAAGATGTGTGTCCGTAATATCATAAATAGAAGGTATATCTGTGATTTCACCAAGCATTAATTTTGTGTGACTAAAACCTTGTGCATTTTACCCATTTATTTTCTAATAGTTGGACAATTCGTCAAAACATTCGTTTTACCTACTGAAAAACTATGCAAATGTTTGAAATGTTTACATTCCTTTGACATGGACAACAAACGATTGCAAATGTTACCCAATCTTTTGCAAAGGTTTGCGATTATTTTGATAACAGTCATATTCACACGTTTCAACATGTTTCCGTAATATTATTATAATCGGAGTTTACTCATTGTTTGTTAGCGAATACCCTTTTCTACCATGTCCTAAGAATGCCATCTTCCTCATATTTCTTATATCAGCTAAAATATTAACTGTTGGTATTCGTTAGAATCGCCTGATTGCGGAGGTTTTGTTTGGTTTGTTTGATTTGAGGTTTAACGTCCCCGTCAACACTGTAACGAGAACCCAGAAGCTGCGTTTTTAGCAAACATAGGACAAATGATAACTATTTTTGTAAAACCCAGTTTTAATTGTCTGAAGTGGTCTTTACAAGATAATGTATGATACGGACTTGTTAACGTGATTTCAGAACTTTGCAAAGCCAGTTACATGTAAGCACATGTACGCATTTACAATTCAGTGCTTACATATTTCAAATGTTTCAATTGCTGTCGAGTTACCCATGCATAAACGCGCGTGAAAACATTTTATTTTCGTGAGGTGTATTAGTTAAAAATGCGATAAGACATCGGATGTCGAATGAACAAGGAAACATGCAATACGAAATAACAGTCTCCATTATATATAGAAAAGAGAACCGTTGAACTCATGGGAATCAAATTACATTTGCATGTATAAAATAGTACATTTTAATGATACAGTGGCGATTGAGTGTTTGTTGTCCACGGAAACGGATGCAAAACTCTTTTCAACGATTTGAAAACGCAGCGTTAAGACCACGCTTAAGGAGGGTCGCGCTTAATTGACTCTGCCGTAATCAGGTTCGAATTTTTACCTCAAAATGATTTTTGTTTCTATTTAGTTTTCAAAGTGTTTTCTGAGGTTTTTGTAATATTAAATAACCATTGCAATGTGCATTTTGTTATAAATTATTTTGCGACTTCATAGACTACTTTCCGGTCTAGTCCGCATGGCTGGAAGCACAGGAAAATAGAGGGATAAACAGACTAACCCTGTATTTTTCCAGCTACTGGTTTGTTTCCTCCGATTGCAGCCCATCAGCTGTCCATGGCAAATCTGAACTCTCTTTAACGCACGATGTTTACTTTATTTTTTCATTGGTGTCAAAAATATAGCCTCGAAGAGTCTATCAGTTCACATATTCCACGGCCATACTTTGTCAACACAAACAAAACAATGAATCAATAGTGACGTTTACTTTAGTTTGCGTGACGTCATATATATGGAAAGAAAACACTGCCATATTTGATAACTAAAAGTGCAGACTGTAATGCCTGGCAGAGCATAATATTCTTTTAACTGTCAGTCGCAGTCTCAGGTTCAATTACTGTTAAGCCATCTCAGTGAACAAATAGCCTGTGCCAGCACCCATAATTAGGATCTTGCACTCAACAGGTGTAGGCCTACTGGTAAACTGCTTAGAGGATCTAAGCCTGCCCAGACAAAGCGATGCGAGTCGGCCTGTCCATGTTATTAAACTCTATTGGTTCAATTGGCGGCGGGGTTTTAGTTGACATTTCATCTTAAGGTCGGGTAAATGTCCCACAAAATTGGAAGTGACGTCTCCAATATGACCTTTACATTGTTGACGGGGACGTTAAACCTCAAATCAAACAAACAATAATCAAGCATAAGCAAAAGGGTGTACAAGAAAAAATCCCTTTGATCTGTTTGGAATATAAAGATGATGGTTTAGGTTGTGCCACACGGAGCCTTTGTATGCCCACACATCCACCATCATAACAGAATTTTGTCAATGTACCGGCTCCAGCCAATCGGGCTGCATGATGCTTTCACGCAGAGCTGAAACCGACCGCACGTGAGAACTAGTAAACCGCTTAGAGGGTCTAAACCTGCCCAGGAAAATGAGTCCGAGTCGGACCGTCCATGCATATAAACCCTATTGGTTTCGTCGAGCAGGGCTTGAGATGTCATTTTAACGTCAACATAATATTGATCATTTTGGAGAGGTTACTTCCCAATTTGTGGGTCTTTTTACCCGACATTGAGATGAAACCTGACGGCCAGTGAAACCAATCCAGTGAAACCAATCTATATGTTTATAAGGACCGTCCGTCTTGCACCACTTTACCTGGGCAGGGCGGTCTACTAGTACTCATGAGTGATAGGGTTAGTATCATGCAGCACAATCAATTTCTTCAAGGCCAGTTCGGGGCTATCATGCATTGTAGAGACATGACAAGACATAAAGCACAGTGATGAAATGCATTAGGCTGAGAAAAGAGTCTTGAGGGACACCGACCTTCAACTCGAATTCTTCAATGGAACCAACACAAAAACGCATACGGCTCCGCGTATTAGCATACACCCACTGGACCATTCGAACATTCCACTCCTCCACTTCAAATTTTCTCTGTGCCTCCCAGATGACTTTCCGAGATACTCAACCAAATGCCTTCTCAAGGTCCACGAAAGCCACTATGTGGGAATGCAACTGCCATTTTGGCTTTTCGCTAGTGATGTTTCCATTACGGTCTAGTTATTCATGTTCGTGATTCTTTCCCTTTGGTGTGTCTGATCGGAGGTGTTGGGTAATTGTATCGATTCCAGGTCATTGCCATCACTTCTATCCGTTTTCGGAAAGTATCTCACCTCCCTTTCACAGTTTGCATAAACAGGCAATAGATAATTAAATAGCGTTTCCAGTCAATATGGCATGAAAAAAAATTGTCAAAATTATAAAAAAATAATAATTAGAAGTGTTTCTACTTTCCATATAACGTTGGCAGCAACTAAAATGGGAAAAAGGAATTTTTTTATATTCTTTTGCATCAGCTTATTTTTGTATTTTTTTTTTTTTTTTTTTTTTTTTATCAATTTCAACCCATTTCATTAGGGGGTGGGTTAATAAATTGTCAAAAAAGAAAGCTAAAAATGTATAATAATGTTTCCCAGGTATATTAATAACATATATCTGACATTGTTTGAACGTCTGCGACAATGTTAATGGCTTCATATCTTTTAAACGTGAACAAAACGACAATATGGCTATATCAGAACATGCATGTTTTGGCCAGAAAATTCCATTTTTCACACCATAGAACTTATAAATGAAATCGTGTTTCAATTCTAATGAAATACTTTGATTCATATCACATTAAGGAAGCAAAAGTATGTGCAATAATAAAGGTATAATCCTTGTTCTTGTCATTTAAACAATATCTTAATGCTTTATTAGCCATTTTTATTGGGGGGTGGGGTAATTTTTTCTGCAATATTTCTCTCAGATACCTGGTGACATGGTCAAATTTCACGCCTATTTCGTGTATCTAATATTATTACACAATATATGTGAAAATAAGAAAAATCTAAAGACGAAAAATGCATTATTTTTTTCAAATATAGCGAAAATTGCATCTCAAAACAGCAAAACATGCAGAAAAGGACATTTGTAAATAGGTGTTTCGACAAAAATCTGTGACAGAGTTTGTCTTTCACACAAAGGTGCGCAAACATGACATTATCCTGCATTGTGTTTTCTTTAACCAAACTTGGAAATATTGTTTTAAACAATTGTTATCGACAATTTGTCAATGACTGGGGTAATTATTGAAACATTCGATAAATTCGAAAACAGTACCCATCTTTAAGGCTAAAAAGCTCGAAAAAAAGCCTGGTGTGCCTATACTTTTATACCGGCAAACGAGTTCAGAGATTTCAAGCTACAAAATATAAGCAAATAAAAAAAATCTAAAGAGAAAAGAATTACTCCCCACCCTCCTTAAACGATCGTTTACATTCTCAGCCAATCAGATCATCGTTTCTGAAACGATTCAAGCGTTTCGTATATCAACCAATCACATTAGCGTTCGGAAAACGCTGTCATGGAAACCGTTTCTGGTTTCATATGTTTTTTTTTCGTTAACCAATAAAAATCCCACAGACTCACTTTAATGATAATAATAATAATGATAATTAATAATAATGACTAAAAATAAATAATAATAATAATTAGTATTATTATTTATTATTTTGATTATTTTTATTATGAAACAGAAAATAGATAAAAATAATAGCCAAATGATTTTAAGGTGAAGAGGATCTCCTGCAATAAACAGGAAATTGTGTTTGGCAGAAAGAAAATGTTTCCGGATTCTGTAGCTCATTCGGATGCGCGTTTGACTGTTGATCCAGATTCGCGGGTTCAATGATTGCCGGTGAAAAACAAACTACATAAGAACCTTTCATACATGGACAAAACATTCACCGAGAAGACTCTGTTTTCTATAGTTTTCGAATGCTTTTTGTGAGGGAATTTATTGTTCTCACCCATTACGTACGGTCGCTATATTTTAGGAAACAAAAAAAAAAAAAAAAAAAAAAAAAAAATTATACAATGAATTTAACATTTAACATGATTTTTCAGTATATGTGATCTCAATAATTATCCGTCATCAAATTAACATTCGATGACAGATGTCTTCTTCAATCATCACGAAAACACGCCTTTATAAATTTGACTCTCTTAAAACCACTTTTGTATTGAAAAACTTGGCCTGACAGGGTTAATTATTTTACATTATTTCTAATCAAATATAGACTGTGGGTAAACGTTAAACCCGCATCGCCAAGGCGGTTCTAACGAGTACCCACAATCTATGTTTTGAGTAGAAATTTGGACAAAAATATCAGAACTTTTATCCCAAAATTAACAATTTTGTTGTAGAGTAGAAGTTTTCAATTTATTTGATTAGGCTTGTTTTCGTAATGGAACAAAAATAAATTGTATTTGAACTGTCAGAATCAGACACACGTTAATATTTTTCTTTTTTTTATATTTTGGCGGTGAAAATATTTCATTTATAATTTTATAATATACTAAGCCGCGAAATCAATTTATATCTGAAACAAATAAAAATCATGGCTTCACCTCATTACAAAAACACGCACTTTTGTATATTGAAAATTTTACCAAAAATCTAAGAAAAGTATTATATTTTTATATTTCTGCTAAAAGCATAGATTGTGAGAACTCGTTAGAGTCGCCTCGGTGAGGCGGTTCTAACGAGAAACCACCATCTATGTTATAAGCAGAATTAAGAAGAAATATCACAATAACACACCCGTGCGACATAGTGGATTTTTTTCAGATCTCCAAAATGGCTACTTTTCTAATGAAAATCCGTGATATTTTTCATTTATGCTGCAAATATAGGTTGTGGGTGCTAGTTAGAACCGCGAAGGTTCTAACGAGTACCCATAAACTATGTCTTGGAGCAGAAATAAGAAAAAATAATGTATACCCCCGTTCACCCCCATTTTCTCGATATAAAGTGAGGTTTAAGGGGTGTTCTTTTCACGGACTTTTCCACGCGATGATGTACACCCATGTAAATTCCAGTTATATTTTATAAAGTTTTGGTTTAAGGGCTCAAAATAATATAGGCTTGTTTTCATCATATCGTGAAAACACGGTATGTTCATATTGTGAACAATAAATATGATCGCGATATCTTCACAGTGGCAGCCCGGACTACTTTTTCAATATTCTTTTTTCATAAATGCCAAACAAATTTTGTCTAAAACAGCAGAATTTTCACTCTCGCTTCGCACTCGTGAAAATTCTGATATTTTGAATTTACGCCACCTTAAACACTATTTTATTTTTGAGGCATTGATTCCAATTTTGTGTGTGTGTGTGTGTGTGTGTGTGTGTGTGTGTGTGTGTGTGTGTGTGTGTGTGTGTGTTTGTACTTGCTGCCAATCGGGGAAGTACATAAGAATACACACCTTCGAATCGGGGAAACACCTCCAAACGTGGAGCTCCCCGTTTTGAAATAGCAAGAAATATTGAAAATTCAGTACTAGATGAACCTTAAAAATAGTTTCCTATGGTAATCTAACACCTTCCCCGTTTTGTGGGTTCAGGACGTATATCTGATACACAAAGGTGTATAACTGCTGATCGATTAAAAGTTTCACGTGTGTAACCCCGATATCGAACCTCCCCGTTTGTGCGGAAAAAATCATATTCTGCAGAACGGGGAAGTGTTAAGATCTACAGCTCGAGTGGCTCACAGGTGATTTATATTTTGCATTTTCTTTAAACAACTTTAAATCAGAATGAAGCAACTTTTTTCAGTGGCTTGAAACTGAGTACTTCAGAATACATTGGATTTCACTTCCTTCGTTTGTTTGTTTTAACCGTTTCATTGATTGATTAATTGATTTTGATGTTTAACGTCCCCGTCTACACTTTATAGGTCATTTTGGAGACGTTGCTTGCAATTTCGTGGAATTTTTACCCGACCGTGAGATGAAATGACACCTCAAGCCCTGTCGCCCAATGAAATCAAAAGGGTTCATAAGCATGTATGGTTCGACTCGCATCGCCTTGCCTGGGCAAAATTAGATCCTCTTAGCGGTTTACCAGTACTTGTGTGCAGTTGGTTTCAACTCTGTATGGAAGCTATCTATTCCTTCAAGCCCCGATGGACAGGGGCTTTTAACTATTTAATCATTTAAAATCCCATAACTGTATTCATTTTATTATTTCATGGTACGCCCTATTGCCCCCACCCCCTCCCTCCCCCACTCCACATCTAGGCTTTGAGAAATAGACTGGGCTGCGCAGAGCTGAAACAGACCGCACATGAGTACCGGTAACTGTTTAGGCGATCTAAGCCTTCCCATGCACCATCCATGCATATAAACATATTGGTTTCATTGAGCGATAGGGCTTGAGATGTCATTTCATCTCAATGCCGAGTAAAATTCCTTCAAAACTGGAATAAACGTTACCAAAATATCCTAGTTTCAAAGTTTATTTCTACTCTAGGTTAACAAAGTTAACAACAAGAGGACATGCATGTATAAATATTACAAACAGTAAGACATTGTGAGAATTTCACATTTCGTATTTGAATTGGCGTGAAATTTTGTTTTCTTTGTACCTCACTCTACGACCCAGATGCAGGACATATCTGTAACAAGTGAGCAGTTTCACCGTTCATTGGCTGTCCGCAGCCGCGAACGAAAAGTGTGGTGTGTCAGACTATATTCTTGTACTCACTGGAACACAACTAGCGCATCAGTATCAAAGCAATAGTAATAATAATAATAATGATAATTTTGACAAGTCTGTGAAATGGAGATCCCCGCAGACCCCATCTTTCATAGATAAAAATGGGGTCTACAGAGGCATACATTATTCTCCCCACCCCAAGACACGGACCGCAGGTACCCGCTAGAACAGCCTCATTGAGTTGGCTTCAACGAGCACCCACAGCACATGCCCCGAGCAGAGATATGAAAAAAATGACGAATGAAAAAAGTGCAATTAGGTGAAATAGTGGTTGTTTACAAGTATTCTGCATATAATACATGTAATTTAATTGAGTTTTGAGAAGGAACATGGCAAATAGTGTAGTCATGCATAAGGTATACCATTGATCTGTTTATGGGCAGCAGAGGAGAAAGTGTAGTGCCGTACAGTGTAGTGTAGTGCAGTATAGTGAAGTGCAGTGTATATGTTCGAGCCCTACGTCCAACCAACAGCAACACCCAGGGTCACACGGAGACGAGATCTCGGTTTAAAGGCTCCTCCGAAGGTCTGGTCGGAACCGCGCCTCTGGTTTATGAGGCGGATAGCATAACCACCATACCAAGGGATTCCTGAAGTGTAGTGTGGTGTAGTGTAGCATAGTGTAGTTAAGGGTAATGAGTGTAGTATTTTGAAGCTTAGCCTAGCATGTACATGGCATGACATATTAAAGCAGGATGACATTACAAAGCATGACGTAGTGTGGCATGGCATAGCATGGCAGTTAATAGTCTCACTCCAAGTAAGACGGAGATCAGTCTGGCCTGATGCGCTGATTTAACCCCGTCTCCGATCGGGGGAAATACACAGTATATTCCGTTAATTGCCGCACGTGCTTTGCCCAGTCCAGTGCAGTGGCCAGCGATAAACCGGTTATTGAAAACCACTGAACCGAGGGTTATACCAAACAAGGAAAAACTCCATTCATATAAATTACATTCATTGTGCGTACAAATACGGAGTAGACACCTACATTGCCTCAACGTCGCCAAAGCGTCAACATTGATGTCTTGACGGCATTGATGCTC
The DNA here is from genome assembly GCA_963580285.1 of Lucinisca nassula. Lineage (NCBI taxonomy): Eukaryota > Metazoa > Mollusca > Bivalvia > Lucinida > Lucinidae > Lucinisca > Lucinisca nassula. Next base: position 64,916,060 of record OY757022.1, read on the forward strand.
TGGAGGGTCCTAAATTCCTAGTTTTACATGGTGGAAATGTGATTGTGATCTAAATTGGTAAGTAGATTTCCTTTTTTCTAGCACGCATATGGTCCGTCCAGGTTCTCCGTGAAGGCATGCACTGATAGGTATCCCTTTGCAGAAAATAAGGACAGGCAAATAGCCTATCTCAAAGGGAACTGATCCGGCATCACCTATAACGTGCAACCTTGGTGGAGAGAGAATATTCCTTCCTGTTTTCACCCCTATCATCGAAACGAAAGTTGATAGGGAGTGGAAACGATGAAGGTAGATTGAGAAGCATTACCGTAAGGAATAACATTTTACAGAGGTACAATATGTAGATTCAGTGAGGTTGTAGCTTTCTATAAATGTTTGTTTTAACGACTATTACATGTATTTTAACGCATATGATAATAGCATACGTACTGGAGCTAATACAACTATCGCAATGGACTGTTCCATAGTTAATAAATCACACAAATATGAGGAACTATAGTACTAACAACGATTCTTGGCAATGTAGCTTACAATTTTCGATACTCTCCGACCCTGATAGAGGGTGCCAACAAGAGTAACTTCCTCGTACCGGGTCGGACGAGCACCAGAAAATCGTTATTCAAGAGTATAACTAATAATAATAATTATAATAATAATAATAATAATAATCAAGAAACTACCGAATTGTTTATAAAATTTATAAACATACACAATTTTCGTAATTCGGTGGAATTTTCGGATTCCATTAACTTTTTAAATTTTAAACTGTTTGGATTTTCATAATAATATCGGTCTAAATATCGCCGTCTTGTGTTGCTAAAATTGGCACAGGACATGATGTAATGATACTCATCCCCTATATCGGAGTTACATAATTGGCAAACTCTATCTTTGAGTGGTACACTAACCCACCTTCCTAATTCGATTGGCAATTTGTGATTTCGTGTTCTGAAAGCTATAAGTATTTTACAATAATAATTTGATAGAATTTTTATATATTTACTTTGTTGTGGGAATTCTTTGAAAAGTCTGTAATTTAGTCCACTAGACATTGAATTCAACGTACTTGACCATTCTTGCAAATACTGATCTTTTATCCTTTGTGCGATAGAAAGTTTAAACCATTTTGGATTTATGACATCTTGTGATAGCCAGATACCAGAAAATCCGCATCCTTCTACTATACTTTTAACATTTTCTATATAAAAGCTTTTACAAAGATCTTTTTTGTGCATCAAATATAGAATTTCATACATTTTTGAAGATAACATTTGGTTATTATCGACCATGGATACCAGTTTTGTCCAGTATGACATTATACGAGTTTTGATATCTATTCGGATAGGGGCAATGCCCAATTCGCCGTAAATCATGAACGATGGCGTAGATCTTTTTAAATTGAAAATATATTTATAAAACTTCAAGTGGACTCTCTCTATGATATCACAGTTCCCAAAGCCCCATACTTCGCATCCATATAACAGGATAGGTTTAATGGTTTTATCAAACAATTCTATTTGTATATCAAATGGTAAATTTAGATTGCGGCATTTTTTATCATTGAAAAAAGGGCTTTGTTACCTTGCTCTGCAATATACTTTTTGGCGGTTTGAAAAGATCCACTGCGTGATAAATATATGCCTAAATATTTATATTCTTTTACTATTTCGAGTTCTGTGTCGTCCAAATAAAAGTGTACGTTTCTAGGAGTTCGTCCCTGACTAATTATCAAAACCTTAGTTTTGCTGGCATTGACCTTTAATTTCCAGGTACTACAGTAATCTTGAAAAGTGTTTAGTGCTTTTTGCAGGTCATATGGGTTATCACTAAATATGACTGTATCGTCTGCATAAAGTAATATAAATAGCTTCAAAAATATGACTGTGGTTTCGTCATTAAATTCACAAGTAATACCTTTCTGTTTACAAACCATGAAATGGTTTTCCAGGTCATTGAGGAATATAGAAAATAAGAATGGTGAAAGGCTTTCACCTTGGCGGACGCCCTGTGTACAGGGGAAAAAGGCAGAAGTGCCGTCTGAAGTATATATTCTAGATTTGATATTGTTGTAAAGATTCTGAATAAGATTGTGACATTTACCGTTTATATTATACTTCTTAAGCTTATACCAGAGCCCTTCCCGCCAGACTGTGTCAAACGCCTGTTTAAAATCAATGAAGGTGCAATATAATTTATTATGTTTTGCTTTGAACATTTCGACGAGGCTATTTATAATAAATAGATTGTCTACAGTAGAAAATCCTTTTCTAAATCCAGCTTGGCAGTCCGTCAATACCTCATGGTCTTCCGCATATTGATTTAGCCTGTTGTTTATTATACTAGTAAATACTTTACCCAAACAGCTAAGAAGGGTGATAGGCCGGTAATTTTCAGGGTTGTGTATGTCCCCTTTGTTTTTATATATTGGTAAAATGTTTCCAGTTAGCCAACTTTCAGGGAAAATACCTTTATCAAGTATAAGGTTAAATAGTTTAAGGTAAATTGGTAACAAGTGTTTTAGTGAGGTTTTAATATGTTCATTTTTTATATCGTCAATTCCTGGAGATTTATCATTTTTGAGCGACTTAATTGCTTTTATTATTTCATTTTCTGTAATAGGGCTGTTGATTTCTTGGTTAATTGTGTCTGTTTGGGGGTTGGGCAGGGGTGTTTCTATGTCCCCATTTGTATTTGCTGAATTATTTATCTTCTCGAAGTGTGTAAAGAGGTCACTGAGCGAGGCACCATTTTGTTTAATTTTGCCATCGTTCAATATTCGCCAATATTCTTTTGGATTTACTGTTTTTAAAGTTCTGATTTTGTCAATTTTATTCATATCGAAACGTTTTCTATTTTTATTCATTACTTTTTTATATTCTTTGCTTACAGATTTTAATATATTCTTAAAATGATCCGTTTTATGTCTATTGTATAATCTTCGAGTCTTATGATAGAGATTTCTTGCTGTGCGGCATTCATGATTAAACCATGGCCGTTGTTTTGATTTGTCGGTTTCTGGTTGTGATCTCGGTTTGTAGAAGCCGAATGTGTCTTTGCATGCGTTTTTAAATAGAGTCTCAATGTTACTAACCGCGGCATTGATTTCAGCTTCCGATACAGCTGCTTGTTGACATAGTTCGTTTAAATTTTGATTTATACGACCTATTTCTTCTGCGTTAATATTTTGCAAGAATTCATCCTCTTGACCATGCTTCCATAGTTTGATTTTAGGGTCTGTAAAATTACTACTCTCTTCGCCACTTGGGCTTGACAACTGATAATCAGTGTTAATTGTAAATGAGAGTCCACAATGCGAGTCCGAATATAAACTTGAAAAGTCTAAAATTTCAAAATCCTTAATGTGTTTGATCAGATGGGGGCTTGATATGACATAATCAACCGTGCTACGGTCTTTACAGGTTAGTTTTGGATACATTGCGTCTTGGCCAATTCTACCGTTTAAAACAAATATATCATTACTCTTACAGAACTCCAAGAGCTGGAGACCATAAGCATTGGTTGTCATGTCCGCAGATTGTCTATCGAGGGGCACGTTACATTTGTGCAAGCTCTGTAGCACCACCATATTTTCATTATATAAGGTTCCGTTGTCATACTGGTCTGAAATAAACTGATCTGCGATGACAAAGTCAGGACGTATACCTGTCCTGGAGTTGAAATCGCCGAACAGAATAACATTTTCAGAACTTCCACACTGCTCGTCAATTTCATTCTGTATCTCAAGATACGGGTCCACGGACGCATATTTGGAGCCGGCCGGAGGAATATACACTATACCACAGTGTATATCATCTTCGGTCTGTGTGATTGTATTTGCGATGCTAAACCACTGGATAAGATTTGAGTTGCTTTTTCCTGCTTTCACATATTTATGTATGGAACTTTTGACAATTAGCGCAGTTCCGCCAGACCTGTATCTTGAGAGTTTTTTCCTGTTATGGCATATAACCCTATAGCCTGGTATTTCTATAGAATCGGCATCATCTAATTTCGTTTCCTGGACACCGATCAAGTCATATGAGTTTATCAGTTCCAGGAATTCAGGGTAATTGAGTTTACTTTTTAAGCCACATACGTTAATTGACAGTATTTTGAAATTTTCAATAACACAGCTGTGTTTCTGTCTAGTACCGTTTAAATGGCGTATATTGTCCGTATTTTCATCGTTGTGTTCCTCGGACTCCTATTGCTCATTGTCATTGACGGAGTTTCTCTCGGGTGGCCTGTCACGTGATTCTAACTGGCCACGTGTCGAGCCGTTAGATTCATTCATGTGTATGACTGACCCAGTTTCTGACACTACACTGTTTGTATTATCGGATGTATTTTCACCCCGGTTGTTATTATCAGGTAATGACTGTATATCCATTGATTCGTGCGGGGAAATGCCCCCTGGGGCAATCTCCGCAGCTGCTCCTTCCATCGGTTCAGATGCTGCCTCGTCACGCATTTTCTTATTATTATCATTTTCGAGCGGTGACGAAGCCGGCTTTTTACGATTAGATTGAATTCGTGGGGTGAAACTGTCTTCTGTTGGTTCTGCTAAGCTCTGATATTTATTTGATGTTTCGACGCCGAATGATGTCGCTTTTTCACGGGACGGGTAAACGTGCCTTGACGTGTATATTCGTGCATTACTTGGACCCCATGCATTTCCGTTCCGTTGGTTTTGTCGGGCCTGAGATCGCGCAATTGTTTTCGGCTTTGTGGTTTGGTCATCCGAGACGTTAGGCACATATTGTCTATCATTAATAAACAGCCTATCACGAACAAGACGCACTTTATTATTTTTGTTCTCTCGGGCTTTTTTCATGACAGGATATAAAATTTTACGTTTATTTTCGATTTCAGCTGGAAACTGTTCTCTGATACCGAATTTCGTGCCTCTCAGGGCATCCGGTGCGGTTCGGCGAACTCTTTCCCTATCCCTAAAGCTATGAAATTTTGCCACCATCGGCCTAGGGAATGACTGTTCAGCATTATATTTGCCAATACGATGGACTCGATCGAATGTTATCCGGTCATGAATGTCAAGCTTAGTAGCTAAAAACTCGCAGACTTTAGCTTCACAGTTTTCTGTAATTACATCCCTTTCCTGCTCCTCTTCCGCGATACCAGTAAATATAAGATTTTCGCGCATAGAGCGCCACTGCACATCGACGAGTTTTTCGTCCGTTTGTTGTTGTCTGTATTCATATTGCTCTTGATTTGTTTTAAATGATTCGTGTTCGCTTTCAATGGCGGCCATTCTTCGGTGAAGGTCACTGATTTTACGCTTGTTTTCAGAGTTATCAGAGCTTACATTGTCACATAATTCACTAAAGGTGTTTATGCTCTGGTCATATTCATTCATTTGCTTATGAACAGTGTCAACCTGTCGATCCAAAGACGAGACTTTCATTTCTACTTGGGATAATGATTGTTTAACACTATTAATTTGCGAAAATTTCTGTTCAATATTTGACATTCTCACGTTCTGGTTCTGTAGCTGATTATCAATTTGCTTCCATCTAGAATTTTGAGCCGACAACTGCTGTTCAATATTCTGTAAGCGAGAATCAAGACTGTGTAATATTGTATTCACCCATGGGGGTGCCTCTATGTGTGTAGACCTCTCACTACTGTTGTCACTATTGTTATCGATTGTGTGTATTGGTTGTTTACCTTGCTCATATAAACGAGAGCTGGGTGGTTGATTTTTCATATTCGAACTTTGCACAGTCTGAGAAGCCAATTGTTCCTGAAAGTGTGGTTGTGACTGGAAAGAGGCACGCGCACAACTATTATTACTAATATTAGCCTGTGGGTGATGAACATAGTATGAAATGGGCTGGCCACCATGGGTTAGAGACGTGTGTTGTCCGGGTTCATTCATTATTTGTTGTCTCTCAATTTGGTCTTGCAAACTGTTTAGGGGTTGTTGAGATTGAAACCCTACAGATTCAGGATGGCCATACAGTATATCTCTTGCTTGACCAAGAATCGTGCCCATTTGTGGAGACTGGTGGTCAATGTTTTGTTGATTAATGGGCGCCGCCATTACAACAGGTGCACTGCTCGGTGGTGGGGTATGGTTATCATTGAATGGCTTTCAGAAGCAACTAAATTACCCGTACTGTCCATTATTGACATAGTCCACCTCGAACTTAGTAAAACTATCTATCCACTGTTTTCAAAAGTTCTGGAAAATCTCAAAATATAGCAAACTTTCCATTTTTTTCACTCCACATAAAAAGTCCGCCTATTTCCCACAATGTCACGTGACATGTCCTAAATAGTGACATTTAACAAACAATCAATTAATGCCATGACAGATTGTAAAGATTTATCGTACGATGCAATACCAGAAGCAAAGCAAATTCGATTACCCTTTTGTAACTGATGCCTCCGGCCCCCGCCCATAGGGGCTTGAAGAAATATATGGGCTGCATGATGCTTCAACGCAGAGCTGAATCCGGCCCGCACACTAGTACTGGTAAACCGCTTAGAGGATCTACGCCTGTCAAGGAACCGCGGTGCGAGGCGGACGGTCCATGCTAATAAACCCTATTTGGTTCATTGGGCGACAGGGCTTAAGATGTCTTTTCATCTCAATGTCGGGTTAAAGTCCCACAAAATTGGAAGCAACGTCTCCAAAATGACCTTTACAGTGTTGACGGGGACGTTAAACCTCAAATCAAACTAACAAAACTGATGCCTCTTTTTCTTGGTATCGACTTTCATAATTAAACATCGTCTAACGTTAATGGTATGTAAATGTCATCAGATTAGCGAGTTCGTGTAATGACCACCCATAGACACCCAATTTCTACAGGTAAAAGTGGGGTTACAGGGGTATACAATATATTCCTTATTTCCGCTCATAAAAATAGGAGGCGGATCTAACGAGCACCGAAAATCTATGTTTGGACTAGAACTAAGAAAAATCATTATGAAAACACGCCTATTCAAAAACAGAAAATTTCATCACCCCAAAATGAAAATTTTCGGGTAGTTTTGTTTGTTTGTTTGTTTGATTTGAGGTGTAACGTCCTCATAAACACTGTAAAGGTCATATTGGAGACGTTGCTTCCAATTATGTGGGACTTTTACCCGACATTGAGATGAAATGACATCTCAAGCCCTGTCGCCCAATGAAACCAATAGGTTTATAAGCATGAACGGGCCTTCTCGCAGCGCTTTGCCTGGGCAGACTAAGATCCTCTAAGCGGTTTACCAGTACTCGTGTGCGGATCGGTTTCAGCTCTGCGTGGAAGCATCATGCGTCCCATATATTTCTTCAAGCCCCGTTGGGCGGGGGCCGAAAATTTTCGGGTAGGTAGAGAATTCTGATATTTTTAACGGTTTTGCTCTAAACAATTTATGGGAATGTGCAAGAACCGCCTCGGTTCCAACAGGTACCCTGTATATAGTTTTGTTTGTTTGATTTGAGATTTTACGTCCCCTTCAACACTATATATGTAATTTTGGAGACGTTGCTTCCAATTTTGTGGGACTTTTACCCGACATTGAGATGAAATGACTTCTCAAGCCCTGTCGCCCAACTAAACCAATAGGATTTATAAGCATGGACGGTCCGACGCGCACCGCTTAGCCTCTAAGGGGTTAACCAGTACACGTGTGCGGTCGGGAAAGCATCATGCAGTCCGTTTATTTTTTCAAGCCCAGATGGGCGGGGCCGAACCCTGAATATACTAAATACATGGTCAGTGCCTTTAATAATAAAATATAATATGTGAGCCTTTGACAATTTAAAAGTGGCGAGCTTCAGCGAGTCCTTATAAAATTCAGTGTTGCGGCGAACCAATTATAATTATCTTAATATTAACCCATATATGCCTCGCGGCCCTTTTCTGGGACATTGGCAAACAGTGCAGACACAGATCAGACGCCACAAAACGCGGCGTCTGATCTGTGTCTTCACTATTTGCTTAAAGAACACTCATTTTTGTAAAATTTCATACAAGCAATAACAAACCTGACACCCCTATAATTGGAAATGGTCCACTCCAAACTTACTGGATGGAATATTCCATTGTCATATATGGGTTAAAGACACTTATCATGTATTTAATTTATACCGCAATTCAAAACAATCAAGAGGCTTTGCAATACTTTAGCAAATTTACCCTAAAAATACACCAGACCGTTTGGCATAATAAAGGAAGTTGGTGCCATGGCGCGCACACATAGTATACCGTGACGTCAAAGCTTCTGACGTCCCCACGAAGGGGTAAGAAACATGCACGCTTGAATAAAAGTTTCTCAGAGCTTTACATCCTGTATATAAATCTGCAAATAAATAGTGTATTATATAGTTTTAGAACCTATTTTCGAGGTTCAGACGCAACCGCAGTAGCAGTGTGCAATTTCATACTGCAATTAGGCATTCTAGTAACCTAATAAAGGCGGTCGAATAATTGCTCGCTATAATCGGCAGTGACCTATAAACCTTCTCTTGACCTATAATACGTATAGTGACCGTTAATAGACCGGACCTACTTTTCATGTCCCTTATTTGCAAGCGTAAACAATAACATACAACCTTTTATACACGAGAAAACAACGAAACTGCAAGTTATAATCTTTACAATATTTATTTAAACAGATTTTCAGAAGTTTCAGCTAAATTTTTACTTTCTCGGGCTTTCCTGGTTTGAATGGTCCGTTGGAATGCTGGCGCACAGGTACTGCGGTTTCGTCTCAACCTCGAAAATAAATTTCTAAAACTAATTGCAGATTTTCATACAGACTGTAAAGCGCTGGGAAACTTTTATTCGAGCGTCCATGCTGTTTCCTGCGTCTCTGTGGCGTGGTGACGGCAGAAAGTTCGGGCTATTTGACGTCACGTTATACTACGTGTGAGCGCCATGACACTGAATGTCGTTTAACATGCAACACTGTCTGCTGCCCATTTTTGCTTAAATTTTGCTAAATTATTGCAAAACCGTTGATAGTTTTGAATTGCGGTATAAACTAAATACATGATTAGTGTCTTTTTATTATTAACCATGTATTTACTATATTCCAAAAGACCATTCAAACCAGGAAAGCCCGAGAAGGTAAGAACCCAGCTGAAACTATGTTTAAATAGATATTGCCAAGATTTTGACTTGCAGTTTCGTTGTTTTCCTGTCTATAAAAGGTTGCATGTTATTGTTTACACTTGCAAATTTTGGACCAAAAGTAGTTCCGGTCTATAAAAGGTCACTAGACATATTGCACGACCCGCAGAAAAAGCGACCAACTGAAGTCGGTTAATTTTCTTAGAGTGCTCTAAAATCACCGTGACATTCTGTCATTCTGTCAGTCTGTCTGTCCGTCCGTAACCCGTTTGTGAAAATTGGTGATAGTGACTTAACCGCTTGGAATATTTAAACAATTTGTGGCATACTGATAGATATCAGTGAGATCTAACCAATGAACTTGCGAAATATTACATTCCATTTAGTATAGCCTCGCCGAGGCGAAAAATGTGAACATTTTCGAACTGCTTCTCCTCGGAAACCGCTGGGCCGATTGAAGTCAAATTTCATATGGAGCCTCTATGGGATGGGGTAAACCAAAATTTGCTCATGCGGTCCAGGTCACATGACCACATGGCCGCTAAGCCATATATGGTAAAAACCCTTCAAAAATAGTCTTCTCCAGAACCACTGGCAGATTTCCACGAAACTTGATAAATAGCATCTGGGAAGTAGTCCCATCATAAATTGCTAAAATGGTGACCCTGGGTTGACCTTGACCTTCTTTGTGCCTAGGTCAAACTTTGACACATATGCTTTTGTATTGGAAAAGTGAGAATGCATTTTATCCTGCAAACGATTCAGAATACAGTACTAAAGTATAAGATATATTTTTGCTCCTTACGATAAGGCGCATCTATTGGGGGAACCGTTTAAGGTCCAGGTCACATGACCAAAATGGCCGCCATACCCATATATGGTAACACTCATAAAGCTAAAAGCATCCGGCGGGTCGTGCACTTCAGCTGAAGCACTGGTTATAGGTCAGTAACAATGTTATTATAGGTCACTACCGATTGTAGCGTGCAGTTATTCGACCACCTTTATCAGGTTACAGACAGACAGACAGACAGACAGACAAAACTTTATTCTCTTCAGTCATTTACATGACATATAAGGAATAACATATTAATACAGATGTATGGTAGCTAAGGTGGTACAAGGTTATAAACTATTAAACTATTAATAGTATGAGGGAGAATATGCAACTTATATGCTGCGTGATCATCATAAAAGGGCCCTTATCGCACATGGAGACAGCGATGGCCTAGTCCCGCTTGAGCGTTAACCCTGTTTTATTTCATTGCTGTACTATTGACAAAAAAAAAAAAAAAAAAACAGTGTGATTTTTTTATGATTTAAACTCATCTATGTGTTTTATATGAAATAGGAAAATAGCTCCTACCATGCAATCAATACTTTTATCTACATAAAGAGGTTACTACCTGAAGTGGGGTTTACCGGTGTTAAAACTACTGTGACATGTTAATGTATTGTTACAATTTTTATGATTCTGTGCAGCATCTCATGTACATGTGTACATAGTCTTCGTTCGGCCCCCGCCCATATGGGCTTGAAGAAATATATGGGCTGCATGATGCTTCCACGCAGAGCTGAATAAGACCACACACGAGTACTGCTAAACCGCTTAGAGGATCTAAGTCTGCCCAGGCAAAGCGGTGTGAGTGTCGGACCGCTCATGCTCATAAACCCTATTGGTTTCATTGGACGACAGGGCTTGAGATGTCATTTCATCTCAGTGTCGAGTAAAAGTCCCACAAAATTGGTAGAAACGTCTCTAAAATGACCATTACAGTGTTGACGGGGACGTTAAACCTCAAATCAACCAACCAACAAACATAGTCTTCGTTATGGGGCGGCAGGTATCATTTCACTGTTGTAACATTGAGGTTTTTCTCCTGAGAGTTTTTCAGGAAAATGAAGTGTTATTTTTTATGATTTATACTTCAAACATAGATTTTTATGCAAGTTAGAAAACACACAAAATGACGCTGGTGCGCACCCGATTCATATGTTTTAAGCAGCAATAGGAACAATCATATATACCCCTGCAGACATCGCTTTTTACTACTTGAAGTATAATTTACTGGGGTTTTAACTACCTTGTCATGTTAATGTTAAATATCTTCATTTATTTGAAACACAATGTTATTTATGCTTCAAAGATTGGATATCTGTGCATGTTAAACGGGCATTAAAAAGTAACTCTAATGAGTACTCGTTATCTAGGTATTAAACAGAATTAGGAACAATATTATAAAACCCATGCAAACATCACCTTTTCCACATGAAGTGTGGTTTAATGGGGTTTAACTACATCTATATGTTAATGCAATGTTAGGTATGTATATTCCTTTGCTAGGTGCGGTCTCATGCACATATTAACATTGTGTTATGTGACACATTGCACAGGAGTAAAAGTGATTTCTTTGCGTTTCATGCTTCAAACAGATTTTTGTGCTCGTTAGAGCCTCTAAATAAGAATGCTCTAAATAGTACCTGATATCTATGTTTTAAGCAGAAATAGAAAAAAAAAACGATCTTTGCACATGCAAAAATAACGTATATATACAATGAGATAGCTTGGATTTTAACTACTATTAATTGTACATGTGAATATATTGCTGAACATTTTTATTCTTTGCGGAACGGGTACATGTATATACATTGCAATATGGTCTGCATTCAGTAGACACACCTGTTAGACAAACAGCGAATCACTTGAGTGTTCGTGTATTATTAAAGTTATTAAATGCGAGGCTGTGCCGAGCATTTTATCACTTCTCAACGAGTTTAAAAAGTTTAATAATACATTAACACGAATGCCAGATTCTAGATATCATAAGACACATAAAACGGAGTTTTACGTTTTTTTTGTTTGTTTTTTTTTTATTATTATTTTTTAAGGAACACACGAACAAAACAAAAAAAACAATATTCCACCACAAGTAAACGCGACGTTGTTAAGAACGTCGAACGACATATCTAAGTAATTTGCATATTAAACCCACTAGTGGATAACAACCGAATTCAATACGTGGCGTTATTACGTTTTCAGACGCGACGTCATATGATAATATGCATTACTTCGTTGTTGTAAATTTTCAAGAGAAAAGTTAGTTTTATTGTAGTGAGTTATGCTTCAAGCATTTTATGCTCGTAAAAATTCTTCTTAGTAAGGTCGCTGTTATGAGAACTTGATGTGCATGTTTAAGAAGAAATGGAAAAAGTTATCTGTACTCGTCCGAACATCTAATGTTTAAAAAGAAATATAAAAATAATCTATTCTCCAGAAAACATCACTATTTACTTCATAGTGTAGTGTTCACCTGGATTTGTTGCTTTGTGGACATGTTAAGTATTGCATATATAGGTGTATTATAAGGGGTGAATGTTCTTAGACAGATTTTTTTACTATCCTTTAACTAATGAGGAGCGATGTACGAGATGTTGTAGGAGACGAATGGGTGCAACAATTAGTGATACGAAACAGTCCGGTATACAGCTTTTCTGCTCTCTTAATTGTGGCTTCATTAGAATCACGTACGTCTGGTTGCGTAAGGGTAATGGTTACAATACTTTCCCAGTGAATGATTTCCGTTCTGTGTTTGTTTGGTTTGAGGTTTAACGTCCCCGTCAACACTATACATGTCATTTTGGAGACGTTGCTTTCAATTTTGTGGGACTTTTACCCGCCATTGAGATGAAATGACTTCTCAAGCCCTGTAGCCTAATGAAACCAATAGGGTTTAAAAGCATGGAAGTTTTGACTCGCACTAGATCCTCTAAGCAGTTTACCAGTACTCGTGTGCGGTCAGGTTTAGCTCTGCGTGGAAGCATCATGCCGCCCATTTAATTACTTCTTCAAATCCCGTTGGGTGGGGGCCAGAATGATTTCTTTAAAACGTAAATAGCCATAGTAATCTTACATACAATCATCAAGCCTTGTTTACCAAGTAGTTATAAAGACCACGCGCAGATCTAGAAAATCAGAACAATATATTCTGTGGAAAGGTAAAACTTTGGAAGCGAGGACGACGACACAGAACAGAAAATCCTCATTAGTGACCCTCAAAATTTTCAAAATTCCACAGTTGTATCAATGATCCCAAAGGTTTAGATAATATCGGCCCCCGCTCATCGGGGCTTGAAGAAATATATGGGATGCATGATGCGTTCACGCAGAGCTGAAACCTACCCACACAAGAGTACTGGTAAACCGCTTAGAGGATCTAAGCCTGCCCAGGCAAAGCGGCGTGGCTCGGCCCGTCCATGCTTATAAATCCTATTGGTTTCATTGGGCGGCAGGGCTTGAGATGTCATTACATCTCAATGTCGGGTAAAAGCCCCACAAAATTGGAAGCAATGTCTCCAAAATGACCTTTACAGTGTTGACGGGGACGTGAAACCTCAAATCAAACAAACAAAGGAATAGATAATATAACCCACACTATAATAAAGGACAGGGGCCTTATTACGACCGCCACACATTCCCTTAACACCATCGGTGGTGAAGTTAAATAAATTCGATTGAAAGGTAGTCCTTTGGAAGAAAGGTCGACAACACAGGACTGGACAAGAATTTTATGGACGGGACTAGCAAGTTTCGGACTATTAGGCCTCATCAGTGAGCCTCAAGATTTTCTAAATTCCTCAGTGGAAGATCAGAACACTAATGGACCTTAAGTAGGTATATAGGACATTTACTCACATTATTGAAATCATAACATTTTGTTTTAAATTTAAGTGCTACCAAAGCAAAAATATTAACTCCGCATTTGGCTGCTGTGCGTATTCAAAATTTGTTTAATGATCTCCTCGTTTGGGTGTGTATCTTCATAAGTCCTCGTTTCGGTGTGTGGATTCAAATTGTGCATCCCCGATATGATAAAAACTCACTTTTTTATATTTTCTTGTACGTATAGCCTTTCAGTAATGCCAATGAGTGACATGCAAGCAAAACATTGATCAGCCTGCGCATTTGCAATCTGAAGAGAGCACTTAAAGCGACTAATTTATATGTATAATTTGGGGCACAACATGAACTTCCAACCCAATCTGAGAACTAGATGGATTGCATACCCACATGTCTAGCATTTTGAAGGAGGAATAATTTGATCTCTGAATTTAAGTTGTGTTTAATAAATTAAAAAGAATAGTTCTCCTCGTTTTGCTGTGTGTTCGAATTGTGTATCCCCAGTTTGTAGGTAGCCCGTTTTGTAGTAAACATTTCACATGTGTGTATAAAAATGTGTGTTTCCCCACTTTGGTAGTAAAAATTCACATTTCAACATTTTTTAAATATAGGAGAGTTTTAATGATAAAATTTCAAATTCTAATTGAACAAATCTATTTTATGCTAAATATTTCATTTTTTACCACAAATACCGAAGTAAAGCTACCTCCGCGTTTGGTAGGTTACAGGCAGACTTCCCCGATATGTTCACTTTACAAGTATGTGTGTGTGTGTGTGTGTGTGTGTGTGTGTGTGTGTTTTACCATACATTGAGATGAAATGACATCTCAAGCCCTGTCGCCCAAACAAACAAAAATGGTTAATATGTAGGGACGGCCAGTCTCGCACCACTTTGGCTGGTCAGGCATAGATCCTGTAAGCGGTTTTTCACATTTCAGTACTGGTCATTGAAGACATATATAGGCTGCATGATGCTTCCACGCAGAGCTGAATCCGGCCCGCACACTAGTACCGGTAAACCACATAGAGGATCTAAGCCTGTCCAGGAACCGCAGTGAAAGGCGGACCGCCCATGCTAATAAACCCTATTGGTTTCATTGGGCGACAGGGCTTGAGATGTCATTTCATCTCAATATCGGGTAAAATTGGAAGCAGCGTCTCCAAAATGACCTTTACAGTGTTGACGGGGACGTTAAACCTCAAATCAAACAAACAAATCAGTCCTGGTCACGAACCGACTCAGTAAAACCGAGTCCGCTATTTTCGTTTATTTCGAGGATTCTTCGCTTCCAAAGGATCCAACTATTCAGAACTCATTTATATCCTCTCTATACATATATTGAATTCTGACATGCAGAACTCTAGTTAAATGTGAGATTGAGGGGTAGTGATTCGAATTGCCTTGGTGAGGCAAAACCTATTAATATCCACAACATTTTTTTTCGGAGAAATGAAGACGTTTATCCTAAATTGTCATCAACTACTCTCTAACCCCCCCCCCCCACACACACACACACACACACTCTCTCTCTCTCCACCGTGTATGACATATGATAATTCTCGTGCTGTTCATAGAGGCGGATCTAACGTGGAGCCTCAATACGGTTTGTGCGTTGTTTTTGTGGAAATCATGAATTGTGTAAAGTCGATAACATCGCCTAATTAACCATCTTTTTTGCTCGAAACACTGATTATGAGTGCTCCTTAGCATCCTACATCGTTGAGATAAAGGTTGGGGGTTACAGGGATCTACAATATTTTCTTTATTTTTGCTAATTTAGAAATTAAAACATAGATTGTGGGTACTCGTTACCGAACACCAAACACAATGTTTGATAAAATATCAAACAAATATCATTGTTTTTTTATCGTCGGAAAAGTGTAGTTTTTTTTTTTTTTTTTTTTTTTTGTTGTTTCATTCACTATGTCAACCGGTCTGATACCATTATGTCCACAAACATTTTTAGGATGCAAAATTGTCACATTTTCCAGAGATTGCAGGTTCTGGTAAAACTGCATCAGTCAGACGGTTCTAACGAGCGCCCACAATCTATGATTTTGGGAAAGGAGTAAGATTGTTGCCCGGCTGGCAGAACTTGCGACCCCTGATCACCAGCTAGACGCGCATCAGACTGAGCTACAGATCCTCGAATTAATGTCCCCCGACCGGCAGCTACCGAACCCGCGACACCTGATCAACAGTCTGGTAAAACTGCATCAGTCAGACGGTTCTAACGAGTGCCCACGATCTATGTTTTTGGAAAAGGAGTAAGAATGTTGCCCGGCTGCAGAACTTGCGCCCCCTGATCACCAGCTAGACGCGCATTAGACTGAGCTACAGATCCTCGAATTAATGTTGCCCGACCGGCAGCTACCGAACCCGCGACACCTGATCAACAGTCAGACGAACATCAGACTGTACTACAGGTCCTCGAATTAACGTTGTCCGACCGGCAGCTACCGAACCCGCGACACCTGAACAACAGTCAGACGTACACCAGACTGCACTGCAAGTCCCCCGAATTAACGTTGTCCGACCGGCAGGTACCAACCAGCGACTCCTGATCATCAGCAAGACGCACACCAGACTGTGCGACAGATCCACGAATAAATGTTGCCCTACCAGCGGGTACCGAACCCGCGACATCTGATCACCAGTCAGATGCGCATCAGACTGAGCTACAGACCCACGAATTAATGTTGCCCGGCCGGCAGGTACCGAACTCGCAACCTGTGATCACCAGTCAGACGCGCATCAGAATGCTACAGACCCACGAATTAATGTTGCCCGGCCGGCAGGTACCGAATTCGCAACCTGTGATCACCAGTCAGACGCGCATCAGACTATGCTTCCGAGGTCTGCATAAAGCAAGTGTTCCAGTTTGTTTTAGGGAAAACTAATATCAGATTGCGTATTCCTAGGCTTTCGCATGCTTCGCTGTTACCGTCCACTCAGCTATATTAAGGTCATATCGAGCCAGCCAGTCAGTTTCTAAGCCACTTATTGTTTCCTGGACCAACACCATTTGATCAGCACATTACACATTATGTCACCAGAAAGTTGTATCTTGCCCTTTAGAATCGGTGGAAGCGAGGGATATTGCAGGATCAATCACCACGAAAGAAGTTTACTGGGCCCATCGGGGATAGAACCCTCTGCTCTGTGATCATCAGACCGGGTCACCGAGACCGACCACATGTGTAACCAATGGTTCCCTAGTAGAATGTGTATATATGTGCGTAGTTAAGGCTTTATCCTTGCTGGTCACACATGAAAATGATGATGATGATGATTGTGATGACGACGATACGTACGTCATATGATGATGATGATAATAATGATGATGTTGATGATGGCGGTGGTCACACATGATGATGATGATGATGATGATGATGATGATGATGATGACGATGATACGGCGTACGTCATATATGTTTACCACTGTGAGTTGCATATGCGAATGATTTAACATCCTCCCCCCCCCCCCCCCCCACCCACACACACACGTGGGGTGTTGTGTAGTTTAAAAATATTATTAAAACATGGTGTATTTTGATTTTATAATACATTATTATTAAACTCAACAACGTTACTATGCTGGTTATTTCCTGCTAATTTTTCCCACAAACGTATTGATAGGGAACTTGTATATTGAACAAGGCAGCTCTTTGATATCGGATTACACGGGGCGGTATTCAGAAGATGTGCGGTTACCTGCAGGGCATTAGGTTAGCAGCGGAATGACAGGTACATACTGAGACGCGTCACGGCAAAAGAAACCTATAGGGAAATGTCGGTATTTGTGTTGTCCGATTTCGATAAAGTGGTTTTTTTCCGTTGTACTAAATGTTTTATTTATTTATTTATATATATTTATTTGTCGCGGCAAATTTATTGTCAACCGAATGCTAAAATTTCAACTGTCACATCATTAGAACGTAGTTTTCAGATGAAAAGTAATGTTTTCATTTCAATCCAAATTTAGATTGTAGGTGTTCGTTACAACCACCCCAGTAAGACAGATCTAACGAGTGCATGGCCACAAACTACGTTTATGGGCAGCAAAATAAAAAATAATGTATATTTCTGTAAATTCCAATTTACTATATAAAGTGCGCGACCGCGTGTGTGTGTTATTTCCTTACATAATTTTTTATTATCTACACTTGTCACTATTTCACCCAATTAGTGTCTTCACTATTTCCATGTACATGTACATCCACACCAGCGTTGGATGATGATGAGTGTCATTATTATTATTGTTACTGTTATTATTTTTTTTTTTTTTTGGTTTGGGTTTTACGGCCCTTTCAAGATTATTTTACTCATATCGAGCCGATCGTTAATCAGAGGTGGGCGAAAACCGGAGTACCCGAAGAAAAAACACCTGACCTTCCGTTGCAGAACTTGGCGTCTTACACGTGGCCCGAGCGAGGCTCGAACCTACGGCGGTGAGAGACCTAATGACTAAATGTCAGCGCTCTTATCCACTAGGCCACGGAGGCCCGTGTAATTGTTATTATTATTATTATTATTATTATTATTATTGAATCCGACAGAAAACAAATTCGGGAATGCCATACGTTATATAGCCTATGTCCAGCGTTATATTTTCCAAAAAGTTGATTGAGGGGAAAAAATCGAAAATAGATTAACAGCTTGGACTAGGATAGTCTTTGAAACCGGATTACGTAAAATGTGCATTGTTTGTTTGTTTGATTTGAGGTTAACGTCCCCGTCAACACTGTAAAGGTCATTTTGGAGACGTTGCTTCCAATTTTGTGGGACTTTTACCCGACATTGAGATGAAATGACATCTCAAGCCCTGTCGCCCAATGAAACCAATAGGGTTTATTAGCATGGATGGTCCGCCTCGCACTGCGGTTCCTGGACAGGCTTAGATCCTCTAAGCGGTTTACCAGTACTAGTATGCGGGCTGGATTCAGCTCTGCGTGGAAACATCATGCAGCCCATATATTTCTTCAAGCATAAAGCGTATTGACATGTACACAGAATGAAGAGTCGAACTACGTACTTTGCCGCGCCACAGTATAACGAACCATCGTCGTTACTTTGATTCTTTCTTCTATTTCGAAAAACTGAGCGTTTACTTTTTCTGTGGTATTGATTTATTTATTGCTAAACCAAACACACTCGTGGGATGAAATTGCTTCTTGCATATAACCTGGCCCCTAAGTAATAAAAATGTTTCATGCTCAACTATGCTGAGCATTAAATCGATAATACTCACAAATATTACAATAATGGGACCAAACATATGTCTGTGCTCGTTACAACCATTCAATGGAGGCGGATCTAACGAGTACCCACAATCCACGCTTTTGACTGAGGAGAAATATTATAGCAATGTATATAACTGTTAACCCCTAAAATTGTATATATAAAGAGTTTTGTTATTTACATAAAACGCACTTGTTACTTTTTCACCCGGCAGTTGCATCAGAAGCAAATAAAATCATTTGTCTTCATCTTTCATTACGATCAAACATCTGTGTGACATAGGGCATTTTTAGCATGTTTACTGATGAACATCTGTGATACTATTCTTATGCATATTCAAAAGATAGGCTGATGGTGCTCGTCCGAACCGGTTCATTGAGGCGGTGCTAATGAGTACCCACGACCGATGTCTTTGAACAGAAATAAGAAAGACAATCAATCGATCAATATTCAAACGATATGCTGATGGTGCTCGTCCGAACTAGTTCATTGAGGCGGTGCTAATGTGCACCCACGACCGACGTCTTTGAGTTGTTCGTTTTATTTGAGGTTTTACGTCCCCATCAACACTGTAAAGGTCATTTTGAAGACGTTGCTTCCAATTTTGTGGGACTTTTTCCCGACACTGAGATGAAATGACATCTCAAGCCCTGCCACCCAATGAAACCAATAGGGTTTATAAGCATGGACGGTCCGACACTCACACCGCTTTGCCTGGGCAGGCTTAATTCCTCTAAGCAGTTTACCAGTACTCGTGTGTGGGTCGAATTCAGCCCATATATTTCTTCAAACCCCGATGGGCGGGGCCGTACCGTCGTATTTGAACAGAATCAATCAATCAATCAATCAATCAATCAATCAAATTTTATTCGCTTAAGCTTATGCAGCTCATCATGATAAAACATATATAGACAGACAAATAAGTGAAGAATAGCATAAAAGTGAATTACTGGATGGGGCATTGTCTTACACAATACAAGTTCTCAGGCTACATGTAGGCGACATACCTGTTAGAAGCTACCAAATCCCAGCAAGTTAACGTCGCACGAGCGTCAAAACAAGATGTTGCATCGACGCCCATGCGACGCCGACTAGACGTCGTTTATTTCTTTGTTTGATTTGGGTTTTTTACGTTCAACACTGTGTAGGTCATTTTGGAGACGTTGTTCCGATATTGTGGGACTTATACCCGACATTGAGATATGACATCTCAAGCCCTGCCGCCTAATAAATCCAATATGGTTTATATGCATGGACGGTCCAACTCGCACCATTTTTCCTGGGCACGCTTGGTACTCAGGTGCGGTTGGTTTGAGGTCTGCGTGGAAGCATCATGCAGCCATCTATTTCTTCAAGCCCCAATGGGCGGGGCAGGACTAGACGTCGTATGGACGCTAGGTCACCTACGATACAGGTATATGACTTCTGTGGTTGATAAGATTTTGGAAAAGGTCTGCCGGTATGTCAGCAGACAATAAAAATAATAATAATGAATTCCCCCGTCAACCCTAGTAATTTCTTGATAAAGTGTGGACAATTGGGGATCTTCATTTCACGGACTTGTTAACCTGTTGGTCATGTTTTTTTTTTCCTTTTTAACCTCTCATGTATGCCATGAGCATGGCCATAAGGGATATTTTAGTCTGTTATTACTTCATGCAACAAACACTCACGTAAACCTTCCTTTAGAGCAAAATTTGGGTTTACAGTCATGAATATCCGCCACCGTTTTTTTAAACACACACACACACAAACACACACACACGCACACACACGCACACATACTTGTAAAGTGAACATATCGGGGAAGTCTGCCTGTAACCTACCAAACGCGGAGGTAGCTTTGCTTCGGTATTTTTGGTAAAAAATGAAATATTTAGCATAAAATAGATTTGTTCAATTAGAATTTGAAATTTTATCATTAAAACTCTCCTATATTTAAAAACTGTTGAAATGTGAATTTTTACTACCAAAGTGGGGAAACACACATTTTTATACACACATGTGAAATGTTTACTACAGAACGGGCTACCTACAAACTGGGGATACACAATTCGAACACACAGCAAAACGAGGAGAACTATTCTTTTTAATTTATTAAACACACTTTAAATTCAGAGAAGATCAAATTATTCCTCCTTCAAAATGCTAGACATGTAGGTATGCAATCCATCTAGTTCTCAGACTGGGTTGGAAGTTCATGTTGTGCCCCAAATTATACATATAAATTAGTCGCTTTAAGTGCTCTCTTCAGATTGCAAATGCGCAGGCTGATCAACGTGTTGCTTGCATGTCACTCATTGGCATTACTTGAAGGCTATACGAACAAGAAAAATATTAATAAAGAGAGTTTTTTTTATCATATCGGGGATGCACAATTTGAATCCACACACCGAAACGAGGACTTATGAAGATACACACCCAAACGAGGAGATCATTAAACAAATTTTGAATACGCACAGCAGCCAAATGCGGAGTTAATATTTTTTGCTTTGGTAGCACTTAAATTTAAAACAAGCTATTATGATTTCAATTATGTGAGTAAATGTCCTATATACATACTTAAGGTCCATTAGTGTTCTGATCTTCCACTGTGGAATTTTGAAAATTTTGAGGCTCGCTGATGAGGCCTAATAAGTCCGAAACTTGCTAGTCCCATTTCTTCTTAAACATGCACATCAAGTTCTCATAACAGCGACCTTACTAAGAAGACTTTTTACGAGCATAAAATGCTTGAAACATAACTCACAAAAAAAAAAATAGCTTTTCTCTTGAAAAATTACAACAACAAAGTAATGCATATTGTCATATGACGTCGCGTCTGAAAACTTAATAACGCCATGTATTGAATTCGGTTGTTATCCACTAGTGGGTTAAATATGCAAATTACTTAGATATGTCGTATGTCTTGTTCAATAACATAACATTACATTTTTACAATTTGTTAAGCTCCAAACCATCAATTATCCAATTTCTGATAAAGTTTGTGGTGTGCAAATGGTGTGCATGTTTGTGTGTTTTGATACTATATCATCCTGTTTTTTTTTGTTTTTTTTTTTTTTCTTTGATGTTGTTGTCTTTATGTATTGATGTTGCTTGTTTGCCTATAACTCACTCAGTGGGTATATCTGAGCAATAAACATTATTCTATTCTATTCTATTCTATTCTGTCGTACGACGTTCTTAACAACGTCGCGTTTACTTGTGGTGGAATATAAGAATCTTATATGGGTGTGAGGGGTGGATTGAAAAAATCCGTCCCGAGGGACACTGTCCGGCATCACGAGGCTTGCCGAGTGATGCCGGACAGTGATCCCGAGGGACGGATTTTTTCTATCCACCCCTCACACCCATATTGGATTCTTTTTCTTGCATACCTTCCATTTCTATTGCGAATTTGTAATGCTGCTGTCACTTCGGTTACCGACGTCCGCCATTTTGTGATGACACAACAGGAATGTTTAGTGACGTCACGCATGACGACGCCGCGCATGAGGTTGCAATCAACCAGTGCATTTATCAAACACGCAATTATATTCGATTTGGGGTCGGAACACCAGGGTCAGAACATAAATTTCTATCCCAGGGTAAAATCACGGATTTCCTTGTCTGGTGTGCAAGAATATTGTTTCTTTGTGCGTGTGTTCCTTAAGAAATAATAATAAAAAAACACGTAAAACTTCGTTTTATGGGTCTTATGATAACTAGAATCTGGCATTCGTGTTAATGTATTACTAAACTTTTTAAACTCGTTGAGGAGAAGGGATAAAATGTTCGGCACAGCCTCGCATTTAATAACTTTAATAATACAAGAACACTCACGTGATTCGCTGTTTGTCTAACAGGTGTGTCTACTGAATGCAGACCATATTGCAATGTACATGTACCCGTTCCGCAAAGAATAAAAAATGTTCAGCAATATATTCACATGTACATGTAATAGTAGTTAAAACCCCAGCTATCTCATTGTATATATATACGTTAATTTTGCATGTGCATAGATCGTGTTTTTTTTTCCTATTTCTGCTTAAAACATAGAAATCAGGTAATATTTAGAGCATTCTTATTAAGAGGCTTTAACGAGCACAAAAAATCTGTTTGAAGCATGAAACGCAAAGATATCACTTTTATTCCTGTGCAATGTGTCACATAACACAATGTTAATATGTGCATGAGACCGCACCTAGCAAAGGAATATACATACCTAACATTACATTAACATATAAATGTAGTAAAACCCCATTAAACAACACTCCATGTGGAAAAGGTGATGTTTGCATGGGGTTCATAATATTGTTCCTAATTCTGTTTAACACCTAGATACTAGAGAGCGAGTACTCATTAGTGTTACTTTTTAATGCGCATTTAACATGCACATATATACAATCTTTGAAGCATAAATAACATTGTGTTTCACATAAATGAAGATATTCAACATTAACATGGCAAGGTAGTTAAAACCCCAGTAAATTATACTTCAAGTAGTAAAAAGCGATGTCTACAGGGGTATATATAATTGTTCCTATTGCTGCTTAAAACATATGTATCGGATGCGCACCAGGGTCATCTCGTGTGTTCTCTAACTTGCATAAAAATCTATGTTTGAAGTATAAATCATAAAAATAACACTTTGTTTTCCTGAAAAACTCTCAGGAGAAAAACCCTCAATGTTACAACAGTGAAATGATACCTGCCGCCCCATAACGAAGACTATGTTGGTTGGTTGGTTGATTTGAGGTTTAACATCCCCGTCAACACTGTAAAGGTCATTTTGGAGACGTTGCTTCCAATTTTGTGGGACTTTTACTCGACACTGAGATGAAATGACATCTCAAGCCCTGTCGTCCAATGAAACCAATAGGGTTTATAAGCATGAACGGTCCGACACTCACACCGCTTTGCCTGGGCAGGCTTAGATCCGCTAAGCGGTTTAGCAGTACTCGTGTGTGGTCTGATTCAGCTCTGCGTGGAAGCATCATGCAGCCCATATATTTCTTCAAACCCCTATGGGCGGGGGCCGAACGAAGACTATATACACATGTACATGAGATGCTGCACAGAATCATAAAAATGTAAAAATACATTAACATGTCACCGTAGTTTTAACACCGGTAAACCCCACTTCAGGTAGTAACCTCTTTATGTAGAAAAAAGTATTGATTGCAGGGTAGGAACTATTTTCCTATTTTATATAAAACACATAGATGAGTTTAAATCATAAAAAAAATCACAGTTTTTTTTTTTTTTGTTTTTTTTTTGTCAATAGTACAGTAATGAAATAAAACAGCGTTAACGCAAAACAATATTTACATGTACCTGAGAATGCGCAAAGAATTATACTTACCTAAAATACATTAACATATCAATGTAGATCTAGTTAAAACCGTGGTAAATCCCATTTTATGCATTTAAAAGTGATATTTTCCTATTTCTGCTTAAGACATTGATATCGGGTACGTATATTCAAGCGGTTATAACATGCCAAAAATCTGTGTCTGAAGGATAAACCAGAAAAAACTTCTTCTTAAACGATGAAAACCGACATAATGTAATAACTGCAGTGCTGGAGCAAAAAAAAGTTTAACTCCCATAAGCTTGACCAGGTATGCAGAGAATCAGGCATCAACCGACCTCACTTAATAAAAGTGTAGGTAAGTCTTAGGGCCTCTTAAGGCGTGAGCCGTTATAGAAT
The DNA here is from genome assembly GCA_963580285.1 of Lucinisca nassula. NCBI lineage: Eukaryota > Metazoa > Mollusca > Bivalvia > Lucinida > Lucinidae > Lucinisca > Lucinisca nassula. The sequence continues at coordinate 64,940,758 of OY757022.1, forward strand.
CAGAGACACAAACCGCCGGCTTGCAATTAAAAACGGAAGCAAAGTTATCTGAGGGTAGCTGATGAGGCCTTATTCGCCGAAACTAGCTAGTCTGGGCAGAAAAGTGTGTACACTCCATACTTTTCAGTTCTACAGTTATTTACGAACATGAAATCATTGCAATCATATATTTATGGATTTATATACTCAGACACCATACAATTCTGGTTCCGACAGGCCTTGTTCCAGAAAAGATTTAAGTCCGACATTTAATTCTGAAACAAAATCGAAATGACGTCTATAAAACTAAGAAAAGGCTTGCGAAGTTTATGATATCAATTACCCTGGTTAAGAAGTTTAGCAGTTAAAAATTCTTACGAGTGTTGATGTCAGTCAGTTACAAAACTAGACACTTTGGCAAATCGAATTCCAGTGTAATTTCGTTTTATAAGCTCCATCTGATGCCATAAGAGCAACATCACCATCCACGAACGCAACTTTTATTTCAAAATACATGTAATCGTGTGTATCGGAAATTGTGCATGAAACAAACCAATCGAAAGTAGAGAAATGTAAATACAAAGACGGGATTTAGGTATTGGAAGAACTAGCTGTATTCAGTTGAGATGCGACTGATCAAGCCATCGAAAAATGCATTTCTTACCTTATATGTAAGATGGATGGAATCTCCTGTATGGAATGTCATTTTAATCAAATCTTTAAATTCTTTAAAACAATTATGAGGTATAGTATTTTAAAGCGCGGGAAATTCATACGTTGACAGACTACCTGCAAGAAAACGTCCGGAATTTAATTTATTTAAACCTCATTAGGAATTTTAACAGACCGAAAGAGAGCATCAAGACAAACATTCTGGTACAGTTTCATGAATAGTTATTCAAAACCTGTGGCCTGTAGATTGTGAAAAAGGTTTAAAAGCACTCTGATCCAACATGTCATATATTCAAATTTGACCGAGATATCATCATGACAAGCATTACGATAAAGTTTCCTGTCAACTAAAGCAAACGTATGGTCTATAGAGGGTGAACAATATTTTACAGACATTTCACCTAGTGACTTAGTTTTTAACCGGACAAGACCTATCGAACTTGTCCTTATATCACCAGGACAAACATTCTGGCAAAGTTTCATGGTAATTGTAGTACAGCTGTAGGCTGTTTTTGTTTGTTTGAGTTAGAGTTTAACAGCTTCCTTTGTTTAGGTTTCCATTATGGTCCGGTCGCTTAATGTTTGTATTTCTTTCCCTTTGGTGTCTTTTATGGATGGAGTACGTTAATTGTATCAATTCCTGATCTTTGTTTTACTTCTACTTTCAGTTAACAATATTAAGTTCATTTTTGAGCCTGTCGGTTTATCTCTTCTTTTCCTGGGTAGGCTTATACGTTACCGGTTAACCACTACAGTGCACATTCATTCACCAGAAACTGACAACTGCCCTTCTTGAATCAGGGAAGAGAGTGAATGACCGTAGAAAAATGTCATGATCAATCTTCACGAAAGAATGCTGCCGACCATGGCGGGTATCGAATCCGCGACCCCCTGATCACCAGTAAAACGCGCATCAGACAGAGCTACCGAGGCCAGCACAACTGTAGGCTGTAGCGGATGAAAAACGTAAAGGTTGACGACGGTCGACGCACGACTCTCTTACCACGGACACAGGGTGATAGCTATAGCTCACTTGTGCACTTCGTGCTCATGTGAGCAAAAATATGATCTGTCAATAAGAAATATTAAGTATTATATATCTTATTTCAAAAGAAATATTGATAGATCTAGTAGAGATAAGCATAAAGAACATGACAATAAAGGGAATTTCTCATTAAACAACAACTGCAGCACTACTATTACTACAACAACATCTTCTAAACATTGATGTTTAAGGGGCAGAAATAAGAAAACAAAAGCGACCGGTACAGAGGCTATCACAAAAATACAATAACAATCCGGTGCGCTAAAATGGCGTTTGCCATGTCTTGAAACCAGCATTTTTCACAGGATGTTTTTCTTTCTTTTTTTCTTTCTTTTTTTTTTTGTCATCGAGAAAACAAGCCTATATAATTTTACCCCCATTAAACCCCATAAAGCTAGTAAAACTAGGGTTTATAGGGGTATACAATATTATTCGTATCTCTGCCAAAAAAAAAAAAAAAAAAGATAGAAAGGCCAACCGCAATCAGGCATTCTTGTAACCTGATAAAGGCGGTCGAATAACTGCACGCTACAATCGGTAGTGACCTATAATAACATTGTTACTGGCCTATAATACGTCTAGTGACCGTTTATAGACCAGAACTACTTTTGGTCCAAAATTTGCAAGTGTAAACAATAACATGCAACCTTTTCTAGACAGGAAAACAACAAAACTGCAAGTTAAAATCTTTGCAATATCTATTTAAACATAGTTTCAGCTAGGTTCTTACCATCTCGGGCTTTCCTGGTTTGAATGGTCTTTTGGAATATAGTAAATACATGGTTAGTGTCTTTAATAATAAAAAGACACTAATCATGTATTTAGTTTATACCGCAATTCAAAACTATCAATGGTTTTGCAATAATTTAGCAAAATTTAAGCAAAAAGGGCAGCAGACAGTGTTGCGTGTCAAACGACATTCAGTGTCACATGTGACGCGCACACGTAGTATAACGTGACGTCAAACAGCCCGAACTTTCTGCCGTTACCACGTCACAGAGACGCAGGAAACAGCATGGGCGCTCGAATAAAAGTTTCCCTGCGCTTTACAGTCTGTATGAAAATCTGCAAATAAATAGGTTGTTTTAGTTTTAGAAATTATTTTCGAGGTTGAGACGAAACCGCAGTACCAGTGCGCCATCATTCCAACGGACCATTCAAACCAGGAAAGCCCGAGAAAGTAAGAATTTAGCTGAAATTTTTGAAAATCTGTTTAAATAAATATTGTAAAGATTATAACTTGCAGTTTCGTTGTTTTCTCGTGTATAAAAGATTGTATGTTATTGTTTACGCTTGCAAATTAGGGACTGAAAAGTAGGTCAGGTCTATTAACGGTCACTATACGTATTATAGGTCAGTAGAAGGTATTATAGGTCACTGCCGATTATAGCGAGCAATTATTCGACCCCCTTTATGAGGTTACTAGAATGCCTAATTGCAATATGAAATTGCACACTGCTACTGCGGTTGCGTCTGAACCTCGAAAATAGGTTCTAAAACTATAATAAACTATTTATTTGCAGATTTATATACAGGATGTAAAGCTCTGAGAAACTTTTATTCAAGCGTCCATGTTTCTAACCCCTTCGTGGGGACGTCAGAAGCTTTGACCTCACGGTATACTATGTGTGCGCGCCATGGCACCAACTTCCTTTATTATGCCATACTGTCTGCTGTATTTTAGGGTAAATTTGCTAAAGTATTGCAAACCCCTTGATTGTTTTGAATTGCGGTATAAATTCAATACATGATAAGTGTCTTTAATATTAAGATAATTATAATTGGTTCGCCGCAACACTGAATTTTATAAGGGCTCGCTGAAGCTCGCCACTTTTAAATTGTCTAAGGCTCACATATAATAGTTTATTATTAAAGGCACTGACCATGTATTTAGTATATTCAGGGTTCTGGGCTTGAAGAAATAAACGGACTGCATGATGCTTTCCCGACCGCACACGTGTACTGGTTAACCCCTTAGAGGCAAAGCGGTGCGAGTCGGACCGTCCATTCTTATAAACCATATTGGTTTCATTGGGCGACAGGGCTTGAGGAGTCATTTCATCTCAATGTCGGGTAAAATCCCCACGAAATTTGAAGCAACGCCTCCACAATGACATATACAGTGTTGAGGTGGACGTAAAATCTCAAATCAAACAAACAAAAATATATACAGGGTACCTGTTGGAACCCCCTCATCGAGGCAGTTCTTGCACATTCCCATATATTGTTTGGAGCAAAACCGTTAAAAATATCAGAATTTTCTACCTACCCGAAAATTTTTGGGTCCCGCCCATAGGGGCTTGGGGAAATATATGGGCCGCATGATGCTTCCACGCAGAGCTGAAACCGACCCGCACAACTGGTAAACCGCTTAGAGGATCTTAGCCTGCCTAGGCAAAGCGGGGCGAGAAGGTCCGTTCATGCTTATAAACCTATTGGTTTCATTGGGCGACAGGGCTTGAGATGTCATTTCATCTCAGTGTCGGGTATAAGTCCCATATAATTGGAAGCAACGTCTCCAAAATGACCTTTACAGTGTTTATGTGGACGTTACACCTCAAATCAAACAAACAAACAAACAAAACTACCCAAAATTTTCATTTTTGGGTGATGAAATTTTCTGTTTTTGAATAGGCGTGTTTTCAGAATGATTTTTTCTTAGTTCTAGTCCAAACATAGATGATCGGTGCCCGTTAGATCTGCCTCCTATTTTTATGAGTGGAAATAAGGAATATATTGTATATCCCGGTAACCCCACTTTTACCTGTAGAAATTATGTGTCTATGGGTGGTCATTGCACGAACTTGCTTATCTGATGACATTTACATACCATTTACGTTAGACGATGTTTAATTATGAAAGTCGATACCAAGAAAAAGAGTGAGTGAGTGAGTTTTAGTTTAACGTCCCACCAACAGCTAAGGTCATACGGAGACGGGACCTCGGTTTAAAGACTCATCCGAAAGTCTAGAGAAGCCCGGGATCGATCCTGCGATCCCTGGTTTACAAGGCGAGTAGCGTAACCACTGCACCACGGAGGCTTCTCAAGAAAAAGAGGCATCAGTTTTGTTTGTTTGATTTGAGGCTTAACGTCCCCGTCAACCCTGTAAAGGTCATTTTGGAGGCGTTGCTTCCAATTTTGTGGGACTTTAACCCGACATTGAGATGAAAAGACATCTCAAGCCCTGTCGCCCAATGAAACCAATAGGGTTTATTAGCATGGACGGTCCGCCTCGCACCGCGGTTCCTGGACCGGCGTAGATCCTCTAAGTGGTTTTCCAGTACTAGTGTTCGGGCCGGATTCAGCTCTGCGTGGAAGCATCATGCAGCCCATATATTTCTTCAAGCCCCTATGGGCGGGGGCCGGAGGCATCAGTTACAAAAGAGTAATCGAATTTGCTTTGCTTCTGGTATTGCATCATACGATAAATCTTTACAATCTGTCATGGCATTAATTGATTGTTTGTTAAATTTAATTTAATGTCACTATTTAGGATATTTTGGTAACGTGTATTCCAATTTTGAAGGAATTTTACTCGGCATTGAGATGAAATGGCATCTCAAACCCTAACGCTCAATGAAACCAATATGTTTATATGCATGGATGGTGCATGGATGGTGCATGGGAAGGCTTAGACCTTCTAAACAATTACCAGTACTCATGTGCGGTCGGTTTCAGCTCTGCGCAGCCCAATCTATTTCTCAAAGCCTCGATTTGGAGTGGGGGAGGGAGGGGGGGGGGGGGCAATAGGGCGTACCATGAAATAATAAAATGAATACAGTTATGGGATTGTAAATGATTAGATAGTAATAATGAAACGGTTAAAAGCCCCTGTCCATCGGGGCTTGAAGGAATAGATAGCTTCCACACAGAGTTGAAACCAACTGCACACAGGTACTGGTAAACCGCTAAGAGGATCTAATCCTGACCAGGCAAGGCGATGCGAGTCGAACCGTTCATGCTTATGAACCCTTTTGGTTTCATTGGGCGACAGGGCTTGAGGTGTCATTTCATCTCACGGTCGGGTAAAAATTCCACGAAATTGGAAGCAACGTCTCCAAAATGACCTATACAGTGTTGACGGGGACGTTAAACCTCAAAATCAATTAATCAATCAATGAAACGGTTAAAACAAACAAACAAAGGCAGTGAAATCCAATGTATCCTGATGTACTCAGTTTCAAGCCGCTGAAAAAAGTAGCTTCATTCCTAATAATTGTCTTTGATTTAAAGTTGTTTAAAGAAAATGCAAAATATAAATCACCTGTGAGCCACTCGAGCTGTAGATCTTAACACTTCCACGTTCTGCAGAATATGAATTTTTCCGCACAAACGGGGAGGTTCGATATTGGGGTTACACACGTGAAACTTTTAATCGATCAGCAGTTATACACCTTTGTGTATCAGATATACGTCCTGAACCTACAAAACGGGGAAGGTGTTAGATTACCATGGGAAACTATTTTTAAGGTTCATCTAGTACTGAATTTTCAATATTTCTTGCTGTTTCAAAACGGGGAGCTCCGCGTTTGGAGGTGTCTCCCCGATTCGAAGGTGTGTATTCTTATGTACTTCCCCGATTGGTAGCAAGTACAAACGCACACACACGCGCGCGAACACCCAAACGCACACAGGTTAACAGCCGCGATTTGGATAAATCGCCAATGTCATATTATTTTCTAAAGATCATCATGAAAAGTGCATATATAATGTTGACCCTCTTGAATAAAAATCAAAAATGAGTTCCTTTAAGAGCAATGGAAACATTCATAAGAAAGAAGATGGGTCATACTACGTAGTTTCGGCTAATGAACCCCATTATCATAAAGTACAACTGGGGTTAACGGTTTCATATTTCTGCTCTAGCGAGGACCAGCAATCTATGTTTAGGTTCACGTTAGGTGAAAATCAGCATCCATGTTTAGAGCAGAAAAATGCAAAATATCGGATATTTTGTCAGAAAATTTTAAATTTTTGGTGACAAAACTTTCAATATATTTGAATAGGCGTGTTTTCGTAAAATACCGTTGAAGATGACATCTCCAAAATAGTTATTCTTAGTTTCGAGTGAAAACTTATCATTTTTATGCTCGGAACATAGATTCATCAAAGCTCGTTATAACCGCCGTGTACTTTGTTTTTCAAAAAAGTTGGGTTGCAGGGGTATTAATTAACAAATACTGATTAACGCGTTCTATTTCATAATTCGCTTTAGGAAAATAGAGGCACGAGACAAGCTGCATTTTTCCATAATATTCAGACGAAAAATAAAAATAATAAAAAAAAATTATCATTCGCGCTTATATCTGCATCAAACCATTTTAATTACGCTCCCGTGCGCTAAATGTCTCTACTGCTAACGTTTCTCAGATGAAAATGTTTTTTTTTTTTTAATTCTGCTATATTTATAAATTTATGACTGCTCATTGGAACCACCTTGGTAATACGGTTTTAACGAGTACCCGCAATCTATGTTTTAGAACAAAAATAAAAAAATAATGAATTCCCCGTAAATCCCATTTTCTCAAAAAAAAAAAAAAAAAAAAAAATCCCATTAGAACCGCCCTGTCCAGACAGTTTTAAGGAGTTTCCGTAATCTATGTTTTGGAGCAAAAATAAGGAAAAAAGGAATACCTCGTAAACCCACTGTGGGTATTAGAGGGGCCTTCTATTCACGGACTTGTTATCTTGATGCATGAGCTGTAGGTGCTTGTTAAAACCGCTTCAGCAATTCGGTTCAAACAAAACAAAAACACATTCAATGCTCTTGAGATAATGTGGGGTCTAGTTGGACATGTTGGAGTGTTTATTTAACGGACTTTTTGTTGAGGCGATGATGAATAATTTAGAAATTCTGAATTAACAAATATCGACTAATGTATAACAGTTTCCGGAAAGCAAATATTACACAGGCGTGTAAACACATTATCTGGCGTTGCATGGCAACTTAAGTGTAGTGTGGTCAGTGACACATCTTGCAAATACTATTATATGACCCTAATGTCTTGGGAAATACGGTCATCTGTAATTGCCAGAATATACAGGGATTCTCATAATTTTGGCCTCAGTGTGGCACAAATATTTCCTTAACATATAAACAAACAAAGAACATTTCTCAGCTAATGCATTTTCTTAATCCGTATTTGACAAAGATGGAATCTCCCTCCTAGTAAGTTTTGATTGGTCCATTTCCAATTATTGGGCTGCCAGGTTTGTTTTATTAGCGACACAATGTTTGTACTTTCAGCAAACAGTGTAGAACCAGGTCAGAGGTCGCGTTTTTTGGCGTCTGATCTGGGTCTGCACTATTTGTCAATTTCCCACAAAAGGGCCGCTAGGCATATATGGGTTAAATCTTCGATACACTTATTTGTTTGTTTTTCTTTCTTTCTTTTTTTTTTTTTTTTTTTTTTTTGGTTCTTTTGTTTTTAGAAAAAAATCCATAAAGATTTTTAGGATGAACGTATTGTCTGAAAATTTATCATGCATTAAGCTGAGGTATTATCCATGTCATACTCGATTGTTCTTTATATATGTATAGTTTAGTTAAGATTGTTCTTTGTACTCCGTATTTAAAGTCAATGATCATGTAATTTCTTAAGCAATTGCATACATGTACTTACAGAATATTCATTTTTTCTCAAATATAACTTTAATTCTAAATGACGCAATTGTAGTGAATATACATGTTAAGCTGTTGAAGATAATCGTAAATAAACATGCACATGTATTTAAGTCTCATTCTGGCGATACTCGCCTCATTCTGGCGATACTAATGAGTAGACTCAACATACATCTATAAAAATTTTAAGTAAACCATAAAGATCATGGACAGGCAGTTGGTCTATGTGTAACTCTCAATAGTCCGAACTACCACCACCTCGAACAACATTTAATTGTCCCGAAGGTGTTAGGGATACCAAAGTCCTACAGTATTCGGTAAGTTTATTACTAGGCAGGTCAATAGCAAAGTGGACCTTACAGACCTGGGTCAGGCAGCACTACAGAACATTTAACTTTGATCTTCATGGTCTGCTGGCTAGCTTGTCGTCTGGTTCACATGTTAACTTGTTACTAAGAATGTGCTACATCTGGTAGTCTACTACATGTTTTTAGCTCAGATACATTACGTTGTGTTCTTCTACCTACATGAGGTAATGTTAGCTCACTGAATACAACAATGAGGCAATGTTAGCTCAATGCATTCAACAATGAATGTCTTGTAAGTTGTCCGTGATATATCAACCGATTAACAACATTACGAAAACACGTCTATGTAATTGTGACCCTCTTAAACCCCACTTTTACATATACACGTAAAAGTGGCCTTTACAGGGGTATACATTATTTTCCTTTTTTTTCGCTTAAAAAGCATGGATTGTGGGTGCTTGTTGAAGCCGCCTCACTGAGACGGTTCTTGCGGTCACCCACGGTCTGTGTCAGGGGCAGGATTGGGAAAGGGGGTTACAGTTTAACCCACCATTAATCAGTTCAGTAACCATGTTGGACACTACTGTTTGACATGGACGTGTTTTCCTAATGGTAGCTAAGTTCACAACTTATCACCAATTTTTATCTGTTTCTTCCAAAGTTTACCTTCATACACATGTTTTTCTACAAATGCTCCATTAATACATGTATTCACCCATATTATATGTATCTCATTTTATTTTCACATATCACTGTCATGCTGTCTGGGTGTCAGATGCAGTTGTGGGACACACCACTGAGATCCAATGCCAAAATGTCTGATCATAATTGTTGATAATGGGTATTTCACTTGATCAGTGGAGGGTCTCGGTTGGTTTGTTTCACCACGGCATCACTAGCAGCAAGAAAATGTTTAAGGTCACTCTAAATATGCATTCAGTTTTTTTAATAATGGTGACACTTTACAAGCTATTATCATGTATTTGCCACCAAGCAAATGCTCTCATGGTCTTGAATTTTTGCAATATATATTGCTTTTTTGTCATTCTCCTTATACTACTTCAAGCTGGTGACATAGAAACTAATCCAGGACCTGAAAATGTGCACGATCTTTCAATTTTGCATTTAAATATTAGAAGCATTAGAAACAAATTAGACTTTATTCTTAATAATTTTTCTGATTTTAATATATTATGTTTTTCTGAGACTCATCTAGATGCCAACTTTCCAACAGAGATGCTTTTTCTTTCAAACAGTTTCAGTGTACCTTACAGAAAGGACAGAACAAATCATGGAGGGGGGGGGGGGGGGTGTTAGCTTATATCAATGCAAGCTTTCTTCACGTGAGAAAACCAGAACTTGAGATTTTTTGTGAAGAGTCTTTATGGATTGAAGTAAAGGTAAAAAATGAGGTATATTTAATTGGTCTATTTTATAGTCCCTCTACAGCTGATATACAGTTTTTTAACAATTTAAACTTAAATATTGAAAGGGCTCTCGAACACTCCAAAAATCTGATAATCGTTGGAGACCTCAACGAAGATCTACTGAATCCAAATTATCACAATCTAAAAGATGTTTTATTGATTAACTCGATGACTAATGTTATAACAGAACCAACAAGGCTACATGCCATTCTTGACCCAATCATTATTCCAGACGACATGCCATTCCTGGATTCTGGTTCTTTAACTATTCCAGCCAATATAAGTGACCACAAAGCGACATATATAACACTACCCTTTCAGTATGATACTGAAGGCGCTTTCAATAGACTAATATTTTTATATAAAAAGGCTAATTTTACACTTTTAAAACAAAAAATTTCAAATTTTGATTGGTCATGTCTAAGCGAAGGTACTCTAGATGAAGCCTGTTCTAAATTTAATGATACCTTTCTTGAATTTGTTAACTCTTGTGTTCCATCCAAAAATGTACTTATTAGACCTGATGACAAGCCGTGGTACGATTCTGAAATAAGACGTGTGTCTAGAAAACGAGATAGATTAAAACGGAAATTCAACAAATTAGGTCATGCTAACACTCTGTCAAGATATAAGTTCTTTCGTAATAAAGTTAACAATCTAAAGCAACACGCAAAAGAGCAATTCTACAACAATCTAGAATTTTCTATTTCTGATTTTCACTCTAATGATAAAAAACAATTTTGGAAAGTGGTACGCCACTTTGTTAAAAGCAATTCCAGTTCCGCTTCAATTCCACCTCTAAATTCATTCCCAGTTAATGGGCAAAACGACTTTTGTTTTTCATCAGAAGATAAAGCAGAATTATTAAACGAATATTTTACATCTATCTCCACAGTCAATGATGAAAACGTCGACTTGCCTGATTTTGAATATAAATGCCAAAGTCGGGTATCAAGCATTGAATGTACACCACAAGAGGTAGCATCTTTGATTGAAATTTTAAATCCAAACAAGGCTACAGGGCCAGATGGTATTAGTACCAAAATGCTAAAATCTGTAGCAAATGAAGTATCTGTGCCTCTGTGTACACTCTTTAATAGATCTTTCAGAGAAGGCAAGTTTGCAGAGATCTATAAATATTCAAATGTTATACCTTTACCCAAAAAGGGAGATAATTCTGATCCTTCGTCATTTCGACCTGTTTCTCTCTTAAGTAACGTTGGTAAACTACAAGAAAGAATAGCTTTTAAACACATTTATAACTTTTTACATGAAAATAATTTACTTTATAAATACCAATCTGGTTTTTTACCCAATCATTCAACAACCTTTCAACTTATAGACATCTATCATCACATCTGCCAGACTTTTGATAATAACCAATTCTCATGTATGGTTTTCTTAGACGTTTCTAAAGCTTTCGACAGAGTGTGGCATAAGGGACTAGTTTTTAAATTAAAACAAAATGGCATAGACGGTGAATTATTGGATTGGATTACTGACTATCTCAATGATAGGAAGCAAAAAGTCGTTATAAGAAACAGTTCTTCAACCTTAAGGAGAGTAAATGCCGGCGTTCCTCAAGGGTCTGTTCTAGGCCCCCTTTTATTTTTAGTTTACATCAATGATATATCTGATTCTCTGCTTAGCCTTACTAGATTATTTGCAGACGATAGCTCCCTATTCTGCGCTGCAGCTACTCTAAATGACATTGAGGGTATCATTAACCATGATTTGCGAATGTTAGTAAATTGGGCATCTCAGTGGTTGATAAAATTTAACCCATTTAAAACAGAAGCAAATGATTTTCACTTTAAAACTTATTGGATCACTTCCTAATATAATATTTGATGGAACTCCCGTAAAATTTGTTACAGATCATAAACATTTAGGTCTAACCTTCAGTAGTAACGGTAAATGGCATTCCCATATTGAGAATATTAAAAACAGTGCATCAAAAGTTATTGGCATAATGAGGAAACTGAAATATACATTTAGCCGTGTTGCATTAAATCAAATTTATTTATCGTACTTGTTGCCTATTATCGAATATTCATGTGTTGTGTGGGATGGCTGTACTGTAGAGGAAATTAACTCGCTTCAAAAACTTCAGAATGAAGCTGCCCGCATAGTTACAGGCTTAACCAGATCAGTTTCTCTGGACAACCTGTACAGAGAATGTGGCTGGGTGTCACTTTTGGAACGTCACAGACAGCAAAAACTTGTATTTATGTATAAATCAATAAACGGGCTAGTTCCTACATATATATCCGATCTAATTCCCCCTTTAGTGGGAGAAGCAAATGCATACAATCTCCGAAACCAAGCAGATGTTACCGCTCCTTTCTGCAGGACTGAAATCTCTCGCAAATCTTGTATTCCATCCTCAATTTTAGCATGGAATTCTCTTGACGTCGAATTACGTAATTCACCGTCTCTGGCAAGTTTTAAGTATCAATTGAAAAGGCATCAAAACAACTCGAAAGTCCCATTACACTATAGAACTGGTAACAGATATGTGTCTGCTTTACACGCAAGAATTAGAAATAATTGTAGTAATTTACGTCTTGACTTATATATTAATCACTTATCACCTAATTTCACTTGTAGTTGCTCTGACGAAGCCGAAGATGCTGATCATTATTTTTTTCACTGTTCACATTTCACTAACGAAAGAGTAATTCTTTTCCAATCAACCAGAGCTTTTCATCCACTCAATATTATTATTCTTTTATTTGGAGATGATAGTCTGTCGATAGAAGATAACACTCTCATCTTTACAGCCGTACAAACATTTATTAAGGATACCAGAAGGTTCGCCAACTAGGCTGCTGCTCACTTAGTCCAGCATGACATCTCATTCCATTTTCACTTTATTATTTTTATACACTGTTTTTTTTTATTTAATTATTCATTATACATCTTATACATTTTTTTTTTCTCACCATTTTTTCTCTTTCTCATCATCTTTGGAAAATGTGATGTATGTTTATTTGTTATATCACTCCATAAGAAGTATTCAAAATGTCTATGTATTTGCCACTATCATGTGCATGTATATATTACTGTAATACTGTTTTGTAGGGGAGGGCCGTAACTAATGTTGGCAGAACTTGTGGCCCGACCCTGTTGCTTGATTTATGATGCAATAAAATATGTTTATACTATGTATTTAAGTCAATTAAAGCGATTGCACATGCGCGCTAAATGCATAAATTCGATTGGCTCAGTCATAAAACGGTTTCAAACGGTCATACTATTGGCCAAAACGGGAAAGCGTTTTCAATAGCGTTTTGATCTTTTCAGAGCGCATGCGCAAATTTACGGTTTGTCTGAAACGATTCGCCTTGACTTTTGATTGGTCAAAACGATATGAAACGCTCAAACCGTTGTCGAAACGCAAACGTTTTGCAACGGTTTCAAGACGGACCCTAAACGCAAAAACGGGTAGGTCGAACGTTATCGCCACTGTATCCATAATTCAGATCGATTTATGGATATCCATAATTCGAATTATGGCTATCCGTAAATAAAATTCGAATTATGGTTATCCATAAATCACCGCCAAAGCTTTTGGTTTAATGATTTCTCCCTAAAACACGTGACTGTTAATTGTAAAAATCTTCAAATCTGCAAGGTCTTCATCATCGCTGGAAGATGATGGCCGGTCAAAGGAACCTATCTGCCGTGCAGCCGTTTCAGCCCGTAAGGCCTCCAAAGCAACGGACGGCATACGCTGAACGCCCGCCATGTGTGCAGTTAAATATCGGAACCAGCCGTAAGATCTGGGAATTCCGGCCAACGCATCCGGTCCCTCTGGAATCACCTCTATGAGGACTGCGCACTTAATCGGACGTTAGATTATAATGATCCAAACAGGCAATCCGTGCATGCTTTCTGGAGAAAAATGCACATGGTCGTTATATATAGTATTAACATATATCCATATAACACTCTATTTGACGGTCCCTGCCCATCGTTGCTTGAAGAAATAGCTTGGCTGCATGATGCTTCCACGCAGAGCTGAAACCGACCCGCACACGAGTACTGGTAAACCGCTTAGAGGATCTAAGCCTGCCCAGGCAAAGCGGTACGCGTCGGCCCGTCCATGTTAATAAACCCTATTGGTTCATTTGGGCGGCAGGGCTTGAGACGTCATTTCATTTCAAGGTCGGGTAAAAGTCCCACAAAAATGGAAGCAACGTCTCCAAAATGACCTTTACAGAGTTGACGGGGGCGTTAAACCTCAAATCAAACAAACAAATACTCTACTTGAGATGTATAGAGTACCAAGCAGATTCAGATATATCTCCTGGCCCCCGCCCATTTGGGCTTGGTGAAATAGATTTGGCTGCATGAGCTGAGAGTACTGGTAAATCGTTTAGAAGGTCTAAGTCTGTCCAAACAATGTCGTGCGAGTCAATGGTCGACAGGGATTGAGATGTTTGTTTGTTTGTTTGTATTTGAGTTTAACGGCACAGTCAACACTAATTTAGGTCATTTTTGAGCCGGTCAGTTTACCTATCCATATTTTTCCTGGGCTGGCTTATACGTAAGCAGTTAACCAGTACAGTGCACATTCTTTCGCCAGAAACTGACAACTGCCCTTCTTTAATCAGCGGAAAGGAGAGAATGACTGTAGAAAATATTTCATGATCAATCTCCACGAAAGAATGTTGCCGACCCCGGCAGGTATCGAACCCGCTTCCCCATGATCACCAGTCAGACGCGCATCCGACTGAGCTACCGAAGCAGGCGGGATTGAGATGTCATTTAATCTCAATGAAGGCTTAATGACCAACATAACTGGAAGCAACGTCTCCAAAATGCCATAAATAATATTGAAGGGGACGTTAAACCTCAAATCAAACATAACATATCTCTCCCACACCATAGGCCACCACTAAGCCTATCCGACATTACCTTCACCTCTATTCCGGCTTTTATTACACACCAAAATCGGAAATCTGACGCGAATAGTCGAGTTTTTTTTTTTTTTTTTTTTTTTTTTGGGGGGGGGGGGGGGGGGGGGGGCAAAGGAAGCAGTCATTATTCATTAGGTTTATTTGCAGAGGAGCATTATGAATATCCATAATTCGATTTATGGATATCCATAAATCAGCCGAATAATGGATATCAATAATTCTAATTAAGGATATCCATACTTCGGTTAATGGATATCCATATTTCAATCTAAATTAGTGATATCTATAAATCGATTTATGGATATCCATAATTCGATTTATGGATATACATAATTTGATTTATGGATATCCATAAATCAGCCGAACAATGGATATCAATAATTCGATTTATGGATATCAATAAATCGAATAATGGATATATATATTATTCGATTTATGTATATCATTAATTCGCATCGATTTATGGATATCCATAATTCGAAATATGGATATCCATAATTCGAATTATGGATAGCCATAAATAATTATGGATATCCATAAATAATAATGGATATCCATAATTCGAATTATGGATATCCATAATTCGAATTAAGGATATCCATAAATAATTATGAATATCCATAAATACGGAATAAATAGTAAAACGGCGCCCCATAAACACGCCTCGCAATATGAAACTTTTCGCATGAAAATACTGAATTTTGCATATTTCTGCTCTAAACATAGATTGAGGAAACTCGTTAGAATAGCCTCGACGAGGCGGTTCTAACGAATTCCCACAATCTGTTTTTGCTGAAATTAGAAAAATAATATATACGCCTGTAAACCCAGATTTATAAAAGCGGGGTTAACGGGGAGCAATATTACATAGGCGTGTTTTCGTGATGGATGAGATGTTTGCAGAATGTGAACGGACGACGACGGATGCCGGGGCATTAGTATACTCACTTGCTGAGCTTGCGGCTAGGGTGAGCTAAAAACCTAATGACCAATCTCATTGGTGACGGTCCTCCGTGGCCTAGTGGTTAAGAGTGCTGACTCTTGATCATTAGGTCTCTCGCCGCTGTGGTTCGAGCCTCGCTCGGGTCACATGTGAGATGCCAAGTTCTGCAAAGGAAGGTCAGGTTTTCTCTGGGTACTCAGGTTTTCGCCCACAAAATTGGAATAAACGTCTCCAAAATGACCTTTACAGTGTTGACGGGAACGTTAAACCTCAAATCAAACAAACAAAACAAAGCAACGATAGTTTATTATCAATCAGCCATTTCAAACAAACAAACAAAGCCTAACGAAGAATGCAACAGTTATTTTATTGTTTAACTGGGGTTAATTTCCAGTAAATCTGTCCCTTACACTCTCATTGAATCATCGACATCCGTACCCAGTAACGTCGACAACTGTACCCCGCAAACTTTCACTTCATCGACAGCCGTATCGATGAAACTATAAACAGTTCCACAGATGCATATAAAGACATGTTGACACACAAATAAAAGGTTATCGCGTATGTTAATGGTGTATCTGCATCATTTCGTCCGCGATATTTCATGACACTGAAAAAGAGCCACGCATTTCCCCGGAAGTACTTATTTTATATATTTTCCCGTTTAATTCCGCTCAGCGACAAAACAGGCTATAAGTCAGACTTCCAACAGCAAACTATTTCACAAACGATTTGACACCACAAAAATGAACAGACATACACAAAATAACACATTTACAGCGAATTTATCGAGTACCCTCCTCTGTCGACATCCGTACTGCTGGGTCGAAAACCGTATTTCTCGGTCGACAGCAGCTTTACACAGTACCGGCTCGGTCGACAACACAGGTATAGAAAATGGTATTACCCCCGTGAATTAATAATGAGTTTTATTAATTGACTATCCCGTATTGATCAGAGGTCATCCGTATAACACCAGGTCAAGGACAAGTGAGGTAAAAAAAGAAATAATCCTGTTTTTTTTTTTTTTTAATCGTGTCAACTAATAAAGTTGTCCTTAATCAAGTAATTTCGCATTGACCGAGTAATCAAGTAATTAATCAATTGACCATTAATCAAGTAATTTCACATTGATCGTCCTTCGGCCTTGGGCCAATGCAGCACCTTCGGCCTAGGGCCAATGCAGTAGACCTCGGGCTTGTGCGTTGGACCAGTACGAAATTACTTGATTAATAACATTATAATATTTTATCTCTTCATATTGCATGTTATTACTGCCCGTTAGTATATGTAGCGCTACCTACATGTGAATATTATCCGCCCCCGCCCATCGGGGCTTGAAGAAATAGATGGGCTGCATGATGCTTCCACGCAGAGCTGAAACCGTCCGCACACTAGTACTGGTAAACCGCTTAGAGGATCTAAGCCTGTCCAGGAACCGCGGTACGGGGCGGACCGTCAATGCTTATAAACCCTACTGGTTTCATTGGGCGACAGGGACTTGAGATGTCATTTCATCTCAATAACGGGTAAAAGTCCCACAAAGCAACGTCTCCAAAATGACCTATACTGTGTTGACGGGGAAGTTAAATCTCAAATCAAACAAACGTGAATATGACTATGCATTACATTTTTTTGGTGGGGAGGTTGGTTTTATGGCCCTTTCAAGATTATTTCACTCATATCGAGCCGATCGTTAATCAGAGGAGGGCGAAAACATAGTGCATTCTTTCATACCCCCCAAACGGTTACTTGTCTGACGAAAATCCCTGGTATTCATTACGATAACCCACCCGTGCGACATAGTGCTTTCTTCAAGTCTCTAAATTTGGCTACTTTTTTGATGAATACTGCAAACATAGGTTGAGGGTAATCGTTATAACCGCCTCATGAGGCGGTTCTAACGAGTACCCACAAACCACGTCTTGGAGCAAAAATAAGAAAAATAATTTATACCCAATATATCTGTCTGACAAATCTGTCCTTTTATCTGTTTGTTGCCAAAACAAATACTTGTGGTGTATAAACTTCCTCTTTTTAGGTCAAAAACATTTTTATCACGGGTGGTTGAAGACTGAAAGTACTTAAAATAAAGGGGAAACACATTTTACTTTATTTCGTTTAATATGCTAGCTGAATAACCATCTTCAGGGGGAAAGGATACACTTTCGGGGGAAGTAACTCTGTAAATTTATTTGTCTCCCTTATCAATAGAGGTTTATTCTTAAAGAAAAGAATTTGCTCCTGAGGAGCAAATTCTTACCTTTAAGCATAGACCTTTGTTCCTCAGCAGCAAATTCTTATCTTTAAGCATAGACCCCTGTTTTGAAAGGACTCATTTTGTCGGCAAGCATAAAGAAGTCCCGATAATTGTCTCCCTTGTCAGTATGCCAGATATATACATTCCCCTCAAGTCTGCTACATACATCAACGTAGTCATTACGAAAACATGCTTATTCAAATTGATTGAAAAATGAAAATTGTCAGATAAAACATTTTTTTCTGCTCAAAACATAGATTGTGGGTATTCGTTAGGCCCCGCTCGGTAGGAAAATAATGTTTGTTTGTTTGATTGATTGAAGGTTTAAGTTCCCCGTCAGCACTGTATAGATCACTTTAAGAGACGTCGCTTCCAATTTTGTGGGACTTTTACCCGACATCGAGAGGGTAAAATGACCTTTACAGTGTTGACGGGGGCGTTAAACCTCAAATCAATCAATCAAATGTTACACAGAATGGT
Source organism: Lucinisca nassula (assembly GCA_963580285.1). Lineage (NCBI taxonomy): Eukaryota > Metazoa > Mollusca > Bivalvia > Lucinida > Lucinidae > Lucinisca > Lucinisca nassula. The sequence goes on from OY757022.1 coordinate 64,959,420, forward strand.
TACACCAAACACCAAATTTGCAGCCCTGCACCAAACACCAAATTTGCAGTGCTACATCAAATTTTGAATGAACTATGCAAGTTATCAGTGTATTGTTACTCAATACATTTTACACCCAAACTGGGGTATGATTCGAATTTATACGAGTTTTAGTGTAAACTTTACGAGTACTCAGCCTTTAGGTATAATTAACACTATTTTTCGGCGTAGCCGTTATGTTTTTGGTTTTGTCCTGTCCTACATTTTTCGTTAGTCCATTGGTCAATAAAACCACATGTTCGAGGAGATGACTTTTTCATTGGACAATAAGTTGCATATTAAATAGTTACGTTCACCAAATACGACAGTTCACCGAAGTGTCCATTCTCTTCAGTTTGACTTAAGAAAAATTTCATTTTTGGATCGATTGACGACCCAAAGTTATAAAGGACAGAAACTGAATTAGTGCTGTTGTCCACGTGACTATCACTGATTTGTAGGAAATGCATGTAACTTATTTATAGAATTTTATCGCATTGAGGTCAGCGTGTTTGTAAAACGGTTATTTGTATAATCTGGGCTGGAATCGTGGGTTGGGCTGGGCAAACAGTGTAGGCCCAGATCAGACGCCGCAGAACGCGGAGTCTGATCAGGGTCTACATTGTTTGCTTACAGTACAGGAATTTAAGGGTGAAACCATTTTCCTAATTTACACTCAAAGACAATCGACCCACGAGTACTCTCAGTGCTTTGATCATGTTTGCAATAGTGACAGGTCAGAACGTTATTAGTTTTCTAGTAGTTTAATCCACCACTATTTGAATGAACAAATTGAACTAACGGAAACCATTACGGATTTATTATGGTGAAAAGGCAATCAAAGTTTCTACTTTCGGCGTCCATACATATGTACGCATTGCAAGTGCCTACTGGTAAGTTTTAGTTGTCTCCCTTGATATTACCAACGTTTCAGATAACAACATTCTATCATAATATTTTATTTGATATACTCACCCTTCCAAAAACGTTAGGTGGGTTTGTCTTGCAGTGCCACTATCGAGAAAGTCCCTGGGACCATGGATACAATGTACGTTAAACACCAGAACTGCGTTAGGTGGTCGTTCTCAAGGTGACCAACTCTGCAAAAAAACTTTTTTGTTAACTTTTGTCCTAATATGACACAAAGCGCATGTAGAAAAAGCAGCAATTCTCGCTAATATACTTCCTCTTGCTAATATACCACTTTTATGCGCCGGCCTCGGTAGCTCAGTCGGATGCCCGTCTGACTGCAGTGACTGGTGATCAGGAGGACGCGGGTTAGATACCTGCTGGGGTCGGCAACATTCTTTCGTGGAGATTAATCATGAAATCTTTTCTACGGTTATTCTCTCCCTTCCGCTGATTAAAGAAGGTCAGTTTCTGGCGAAAGCATGTGCACTGTACTGGTTGACCACTTGCGTACAAGCCTGCCCAGGAAAAGTATGGATAGGTAAGCTGACCGGCTCAGAATTGCCTAAATAGTGTTAAATTCCAAAAACAAAACAAAAAAATCTTTATGCTCATGGCTTTTACTCTATCACCACTTTTGGCTCCCCGAGATACCTATGTAGGTTAGAAACTCAATGCACATTCAGGAAAGTCTATTCTACTGAGAAATAGATACCGAGCTTATCCAGACTTTCGGATGAGTCTTTAAACCGAGGTCCCGTCTCCGTATGACCTTAGCTGTTGGTGTGACATAAAACTCAAACACTCATACACTCACTCTGCTTAAGCCGGCGCTAGAGGGCGTGACCGGTGTTACACATTTCAGTACTGGTCATGATCAGACTAAGTAGTTTGTTTGTATTTGAGTTTAACGGCCCAGTCAGCAGTATCTTAGGTCATTTTTGAGCCGGTCAGTTTACATATCCACACTTTTCCTTGGCAAGCTTATTTCTAAACTCCGTTCAGAAAATCTGAATCATCGATTTTTTCGTTTCTCGCTTTTCATACTCGTTTAAGCCCATACATCACTATGGGAAAAGTTTAGACCTCACCCTCCGCCGATTTCTCCAGCAAGTCGTATGCCTCTGCGACAGCTAGGAAAGGCTGTGATTATTTGGAGAAAAATGCAAAATCTGTATTTTCTTTCACAGACTAAGACATTCTGACAGGTTCGACACACCCTTTTAAACCATATATAGAAGTGGTAACTGCTCTTGTACATTACAAGGGCGTCTATGTTTAATTTGCACGATCACTCCATGGAAAATCATTAGCTGTGACACCACATCTGATATCGGTATAATTCTTTTTGACGACTGTTGACAGCACATCGCGCTAGTGACTCCCCGTTCCTAGTGAACCTCTATCTAGCCATTCGAATATAAGGTGTGTCGCAATTGCATATCTATTTATAAAGTGCGTCACATGGATTTGAATATTTATTATTTTACCTGACAATCAACCTGACAAGTCAAATGGACTTAGTCTGTGCACTCATTTTTTTGTTTTGCAATTTTCTCCAAATAATCAAAGCCTTTCCTGACTGTCGCAGAGGCATACGACTTGCTGGAGAAATCGGCGGAGGGTGAGGTCTAAAACTTTCCCATAGTGATGTATGGGCTAAAATGAGTATTAAAAGAAAGAAACGAAAAAATCGATGATTCAGATTTTCTGAACGGAGTTTAAGAAGTTAACCAGTACAGTGCGTATTCTTTCGCCAGAAACTGACAACTGCCCTTCTTGAATCAGCGTAAGGGAGAGAATGACCGTAGAAAAGATTTCATGATCAAACTCCACGAAAGAATGTTGCCGACTCCGGCAGGTATCGAACCCGCGTCCCCCTGATCACCAGACAGACGCGCATCCGACTGAGCTACCGATGCCGGCCTTTTGTTTGGTGTATTCTTTGCTTCCAAAGGATCTAACTATTCAGAATATTTTTACCTGACATTGAGATGAAACGCGATTTTCCAGTACTCATGTGCGGTCGGTTTAAGTTATGTGTGGAACCGTCATGCAGCCACATCTATTTCTTCAAGTCCCTATGGGCGGGACCCATGGATTAAAATAGCATTATCTTGGAAAGTGCGATTTTATAATATGTCACCTCACTCGTGACATGGTGACAACAATTTTTCTTTCATGATGCTAAAATGACTTCTGTTTTTATTATTATTATTATTTTTATTATTATTATTATTATTAAAATCAGTGACATCGTTCCTAAAATTTCCCAACAAACATTTTAAGGGTCGGTAAGAAATAAAGGATATTTCTCAATTACACGGACTTTCCAACGTGCCAGGTTTATTCTGGTAAAAATGGTACTTTTGACTCTGAGAATAAGCTCAAAAAACTGTCCTCGGCCCCACGCCCACCGGGGCTTGAAAAAATGATGCTTCCACGCAGAGGTGAAACCGACCGCACTTGAGGACTGGTAAACAGCTTGGAGGTTCTTAGCCCGCCCAGGAAAAGTGATGCGAGTCTGGCCGTCCTTGCATATAAACCCTACTGCGTGGTTTCATTGGACGGCAGGGCTTGAGATATTATTTCATCTCAATGCCGGGTAAAAGTTCCACAAAATTGGAAGCAACGTCTTCGAAATGACCTATATGGTGTTGACGGGGACGTTAAACCTCAAATAAAACTAAACAAATCAAAAACTGTCTTGAATCTTGACTTGATCTGATCCATTTAACCCTTACAACCGGCTGCGGCGAAGACAGATTACTATCTATGGCGGCCATTTTGCTCAACAGAGCGAAATCGTTTTAGCTATTTTGGTAGAGGGTCATCTAAGCAATATTCCTGTGAAGTTTGAATAAAATTGGCCAAGGGTACAGCAGAAGTTGTCGTTTTATTATTTTTCTTTCTATTTTCAGCTCTGGTGGCCATCTTATTATTCAGAGCGGAACGTTTTTAGCTATTTTGGTAGGATGTCACCTACATAACATTCCTGTGAAGTTTGAATCAAATTGGCCCAAGGCTTGAGGAGGAGTTCGTTGTTGAAGCAAGTTGACGATGTTTTTAGCTCACCTGTCACGTAGTGACGAGGTGAGCTTTAGGGATCACTTTTTGTCCGTCGTCCGTCGTGCGTGCGTCCGTGCGTGCGTGCGTCCGTCAGTGCGCCGTAAACTTTTTCTTCAAACGACATCTCCTCCTAAGCCACTGATCGGATTTAGACCAACCTTCACAGGAATGATCCTTAGGTGGTCTCCTTTCAAAGTTGTTCAAATGGTTCCGATCCATTGCACATCTAGGTCACAGGAGCCAAAAATAGATTTTTTTTCACCGAAAACTTAAAAAATCTTCTTCTCTGAAACCACAAGGCCCAGGTCTTTGATATTTGGTATGAAGCTTAATCTAGTGGACCCCTACCAAGATTGTTCAAATTATAGTGCTGGGGCCAAAAATGCCCCCGCACCGGGTTCCTTTGGTTTTACATAGGTTTATATATTGAAAATCTTTAAAAATCTTCTTCTCTGAAACCGCAAGGCCCAGGTCTTTGAAATTTGGTATGAAGCTTTATCTAGTGGAACCCTAACAAGATTATTCAAAATATAGTGCTGGGGCCAAAAATGCCCCCGCCCGGGGCCCTTTGGTTTTACATGGGCTTATACAGGGAAAACCTTCTTCTCTGAAACCACAAGGCCCTGATCTTTGATATTTGGTATGAACCTTCATCTAGTGGACTTCTACCAAGATTGTTCAAATAATAGTGCTGGGGATAAAAATGCCCCCGCTCCAGGGCCCTTTGGTTTTACATGGGCTTATATGGGGAAATCTTCAAAAATCTTCTTCTCTGAAACCGCAAGGCCCAGATCTTTGATATTTGGTATGAAGCTTCAGCTAGTGGACCCCTACCAAGATTGTTCAAATTATAGTGCTGGGGCCAAAAATGCACCCGCCCGGGGCCCATTGGTTTTACATGGGCATATATATGGAAAATCTTTAAAAAATCTTCTTCTCTGAAACCGCAAGGCCCAGGTCTTTGATATTTGGTATGAATTTTCATCTAGTAGACCCCTACCAAGATTGTTCAACTTATAGTGCTGGGGCCAAAAATGCCCCCGCTCCGGGGCCCTTTGGTTGTACATGGGCTTATATAGGGAAAATCTTAAAGATTCTTAAAGAGTCTTAAAAATTTTCTTCTCTGAAACCGCAAGGCCCAGGTCTTCTCTATTTGCTATGAAGCTTCGTCTAGTGAACCCCTACCAGGATTGTTCAAATTATAGTGCTGGGGCCAAAAATGCCCCCCGCCACGGGGCCCTTTGGTTTTAAATGGGCTTATATAGGGAAAATCTTTAAAAATCTTCTTCTCTGAAACCGCAAGGCCCAGATCTTTGATATTTGGTATATAGCTTCATCTAGTGGACCCCTACCAAGATTGTTCAAATGATAGTGCCGGGGCCAAAAATGCCCCCAGCCCGGGGCCCTTTGATTTTTCATAGGCTTATAAAGGAAAAGCTTTAGAAAATCTCTGAAACCGCCAGGCCCAGGTCTTTGATATTTGGTAAGAAGCTTCATCTAATGGACCTCTACCAAGATTGTTCAAATTATAACCTTTGGGCCAAAAACGTCCCTGCGCTTGGACCCACTAATTTTACATAGGCATATATAGGAAAAAACCTTTAAAAATCTTCGTCTGAAACCAGAAGGCCCAGGTCTTTGATATCTGGTGTGAAGCTTCAACTTGTGAACCTCTGCTGAGATTTGTCAAATTATAGCCCTGGCGCCAAAAATGCCCAGGCGCCAGGGCCCGCTGGTTTTACATAGGCTTATTTAGGGAAATCCTTTAAAAATGTTCTTATCCTTAACCAGAAGGCACAGGTCTTTGAAATTGTGGTCTGAAGCCTTATCTAGTGGACCGCTACCAAGTTTATCCAAATTATAGCCCTTGGGCCAAGAATGCACTAGAGACTTGTTCTATTTTTAGCTATGGCAGCCATTTTCTTTATCAAGGCCCAAGGATAGAGGAGTTGTCGTTTAAAGTTTTTTTCTATTTTTAGCTGTGGCGGCCATCTTGTGTGTCAGAGGGAAAACATTTAGCTATTTTGGTAGGGAGTCACTTGGGAAGTTTGAATCAAATTGGCCCAAGGCTTAGGCGTAGTGAGCGTTTGAAGCAAATTAACAACATTTTTCTATTTTAAGCTCTGGCGGCCATTTTGCTCATGGGAGCAAATATTTTAGTAGAGGGTCACTTAAGCAACATTCCACTGAAGTTTAAATTAATTTGACCCAAGGGTCCAGGAGGAGTTATCGTTTAAAGATTTTTCTATTTTAAGCTCTGGCGGCCATATTGTTCATCGGAACGGGACCATTTTAGCTATTTTGGTAGAGTGTCACCTATGCAACATTCCTATAAAGTGTGAACGAAATTGGCCTAAAGGTACAGGAGAAGTTGTCGTTTAATTTGTTTTCAGTCTATTTCAGTTTCTATTTTTTTAGCTCTGGCGGCCATCTTGTTCAGCGGAACAGAACAATTTTACGCATTTTTGTAGGGGGTTACCTAAGCAATATTCCTGTGAAGTTTTATTGAAATTGCCTAAAGGGTTTAGACGGAGTTAGTATTTAAACCAAATTGTTGACGCCGCACCACGCACGACGGACGACGAACATTGACCGATCACAATAGATCACCATGAACACTTCGTGCTCAGGCGAACTAAAACATATCAGAATTTTTATCTGAAAATTTTTAATTTTTCGGTTGTAAAATTTTCAGTATGTTTCGTAATGCAGTCTGATTTAAGACTTTCCTGGCCACACGTGTTTTATTGAAGGTTTCGTTATGCGCCGGCATAGTCATATTCCTCTACAATGGCATGTTCGATTATGATACAGATCAGGTATTATGATACATTTCCACAGTTAAGATCAGGTATCACTGTAGCAGCTGGAGTAAGGCATTCAATTTCAGCGAAGTGAGCATAAATGACACGGTGTCCTCCACAGCTTTCGGGATTTCCAATACAAAAATTGTATTTACTCTTTAAGGAAAAAATTGGGTCCTGAGAAGTAGACTCGTAATTGAAGAGGGAGCAAAAATGATTTACTTTACGATAACACACCCGTGCGACATAGTGCATTTTTCACAGCTCCAAAATTGCTACTAATCTGATGAAAATCCGTGATATTTTTCTAATAAATGCTCAAAACATAGGTTGTATGTGCTCATTGAGGCGGTTCTAACGAGTACCCACAACCTATGTATTTTTTTTTTTTTGGGGGGGGGGGGGTACGGCCCTTTCAAGATTATTTCACTCATATCGAGCCGATCGTTAATCAAAGGTGGGCGAAAACCGGAGTACCCGGAGAAAAACCACCTGACCTTCCGTTGCAGAACTTGGCGTCTCACACGTGACCCAAGCGAGGCTCGAACCCACGGCGGTGAGAGACCTAATGACTAAGAGTCAGCGCTCTTATCCATTAGGCCACGGAGGCCCGTCAACCTATGTCTTGGAACAAAAATAAGAAAAATGATTTTTACCCTCGTAAACCCCAGTTTTCTCTATATAAAGTGGGGTTTAGGGGTCTTCATTTAACGGACTTGTTCACGTGATGCAAAACGTTGTCTGTCTAAAGATAAGTCCATCCCTTTCAGTGCAATTAAAATTGCTTTTACGAGTTTAATATATCTATGATACTGCAAGACTTGTATTACGAACAAACACATCACGTTAACAAGGGTATATGATTAATTGAGCCAGCACATTAGTAAAAGACCGTTAGCCTTTCTCCAATGTTTTATTGGTTTGGTTTGAGGTTTAGCGTCCCCGCCAACACTAATTAGGTCATTTTGGAGACTTTGCTTCCAATTTTGTGGGGCTTTTACCCGACATTGAGATTAAATGATATCTCTATCCCTGCCGCCCAAGGAAACCAACAGGGTTTATTGGCATGGATGGTCCGACTCGCACCACTTTGCCTGGGTAGGCTAGCACCTTCCAGTACTCATGTGCAGTTGTTTTCAGCTCTGCATGGAAGCAACATGCTGCCAAATATATTTCTCCAAGTCCCGATGGGCGGGGACTATTTCTGTGTGAGTGTGTGTGTGTGAATTCGGGTTTAACGTCGCTTTCAACAATTTTTCTGTCATATCACGGCGGTGTCTGGTTGCGACAGGGAGCTCAATGCTCACTTTTATAGTGCTGCCTCACTGAAGTATCATGTCCCAGACACATTACATGATACCACACCCAGTCACATTATCCTGACACTGGGTCGACCAGTCCTAGCTCTACCCCCTAAACCTGAGTACCAAGAGAGGAGCAGCTAGTACCATTTTTAACGACTTTGGTATGTCGCGGCCCGGGATCGAACCCGTGACCCCCGCTCCCCGGAGCGGACACTCTACCAGCTGAGCTATCGGGGCCGGTAGGACTATTTCTACAATATATGGTTCGCGGCTAACTAACAGTCAGATGCGAAGCTAACTTAAAGTAATTTCCATCACGAAAACATGGCTATATAATTTTGACCCCTTTGAACCCCACTTTTATTTAGAAAAACGGGAGTTTTCAGGGGTAAACCTTGTTTTTCTTATGTCTCCTCTAAAATATAGAGAGTGGGTACTCGTTCGAACCGCCTCATCGAGGCGGTTCTAACGTGTACCCACACTCTATATTTTGAACAGAAATAAGAAAACTATCAAAATTTTCGTTTTTGCGTCGGTAAAACTTACAATGTATTTGAATAGGCGTGTTCTCGTAATGACTTTGTTGGTCTCGCGTCAGGTTGGAAATACCTCATGGAACACACACAATATTGAAGTCATAATTAAGATCAAAGCACCGAAAGCATTAGGTTGGGAAAATGGTCCTAAACGGGGACGTGGATCTTAAATGTCTATACTTAAATTAAAGTGTAGACCCTGTAGACTCGTAAAGTCCCACAAAATTGGAAGCAACGTCTCGTACAAAGACAGAAATAGTGTTGACGGGGACGTTAAACCTCAAACTAAACAAAATATACTAAGCAGTGCTTAACCCATTCAGTACCAGAAACCCCTAAAGGGTAAAACCTTGGCAAACAGTACAGGCCCAGATCAGACGCCGCAGAACGCGGCGTCTGATCAGGGCCTACACTGTTTGCAAAATGTTAAGCCATTTTCCTGATAAGTTTTGAAGAAAACACAAGCTGACACCCGTTAAGTTCGAAATAGACTCCTGCATGAAGTAAGTGGAAAATTCCATTTGGTACAAAGAGGGTTAAAATCATTAATTTACACGCGCTTAAACTTATCACTGATACATGTACATGTAATTACGTGGACAATAGCAGTAAACATAAATCGACCCAGAAATGATAATTTTACAGTCTAGTAACCACAAACCGTTTGAAAAATAAATTAATAAATAAACAAATAAATAAATACAGACTAGAGTTATATTGCTATATTACGTCTGATCGGGGCCTACACTGTTTGCCAGCGGCCATTTTGGGGCCCTAAGTTGTAAGTATATATGGTTTGCCGTATTTGTACCTTTTGTACCAAATAGAATCTTCCTCCTTATATATAGCATGAGTCCATTTAAAAATTTAGCGGTGTCAGGTGGTGTTTTCTTCAAACCTGATTAGGAAAATGGCTGAACTTTTTTCAAACATTGTAGGCCCTGACCAGACGCGCGGACTGATCTGGGCCTGCACTGTTTGCCAGGGTACCCGTTTTGCGGTTTCTGGTTCTAAATGGGTAAAGAGAATTTGCACGCGCTGGGCGTTGATCACGTAGACGATAGCAGTGGAAGTTGGGTTGATTTATTAAAGAGGACAATATACTAGTATCATTTTAATCAAAGTACTGACAGCATTGGTATGTCTGGTAAATGGTCCTGAACGGGTGATTAGACTGTTTCGTTTAACCTTGAAATCCCTGTAATTTATGCAAACAGTGTACACCCTGATCAGACGCCGCTTTCTGATCTTGTTCTACACCGTTTGCAAAGCCCAACACAATAGTCCAGTCAGAACGATTCTAAAGGTAATCCCTTTTACACAACACTTACCTCAGAAAGATAGATAACGCTTACCTGGATTTCGTCCCAATCAGTGATTGTCACGTGGACATCAGCAACCTAAAGCTACTGTGCTTAGTATCCTTGGTCTATTGATAAACAATCGAATGACATCACAAGAATCTATGTTTTAACAGGTATTGTTACGACGTTTCCAGTCTAGAAGACTCCGTGGTGCAGTAGTAATGCTAATCTCCTCATAAACTAGGGGTCGTAGGTTCGATCCTGGGCTTCGAATGAGTCTTTAAACCGAGGTCCCGATTACGATAACACACCCGTGCGACGTAGTGTATTATTTCATATCTCCAAAATGGCTTTTATGATAAAGTCCGTAATATTTTACTTATTTATACTGCTAACATAGGTTGTGGGTGCTCGTTAGAACCGCCTCATTGAGGCGGTTCTAACGAGTGCCCGCAATCTATTCCTGGAGCAGAAATAAGAACAAGAGCACCGCATGCGGGTGCCAACGCTCGGATGCAGTTTCTTTTAGTTAAACAAAAATTCTAAGTCGAAAAAGGGACATAACTGTACCAAAAATATTTTGAGGGTTACCTCATCTATTGGTATGAGTTCCCTTTTTTTATAATGAACAACTAGTCCAAATTTCAAATAATTATGTTCAGTAATGTCGGAGATATTACAAAATGTCCAAGTTTCTGCAAAAATTCTAAGTCGAAAAAGGGGCATAACTCTGGCAAAAATATTTTAGGGTTACCTCACCTGTTGGTATGAGTTCCCCTTTTCATAATGAACAACTGGTCCGAGTTTCAAGAAAATATGTTCAGTAATGACAGAGATATTACTAAATGTCCAAGTTTTTGCAAAAATTCTGTCGAAAAAGGGGCATAACTGTTCCAAAAATATTTTGACGCTTACCTCACCTATTGACATGAGCTCCCCTTTTCATAATGAACTACCAGTCCAGTAAATTCATGTATGTTCAGTAATGACAGAGATATTACAAAATGTCAAAGTTTTTGCACGACGACGACGACGCAGACGACACCAGAGCTATGACAATACCTCGTCGTTATCTTCGAAAACAGCCGAGCTAAAATAATGTATACCCCCATGAAACCCAGTTTTCTCTATATAAAGTGGGGTTTGGGGAGATCTTCATTTCACGGACTTGTTTAAGTGATGCGTGTCCGTGTGACTTAAGCTGTTTTCGGGACGTAAAATAAACACACACATACGTCTCTAGTCATACTGTAGCAGCGATAAATTGATTTCCTGCAGTTTGTCATTAATTGCTTGGTATAGAAGGCATTTTGTCACTAACCTCTCACTGAGAAATCGATTTTCAGGATTATGCTATATATACATGCTTTGGGCGTGGTTCGAGTGTACATTTATGAGAAGGTTTACTTCATAATGACATATGTTTAAACTGAAGGAAATTATCCGAGTTTGTAATGCGGGAGTTCAACGCGAAATTAACGAGGATCTTGACCCATCTGACATGCAGGTACTCCTTGAATTCCTTAAATATCAAATTTGCTGATTGACATTGCTCAGTTTTGTGACTATTTTCTATTAATATGACAGCTAAATTCTTTGTAGAATTTAAACATAGATATGCGAGATAAAGCTATCTTCTATGTTCTTCAGAATAACATTTTTAAAGAAGCGGTATGATATTATTGCTGTTCCAAATACTAATTATGGGAGCTTATTAGTACCGCCTCAGTGAGACGTTCATCAAGAGTACATACAACCTATGATCTGGAACAGAAAAAGAAAGATTCTTCATATACGGTATGGTTCACAGGGGCATCTATTAAACGGGTTAGATGACCACCCGAAAGAAAAAAGTAAAATTTCTATAATAAAACCACCTTTGGGACTGTTTAAAAGTGGTCTTTAAGTTGGTCTCTTTCTAGAAGACACTCAGTGCAGAAAGCACTTAGGAAGAATGACGGAAACGTTTTAAATATCCTTTCTATAGAAGAATTAAGTCTGAATTTTAGGTGGTCTTACTTAGAGGGGCTCTTACACTGTCACGACTTTGACCACGATTGTCCACGACTGTCCACGACCAATTGGGACCATGAAAATCGTGGCAAATCGGGGCATACACGGTTCCGATTTCACTACCCTACGAATACTCACGACATTGCTACGACACTTCAACGAACAATCACGACTGCTGTACGATAATGGAGCCGATTTACAACGATCCTCTACGATCGACCACGATGTCTTACGATCCTCTAGGATTCTTCTACGACTGCAACACGATTGCTTCAAGATATCAGACGATCATACACGATTTCTCACGATCCCTGCAAGACTGCTCTACGACCAAGGCACGATGATCAAAGACTCAGTACGATCATGGAGGATTCGATACGATTTACTCACGATTAACCAAGACTTCTCCCGATTCGTCAGGATTTATAACGATCTGGGTATATAAAAGTGTTCATCAAATGCACAGTGTCATTCAGTTTCAACCATTTCTGCAGAGAGCATCTGACGAAAATGTTTTTGCAGCCAGGTCAAAAGCTTCTGTATCTTCAAAATTTAGTTCAGCTCGAACAAAACATAATCGAAAATGACATTGCAATGGCTGAACAACTGCAGGTGCAGAGGAACAGGAGGGACAGGTGACAGTTGACCATAGTTACTTGGGTAATTATATGTACAAAGTTACGTGGAGAAAGTAGTGCGTTCGACGTAGCGTCGGGATAAATCGTGCTAGCGTCGTCATCAATCGTAGTGCATTCCTGGTGAATCTTGCATTGTCGTGAGCAGTCGTCATGATATCGTAGTAGATCGTACGGCAGTCGCAACGGAATCGTAGAGGCGTCGTAGATGATCTTGTCTCGTCGTAGCATAATCGTGGTAGAATTAAGTCACGATTATTCACGATTGGCCACGATTACCACGACGACGGCTCACGACTGAGCTTCGATTTCTCTACGACCGCTCTACGATTTGAAAAATGATGCCGACTCGTCACGAATGTTTTGAACATGTCCAAAACAGTCGTGGTCACTCCCGAACTATCACGATCAACCACGATTCCTCAAGATCTCTGCCGACTTCTCTAAGACGTTGTTCACGATTTACCACGATTTAAAAAATCGTGGTGAGTCGTGGCCAAAATCGTGACAGTGTAAGAGCCCCCGTTACGGAATGTCACTGTACAAGATGTGTTTGCGTGGTCCTTTAAAGGTGCATTATTGAGCTACCGGGTCTCAAATTTTTTTTCTGGTTTTTATCTTCAATGCATACTCCTTTGTCATGTGTACACTTTTGGAGCCAAATACAGCTTCAGAACTTTGTGAAAATGGTCGTTTTCATTCGTGTTTACCCTTCGCTCTGAACATGTGTTCGGAATTTCTGTTCTAAAAATAAATCTGTCGCTTTACACATACATGATAACAGTATCGTCTCTGCGTGTCGTTACTTATTATCGATTGCAAAAAGATCTAGCAAAACAGCCGTACAAGTGTCAATCTATTGGGCTCGCGTAATCACAGATTGTTTATAACTGCGTCATACTGTTCAAGCATAATAACCAATCAGAAGTAGTTTTGTGCAAGAGCGTCACCGATGATTGTCTATAGTCCGTTTCGTTTCACGCAAGTTTTTCATTGACGTTCTCCACAGCATCAGCCCTTATTTTGACGAACCTCCAGCTTGTTGATAGATTGATTTGAGGTTTGACGTCCCCGCCAACACTATTTATGTCATTTTGGGGACGTTGCTTCTAATTATGTGAGACTTTTACCCGACACTAAGATGAAATGACAACTCAAGCCCTGTCGCCCAATGAAACCAAAGGCTTACATGCATTGGGCGGTCTGGCCTGGGCAGGCTCAGTCCTTTTAAGCGGTTTACCAGTACTCATGTGTGGTCAGTTTTACCTCTGCGTGACAGCATCACACAGCCCATTTTTTTTCTCCAAGCCCCGATGGGCGGGGCAGACTGTCGCTTGTTGTCACCACGTATTATGGACAAAGGGAGAATTAGCCGTTGAATTTCGCCGCGGGCGGAAAACTCAGTTTGCTTATTGGAGTATACTGTATTTCATACGCAAATGTTGTTTGATTTGAGGTTAATCGTCCCCGTCAACACTATGTAGGTCATTTTGAGACGTTGCTTCCAATTTTGTGTGACTTTTACCTCGACATTGAGATGGAATGACATCTCAAGACCTGCCACCCAATGAAACTAAGAGGGTGTACATGCATGGACGGTCCAACACGCATCACTTTGTCTTGACAGGTTTAGATCCTCTAAGCTGTTCCAGTACTAGTTTGCCATCGGTTTTAGCTCTGCGTGGAAGCATCATGCAGCTGTTTGCATAAGAATTTATTTTTCTGATTCCCACTTGCACCCCACTGTGACCTAATAGTGCTATAAATATCTTGTTAATCTTCTTATAGAAGATTCTAGAAAACTGAGTCACAGATTAATTTCATTTTTGTAAACAACATGTTTACAAGGAAAAGTACTTCAGAACCTTCCAGAAAGTTCAGGTTTGCAATATTTTTAGAAAATTACATCATCTTATTCCACAGCCCTGTGGAACATTCTAGAGAAATCTTAGGGTCTATAAAAGAGCTTGATTTTTCTCATTGAGTCAGACTTTGGAGTTTGATGTTTTGGCATTTAAGAAAAGTTATTTCTAAATTCTGTGTTGGATTGTTAAAGGATATTACTTTTCATTTTGGACTGTGAATTCTGTGGGATCAAGGAAAATAGATTCATTCAGGATATTTCATAACAGAGCTAAGTACATTTAATTTTCTTACTTCTACAGGTTAAAGTTAACTTGTAAATAAATTTTGTTAAAATTTTCCAAAAGGCTTGTTTGCTTTTTCTTTCTGCTACGCCTGGCTCGTAACACAGCCCATCTATTTCATTAAGCCCGGTGCCACCCCAACCCCGCAAATATTGTGGGTGGGGCCAGCAATACAGATACGGTTTTTTATTTTTATTTTTTTTTTTTCACGAGGCCGTGTATTCATGTGACAATAATGGAAATATGTGTTTAAATCCAGAGGACCTGGTTAGAAAAGACAACTTAGCTATACACCTTTTTTGATTGTTTAGAGGTTTAACGTCCTCGTCAACACTGTGTAGGTTTTTTTTTGAGACGTGGTTTCCAATATTGTGGGACTGTTCCGAGTCGGACAGATTATGGTTGTAATGTTGGAGGAAGCAGGAACTGAATACGTGTTCGCGCCTGTTTTCGCGCCCACATTAAACCCTGTGGAATTGTGTTTTCATTACATCAAAAAACTTCTTCACACAAGCGAAATTCGAGCTGCGGTTAAAGACAACCTTCAGTATGCTATTATGACTGCGGTAAACAGAGGTACATCTTCAGATTGTTCTGGATAGCAGATATAAACAATGACACTATCGAGCCTGGAGAAATAGATTGGGCTGCACGATGCTTCCGCGCAGAGCTGTAACCGAGCGAACTTGAGTACTGGTAAACAGCTTAGGTTTAAGCCTGCCCAGGAAAAGTGATGTGAGTCGGACCTCTCCTTAAACCCTAGCGGTTTCTATGGGCGGTAGGGCGTGATTTGTCATTCATCTCAATGTCGGATAAAAGTCCCACAAAATCGGAAGCAACGTCTCCAAAATGACCTTTACAGTGTTGACGGAGACGTTAAACCTCAAATCAAACAAACAAACACTATGCCCAAGTGATTAACCGGGACTTCCTGGCTTGATGGGTAAGGGCGCTGACTCTTAATCTTTGGGTCTCTAACCGCTGTGATTCGAGCCCCACTCGGATCATATGTGAAACGCCAAGTTCTGCAACGGAAGGTCAGGTGTTTTTCTCCGAGTACTCCAGTTTTCGCCCGACTCTGATTAAGGATCGCCCCGATATGTGAAATGATTTTAAAGGTCCGTAAAAGCAGAACAAAAATATCCAAGAGGTAATGGTTAAAAATGTGGCATGCATTCAGTTAGCGGGATTTGGTCCATATATATATATTTTAGCTCACACGTTCTCATTTAGGCTTCCCATCTATTTTGCTTTTCATAATTTTTGTGTCTAGCAACACATACGAATGCACAGCTGTCGCACTGAATTCAAGAAGAGCAGTTGCCTGTTTTTGGCGCACTGGTTAACCGCTTACGTATAATCCTGAGAGAGATTTTGGCATCTCTTGTATCTGGTTTTAAGTACATGTATTAAAGAAAGACCTACCTTGGCGAGGTACCCTCCGTTACTTTGATATTAATTCTCCATGAGTCAGTGCTCCCACAAGATTCACAACTTTGTGATAGTTACGTTCTGTAAGTTCTATGTACTCGTTTTCCAAATCCAGGAAAGAAACTCTCAGAGCCTGAAACTTACACCTCTTGCAAAAAGTTGCAAAATTCAGTATATACGTCATGCTGTATCGCCCCCGCCCATCGGTGCTTGAAGAAATATATGGGCAGCATGATGCTTCCACGCAGAGCTGAAGCCGACCCGCACACGAGTACTGGTAATCCGCTTAGAGGATCTAAGCCTGCCCAGGCAAAGCTGTGGGAGTCGGCCCGTCCATGCTTATAAACCCTATTGGTTTCATTGGGTGGCAGGGCTTGATGTGTCATTTCATCTCAATGTCGGATAAAAGTCCCACAAACATGGAAGCAACGTCTCTAAAATGACCTTTACAGTGTTGACGGGGACGTTAAACCTCAAATCAATCAATGTATAAATTCCCCATTGACATTTCAATTAAGGAGCAACGGGTGTCCCCACTGAACTCCATGTGGACCTTAAATGTCAACGAGATCTTCTGGGACCATTTTAGATGCCATCACTGATAGCAGATGCCTAACGAGTTGTGATTTAAAGAAATATTCCGCGCTTGTGCCCGTGTAGAGGCCTAAAAGACACTTTTATATGGGCTCATGGGTACGACGGATAGATTGAAACACCCGCTATATGTAAACTAGGCCTGTGAGTTGTTAACAAAATGTCAGAAACCAATTTAAGCAACTGACCAGGATTCTGATTAGAGGGTAGTTCCCGCCATATGTAAATTAGAACTAAACGTAAGAAAATAACTGATAAAATTTCAAGTGTTCCACCATGTTTTATTGAAGGACCTATTAACGCATAACCATGATTGATATGTTGTTGCAAGATGAAACGTAGGTCATAATGATTATCATGTTACGATCTCGAAATGGTCAATGAAACTGTGTCACTACTATGCAATTTAACCAAGGCAGAAAATTGCCTCACATTTGCTTCTAACAATAACGGAATGTGGGAATTCAAGAGAGCCGCCTAGTCTTCGTCTTCCATTTTATGGTCAAAATGTGAGTGTGAACTTGTTCGCCATACTTCTAGTTAAGGTACCTGAAGCTTTTAGCTTGCTTTGACCAAACAATGGAGTTAGGACTACTCGTACTTGTTTTGTCAGTGACGGAGAATCTGATTTTCCTCTACGCCCAATACCATGACTATGCTATCCGTCATACATGCTGTCTTCTTAATAGCAAGACAGAAGCCTCCATGGTACAGTGGTTATGCTACTCGCCTTGTAAACCAGGGGTCGCAAGATCGATCCCGGGGCTTCTCCAGACTTTCGGATGAGTCTTTAAACCGAGGCCCCGTCGCCGTATGACCTTGGCTGTTGGTGAGATGTTAAACTCAAACATTCACTCACTCTTTTAGCAAGAGAGAGAGAGAGAGAGAGAGAGAGAGAGAGAGAGAGAGAGAGAGAGAGAGAGAGAGAGAGAGAGTCATTAGAACACTTGCTAAGATTTTCAACTTCGATTTGTATGGCTCTTTCAGCCGGATGCGTGGCAACAGTGTATGGCAAAATTAATCTCAAAACTTTTCTGAATGGTATTTCATCAACATGCTGATGAAACATCAAAGCATTGAATACAGGTGGGTCAATTGTCTCCGAGTGTAGGCTGGAAGAATAATCCTGGACTTAAAATGTTTTGTTTAACCCTTAAATTCAAGTTTTTTAAGCAAAATGTGTAGACCCTGATCAGTCGCTGCGTTTTGCGTCGTCTGATCCTTAATTCCTGTACTGTGAGCAAAGAGTCCAGACCCTGATAAGACGTCGTGTTCTGTGGCGTCTGAGTTGGGTCTACGACATTTGTCAAGCCCGACCCATGGTTCCTGTCCAGATTCTATAGATAACATACTGCGATAAAATATACGCTACTATTTTCTATAAATAAGTTATATGGGTTTCATGCAAAGCAGGGATAGTCACATGGACTTCAGCACTGAAGCGTTTTAATGCTTAGTAACTTTGGGTCGATTGACAAACAATCGACCTATAAAGTTGTTGGTGCTTGAAAGGTCCATGTCTGATTATAGCCTGCGCACAATGCAGATCTTGTCAGAGCTTTTGATGCTCGTGTATATCAACAAAGAGCTTTTGTGGTTTCTGTCCATGGCTTTAAAGCTTGCGATAGCTGATAAAACATAAATTGACACATTCATCGCCATAATCATTTTCAGATTTAAAGTTCATATACTAAGGCCCCGCCCGTCGGGGCTTGGAGAAATAGATTGAGCGGCATAATCTGAAACCGACCGTAAACCGCTGAGCATTCCTGTTTATCGCTCTCGTCGCGTTTATGAAACAGACTTTAATGACTGTTGTAAATTTCCGTCCAAAAATACCCTCATTCACACACGGCTCACGTCACAATTTGACATGTCAAGTTTGCGATAGGATCGATCGATTTGCTAAATCTTTCTGCAATGCATAGTATGGCATGATATTCATCGTCATATTTTTTCCGATTCATGCATGACCTAAGCAAACAAGGCCAAAAATGAACGTCGCATAACGTCATATATGGGGATTCTATTTTTGTCACGAACTAAAAATAGATCTAACTAGTGTTCGAAACCTAGTTAGAGAATCCCTCTCAAACTCGTTTACCTGTCATCATAATTGTTCGCATTTTTGCATAAAATGCATTCATTTGTATTGTTTGAAAGAAAAATACCGGCTATATGTGAGTGAGTGAGTGAGTTTTAGTTTTACGTCCCACCAACAGCTAAGGTCATACGGAGACGGGACCTCGGTTTAAAGACTCATCCGAAAGTCTACCGGCTATATGTATTTTATTTTTGGAAGAATTTTTCCAGATAGCCCAATAATGCACCTTTAAAGGGCATTAAGATCATTTCTATGGATATGGTGTAATAAATAAATAAACAAACAGAAAACAATCTTAAAGAATTAGAAACAGGAAAAGTCTGCTTCCTATGTATGTTATGTTTCACAAGCCCAGCAAATGTCTTTTTCCCAAGGTCAATAAAATGAAAATAGCTCATGACATTTTCAGTGTTAGAGACCCATTCGTCTGCTCAGTGGAGCTTGTGGTCCGAAGTATGAATGTATTACCACCCACTGAGCATGTGTAGTAGTAGTAGTAGTAGTAGTAGTAGTAGTAGTAATAGTAGTATGAGTTTTATTTGGTATCATTTAGCATAAACATAAACAATACAAACGTGTAGCTTAGCAACATGTACATACACTAAAATATACACATGCAATGTTCTATGGCTTGCTAACCAATACCAAGGTTATCACAAAAAGAGAAAGTGCTTTCTCTTGCTTCCATTGTGGTCCTCGACTATTGATTGCAAGTCCTAGTGAGACACAATTAAAATTGGAAATATTAACTTTGCTTCACTCTTAAATTGTACGCCGGATTCTATGACGGTTCTAGCGTAAAGGCTTACTTACAATTAGAATTTTATTTTATGTAAATTGGTTGGTACCTGATGCTCTGTCTCCTTTGAATGCCTACAGGTAGCTCTATTAAGCAAAGTGTCATATCTGCAGATATATGATTAATGATTCCCTGAGGTCAGCGACTAGAGAAAAAATATTGGATATTCTGTACATGTATATCCCTCTGATGTTTCATTGAGTCCTCTGTATCTCTTTGCCGATAGCAAACACAGTCGTCTGCTAACAGTTTTATTTCTGAGTCAGTGAAAATATCATAAACGTACAGGGAGAATAACGGCGGACCAAGAACAGACCCCTGTGGGACCCCAGATAATACTTGGACCCATACGGAAGATTCACCATTAGCAACAACATGCCGTTTTCTTTCTATATTTTTTTTCCAAGGACGGGACGTTTGTAATTTTTTCTGAATGAGGTAAAATGTACACAAGAGCAATCAGGAAACCACAAAAGTGGTCTTCCTCGTACATGTACCAAATGACACACATATGCCAGGTAAATCCATAAGCTCAATCAAGGGGGAAATATAATTTAGATGTACGTTATTGTAAGCAAATTTACAATACAGATGGGTTCTATGACAGAGTATACAATTCTAAAAATGACGAGATTTAACAGAATACTTAATTTTACATCATGATTTGAAATCAGTTGTGAAAATAAAACCAAAATGGAAAGCTATTATTCAGACAACTTGCATGCGACTATATGTGCAATTTATTACAGATACGGTTATATCCAACACCAACTGATGTTTGCTTTGAATAATTATATATATCTCTACTACTTTGATGTTTGGCGAAATTTGGCTTAAATTTATACATCCAATCATTCGATATGCGACGAATCAAACCTTTAATTGACAATCTTTAAGGTTTCGGTCTTTGTAAATAGAACCTGTATATTTCCGATTTCAATTATATGTACGCATGTTTTAAGGAGAATGGATGAAGAATAAGAGGAGACGACTCTTTCACTTATCTTGTTAGTTTCCCCTGCCAATATGAGTCAACGCTTAAAGAAAAGAATTAGGTACAAACTTCTTTCTATTTCTTAGAGTTTTAAGAAAACTAAGTTGAGGTTACCAAAGTTGTTTCCCCTGTCATAATATAACGTAATATATGTTTAGTGAGACCATACCGCCTTAAATACACTGACTAATAATTTATGCCGTGGTATGAAAAGATAGAATTTTGTTTCTCATAGTGAATAAAACTTGGAATCATGAAGTTCTTTGAGGCTGCCAAATTATTTCTTGTTTTTATCATATATCACTTTTTAGGTAATTTTATTCAATACTAATATGTAATACTCAGTTTTATGGACAGTGAATATAACACAAGTACGAACAATCATTTTCGTCGTTATGACAAGAAAACTAATCAGGAGAATGCAATATTTTATTAAAATACATTTTCTTCGATTTTAATTGGATTTGAGGCATTGATGAGGACGTTTTAGGTGGTTCATTTTGTTTACAAAATCTATGCCTATGTATGCGCGTGATTTCGTGTCACCTGCAGTTGTTTTCTGAGTTTTAGATGAATGTTCTGTTTGTAGGCTTATTTTATTTGTATTTCTTTACTGGCGTTATTACACTCTCAGGCACGACGTCATTTGATAAATAGAGGATCTTACATGAGTGCTCATGTGTTTTAATAAATTCAATAATACATGAGCACGAATGCAAGATTCTATTTATCATATGACATTTAAAACACATTTTTTTCACGATTGTTTACAAAAATGCCAATTTACCGCCACTAGTAAACGCGATGTCGTTAAGGACGTCGTACATGTAACGTTACGGGCCGTATCTATCTAATTTGCGTATTTAATCCACTAGTGGATTATCGAAAATATTACATGGCGTTATTACACTCTCAGACGCGACGACGTCATGTGATACATTTATTTATTGATTGATATATATATATATATATATATATATATATATATATATATATATATATATATATATATATATATATATATATATATATATATATACTAAGAAAGTTGCCAGATACGGGGTGTTTTTCTATATAAAACCTTTTTTGTGGGGTGTGAAAAAATTGCGGGGTGTTCATACCACCCCGCATTTTCTCATGCCCTGCAGTGGATTCAGGGCATCGAGTTTACTTTCCCTAGGTTGTTGGCTAGCAACACGGTTTTGTAGCGATTATATATATATGGGGTTTCACGGTAGTCTCCCTTGTGTCGGCTAGCACAAGAGCGTATTTAACTTCAAGATAAGAATATATATCACCTCGTAAACGTACCTGTAGTATATATAACACCCGACAACAAAACTCATTTAGCTGTGGGTGGTATCGATTTCTTGTTCTGACGGCCACATTGCGCAGCAAAAGATAACAGTTTGGAAAATGTTCTCCTTCGAAACGTAATTATGCAGTGCGTTTACAACTTTTGTGGTGGTTTTGGATTTTCGGCATTTTTATACTATTTGACTTGTTTGAGCTGATCATTAATTGGAGTTGGCCGCAAACCGGAGTATTGGAGAAAAAATACTTGCCAATCCGTTGCAGAACTTGTCATCCTACCTCGAAATATTACAGTGTCTCCGAAAAATGAAAACAAGAACAGGGAAATAGACCGTTACATCGATCATAATTATTATTTGCTTTAGCCCCTTTTAGTACCCAATGGAATCTTCCTCTTTATATATAGCAGGAGTCCATTTCAAAATTTAGGGGTGACAGGTTGTGTTTTCTTCAAAAAATATTTTGAAAATGACTGAACTTTAAGCAAACTGCGGAGGCCCTGATCAGACGCCGCGTTCTGTGATGTCTGATCTGGGCCTGCACTGTTTGCCAGGATAACCGTTTTGGGGTTTCTGGTACAAATGGGTTAAATTTTACTCAAAATAATTACATATACCCTGCGTTTATTTCGATTTCATATCTGATTATTATCTTTCTTCAATTCTAAAACCACTTAAATCTTTATATGGCCTATGACTTTCCTTGTTTGTGCTCTGAAGCGTAGGTTTTGGGTACTAACTGAGGCGGTTCTAACGAGGATACACATTTGAAATAAGGAAATACATAATGAATCGTCTGAATAATCTGATCAAAATTTTATAGGCGTGTCTGCATGATGGGCCGTCGGCGTGACATGTCATCCACATTCGCTTTGTACTTAGTTTAAATTGTAAATTGAAATGTACACTTGCCCCACCCCCCTCCTCGCGCCCCTCGGAGCTTGAAGAAATATATGGGCTGCATGATGCTTCCACGCAGAGCTGATTCCGACCCGCGCACGAGTACTGGTGAACCGCCGCTTGGGGGTCTAAGCCTGCCCGGGCAAAGCGTTGCGTACGAGTCGGACCGTCCATGCTTATAAACCCTATTGGTTTCATTCGGCGACAGGGCTTGAAATGTCATTTCATTTCAATGTCGGTAAAAGTCCCACTAAATTGGAAGCAATGTCTCCAAAATGACCTTTACGGTGTTGACGGGGACGTTTTACCACAAATCAACAAACAATCAAATCAAAACATGTACACTTATACCAGACCCACATATATACACTTTTATCAGACCCATATATCTATAAGCGGTCTCGAAGACCGAACTATTAGCGTAATGCAACCTACCTTAGGTGGGAGGGCACATTCCCCGCATAATCAAAGCACTCGCAGAACTGTCGGGTGAACTGATGGGGATTTAAAACTTGTCAAAATTTGAACATAATTGTTACATTTCTGTAATTTTGCTCTTAGTATCTGCAAAAGTGACGCCTCACGGTTGAGATCATCGCTTGGAACAAAGAAGGGAAATAACATTTTCACTTGTAAATTCCATCTTTCATTTTAGCTGATGCTTCTAGTTCTAGTATTGACATTCCTAACACATAACTAAGGGATATAAAGCAAACTCTCTCTCTCTCTCTCTCTCTCTCTCTCTCTCTCTCTCTCTCTCTCTCTCTCTTACGATAATACATCCGTGCGACGTAGTGCATTCTTTAATCACTCGAAAATGGTGACTTTTCTGATAAAAAGCGTGATATTTTTCTTTTTTTTTTCTCCAAACATAGATTACATGCTCGTTATAATCGCGTCATAGTGATGCATATCCTTGTATACCCCAGTTTTCTCTATATGAAGGGGTGTTTAGAGAGGTACTTACTACACGGACATGTTCTCTCTCATGCTCTCTCTCTCTCTCTCTCTCTCTCTCTCTCTCTCTCTCTCTCTCTCTTGTAACGACAACAAATCCTGCATAGTTCAAAAACGTTTTTCTGGTGAAATATTGAGATACTTTCCTTTTACTCTAACAAAAGTTGTAGGTGCTGGACCTGCTTGTATGAGCCGCCTTACTGAGTACTCACAATTAACAATTGGTAGAAATAGAAAATATATCCTCTTGTACTCAGTATACAGTGGGATAATACTTATTTATGTTCCTAGCATATATTGTGGGTGCTCGCCAAGTTGGAACCATCTCATTGAGTACTCACAATACTTAGTATACAGTGGGATAAACAAGGCCATTTATACGCACTCGTTTACGTTCTCTCTCTCTCTCTCTCTCTCTCTCTCTCTCTCTCTCTCTCTCTCTCTCTCTCTCTCTGCGAGAATGTCTAAGCTAGAAACACTGAACGACCGGGAATAATTGCTCGGGATCAGTCGAATGCGGCGGCTGATCAGGTTCTAATATGTTCGCATAAAGTAAAGTTTTAGAAGGGTTCAACGAAATGGGTTCAAGCTCTTGCTAAACTCGGGGACAATCGACCAACCAGTGCGTTAAGTAATTTGACTTCAAATGAAGAAGAAGAAGAGTGTGAGTGAGTGAGTTTTAGTTTTACGTCCCACCAACAGCTAAGGTCATACGGAGACGGGACCTCGGTTTAAAGACTCATCCGAAAGTCTGGAGAAGCCCGGGATCGATCCTGCGATCCCTGGTTTACAAGGCGAGTAGCGTAACCACTGCACCACTGAGGCTTCTAAGCAGAAGAAGAAGAAGAAGAAAAAAAAAAGAAAAAGAAGAAGAAAACACAGCATTTTTTGTAGCATCGCAAACATATGCACTTCTCGGATTTCATGGTAATCTCAGATCATGTCATTGTAACTTATTTTTAGGTAACTGATGGGATAATTGCCATTTGGGAGACGTTATCGCTGCACCTGATCATTACATGTAGCTGAGAACTGCACTACCGACCGATATCAGAAAAGAACCTAAGTATAAGACAACTAATCCATTAATCTCTATCTACTTATAGGAACAAGGTAGAAGTTATGAAAATTCAGGCAGTATGGTCATGAAATCTGATTATTTACTCAAGTCATTTTTGATGACCGCTGATGGGAAATTCACTGCTAGATACAAGCTCCAGCATTAACTCAGTGCTGTGGGTATTATATCTGCCTATAGGTGATACCATATATCATTTATTTAAAGTTGAAACAAACCATTATAACAACGCTTCATGAATTCAAAAAGCACCTCTTTTGCATGTATAAACATCAAGTAAGTGAAATTAGAAATAACTGCTTCAGCCATCAACTGGTGTTTATTTAACGAATTCTATCACTGTTAAGAAGCTAATAAATTGAATTCTCTGATAAAAATAGGATCCTTCTGAGAAGGGGGTTCTAGTACTTTGTTCCCTATAGTATATCGCACATCCGTATAAAGGAAATCTGTTCTGGATACCAATGCAATCCATAACGACATTCGTAGCTATGATGTTGCATTTCATATCTCTTCAAACGAATCGCTTTGGTTTTATTTTTCTTTTCTGGATATAGACGTTTGCCTCAATGAGGCGGTTCTAACAACTACCCACGCTCAATATTTTTAGAACGAAACGGATACTATTGATACCCATTTTATCGAAAGATTTACCTATATAAAGTGGTGTTTATAAGATAGTTCATCGTATGGGCTTGTAAAGACGATGAGAGCTTTGGGCTTCTTCAGGAAAGTAAAGCTTCATTTTTTTCTACCATAACGAAAGCAGGCTTGTCCAAATATTTTTCCACGCAAAATAAAAATTTTCAGATACAAATTTTCTGATATTTTTCACATTTGTCTAGGGTAACGAATAATTCATCCATTTGAGACACTGCTGCCCTTTGAGGCCTTTATAAAGCCCTGGTAAATCCAACTTTATCTACATGATGGGGTTTATCGACAGAAATACGAGCAATACTGTAGATCTTCGTAAACTCCGCTATTCCCTATATAATGGTTGTAGGTACGCGTAAGAATTGCCTCAGTTGTGAACGACCTTATAAATCCCACTTGTGTTTGATTTGGTTTTATGGCCCTTTCAATATATTTCATTTATTGCGAAGCCATCGTTTATCAGAAGTGGGCAAAAACCGGAGTACCCGTAGAAACACCACCTGACCTTCCGTTGACATTTCACGTGACCCGAGTTAGGATGGAACCGCAGAGTTATGAGACTCCGACATTAGGAGTTATCGCTTTTACCCCAAAGACTATGGGGCCCGCTGTTAACCCCACTTTAAGTACAAGGAGAGTTTGCATGGAAATACCAATACCTTATTTTCCTTATTTTTGGTCTCAAACATAGGATGTGGGTGACTACACCTTAGCGGGCGGGCAAGATTTTTCAAATGCTGTCTTCCTCTCTAATATTAAAGGGTATAATTTCAAATGGCATGCCAATTCATCTGTCCTTTACTGTACGAATTTACGGGAAAGAAATATGTGGTTTCAAATGTTGGTTTATCCCCTTTAACTGCCAATCAGGACGTTTGCCGGCGTCAATTTCAAATATATTTTATTTTCTTTCTTTTTATTACTATTTCTCAGAGAAAATAAGTTTTGACGTTGCATGTGAACAGTTTGTTTGGGCAGCAGGGCTCGAGAAGTCATTTCATCCCAATATCCGGTGAGTCCTACGAAATTGGAAGAGCGTCTCAAAAAGACCTAACTAGTGTTTGGAGGTTAAAGCTCAACCGAAACAAACAAAACACCATAGAACTGAAATATGTGAAGTTTTCATTTTTATTTTATTTTATTTTATGATCATTATTTTTGTGTGTGTGTGTGAGGGCGGGGGAGGGGTAGACTAGCTACTTTACGCTTCATCAGCACACCTAAACGACTATGAAATATATATAATGTATGTACAGTATGACAAAAGCCTGCTCAGGAAGAAGGTGACCTGGCCCCCAGGTTATAAAACTTTTTTATGCTCAACTCAGCTGAGCATGAAACTTGTGGTGCTCATAAAAATTAAAATACTAAGAAGTTGAGCGATTTTCCTTTCTCAGATAGCAGAGAATGACATGTGTCCTGCTCACAAATTTTAAAATGCCAACATTGTTGGCATTTTAAAATTTGTTGAAAATGCCAACATTGTTATTGGCATTTTAAAATTTGTGAGCAGGACCAATTTCATGCTCAGGTGAGATAAAAAAATTATAACCTCGGATCCTGGATAGTGTTGTCTAGGCTATTGATATCCAAAAAGAAACAAACATGCCATGTCGTCCAATCTAAATTTGCATTAACATTTTACGAGACTTTAAACCGAGGTCCAGTCTCCGTATGACCTTAGATGTTTTGGACATAAACCCCACACATCACATGACTTAGAAGAACAAAGCCTTCACAGGCTTTCCTTTATGCACATGTTCATTGCATGTCTGAACTGTGTTTCAGTGTCCTGCATCAAATACTGTAGGTGGAGTCGTGGGGACACGAACAGCACACTATATTTAACATCCTGATATGGCCAAAATAATTGTCGTTCTAGGGGACATAATTCAGCAATTATGCGGGGATAAGAATCCTGTTTCTTTTATGCACATGTTCAATGCATGTCTGAACTGTGTTGCAAGTTCCAATTCCCTGCATCAAATACTGTAGGAGGAGTTGCGGAGACACGAACCTTACTATTTAACCTCCCAGTCTACAAAATGATTAAGTTTTTCAAGGGAACATAATTCTAAAATAAGGGGCTGGATCGGGATCCTGTTTTTTTATGCACATGTCCAATGTGTCTTAAAAGTGTTGCAAGTTTCAATGCCCTGCATCAAATACTGTAGGAGGAGTTGCGGAGGCAGGGATATTACTACAAAATGTGACGTACCGACGTACGTACGTATAAAATACGGACAAGGGCAAACCTATATGCCCCTCCCCACTTTGTGATTGGGGTATAAAAATGGTGAAATTGAAACACCCCGTATCTTATATAAATTGTAGATCCACCGTTTCAGGATGATATAAAGCAAAAGTAGTTCACTGTTTTAAGACTTTAACTAAAATATCCAACTCTTCTCACCTCACATTTTATATTCACATGCATCGTTATGTAAGGGTTGATTTTAGTCATCCCGTATCAATTCAAAACACATATTTTTAGTAAAAAGAAAAATAAGAGTTGACTGCCTTCTCCCTTTTTATACGTAGATTAATATCTGTTTTATAATATATTTTACGAAGATCGCGTATGAGAAGGTGATGGTGAAAAATGTTTCCACATACGAATATCAACCGCGGCACACAATCGGGATATAACTATCAACCAGGATTTTTTTTTTATTCAAAAACGAACTATACTGACTTTAATAAACCACGACAGAAGAACCTCCCTGGAAACCCGTTAGGGGACAAAATGATTCGGACACATTGCAATTTTGATATTCGACCGTAAAGCGATATTTCAACCCTATAATGCGTATGAACGAAGAAATCCATACTTAAACCCGAGAAAACACCGATTTTCAATGTTTATTGTTTAAAAAGCCCCGAGGAACCAAAGACCATGATTAAAGATATTATCTTGTACAAACAAGCTAATAAGTTGTGTTCACAAAATATAATGCTGTCCGCACAAGATCTTGTGCGCTCGAGATATTAAGTTTTGCGTAGAAGATATTATCTTGTTCGCACATCGCATGTCCCTTCTAGGCATAAGTATCCATACAACTTCTACCCGCATGATATTTCAGTCTGGTAAGAGACGTAAAAGCTCGCACATATGTCTGCTAACTTCGAAACAGAACTGCAGTTAAACAATGAAAAGAAAAAAAAAACATGTGTTCTGTGTTCTTATGCATTTAATTAGTAATACCTTAGTCTATAAATAGGTTAATTGGATTTCTTTCAAATCAGTAATAGTAACTTGGTCTATGCTTATAATAATTTTGGGTCAATGTTTATTTTAACCTTAAAAATATGTTGCTTTAAGCAATTAGTGTATATCTTGATCAAATGCCGCGTTCTGTGGCGTCTGGTCTTGGTCTACATTTTTTGCCAAGCCAAACCTTTGATTCCAATATAACTATCTTACGCAACACTCTGATCTCACTGCGAATATTTTCGATAAAATTGTTATTCCGACAAGACTGTGATAGCCACGTGTACTTTAGCACGGAAAAGCTTTTCGGCTTAGCAACTTAGGGTCGATTGACAATCCAATCGACCTAAAACAAGCCGTGTTATGTGTTCCACTATGACGTCAGATGGCTGCGTACATGTAAGAGAGTTATCTGTAAAATCTGGACTGGAATCATGTGTTTGGTTTGGCAAACAGTGTAGACCAGATCAGACGTCACATAATGTGGCGTCTGATCAAGGTCTATACTGTCTGCATTAGGAACAAGAACCGAAGGGTATACCGAAAAAGTCCAAGTCTACGGCCATTTTACACAACCAGCGCTCTGAGTCAATCGGTCAAACAGTGCTGCCAATGCTTTGATTTCTTTACCCTCAAATCCGCCCACCCGTGAGATTCACGAGTGCACTCTTCCATCAATGAAGTTGGATGGGTACGCCCATTTTATGGTACGCAATATATATCCCGATTAGATTGCTCAGAGCCATCACGTCAGGATTTACACTGTTTGCATAAGTATCTGGACCGGGTTTCAGGGTTGTAAGGGATTACTTTTTTTTTTTTTGGTTTGGGCTTTACGGCCCTTTCAAGATTATTTCACTCATATCGAGCCGATCGTTAATCAGAGGTGGGCGAAAACCGGAGTACCCGGAGAAAAACCACCTGACCTTCCGTTGCAGAACTTGGCGTCTCACACGTGGCCCGAGCGAGGCTCGAACCTACGGCGGTGAGAGACCTACTGACTAAGAGTCAGCGCTCTTATCCACTAGGCCACGGAGGCCCGTAGGGAAAACTTTTCTTGCTGTTCCGAGAGGCAAGATATAACATGGACTGGAATCAAAACGGATAATTTAAAACGGAAGATTGTATATTCTGTGTAGGAATATTGTCATCGATTTCAAACAACCATAGACATACCGTCATCTATTTCAAAACTGAATTTTAATTTTTAGACAATTCCAAAATGAAATTCCAGGACTGTACTAACTGCAATCAAAACAATCATGAATAAATAGAAGTGAGTGAGTGTTTGAGTTTTACGTCCCACCAACAGCTAAGGTCATACGGAGACGGGACCTCGGTTTTAAACACTCATTCGAAAGTCTGGAGAAGCCCGGGATGGATCCTGCGATCCCTGGTTTACAAGGCGAGTAGCGTTACCAATGCACCACGGAGGCTTCTATTAAATAGAAGTGAAGGCAGTGATCAGGAATCGATGCAATTAACCCACAGATCCCTTGAAAAATAAAAAAAAACAACATGAAATAACTAGACCCTAATGGAAACACCAATAGCGGAAAGCCAAAAGGACAGTCACTTTCCCACAAAATAGTCAATTGGCTAACAAAAAAAAAAAAAGAAAAAAAAAAAAAAAAAAAGCATGCAAAACACACACTCAAAGACAAACCACAACAAAAAGTAAACCGCGACAGAAGAACCGCATGGGAACGGTCAGTGAACAGAATGCCACTGCGGAGCTTAAATGCCGCAATCCTCGCCCTTACTTCTGTCATGGTTTATGCTTTGGTCACAATCCCTTCCGATTAGGCTTAGGATGTACACCCGGATTGATTTTTAGCCATTTTGGCCTGGTCCCTGGCCGGACTCCAGACATGGCCGGCCGGTGGCGGGGCTCTCAGGCAGCATCGGAGAGGTGCCCGAAGAGTTTTTACTCGAAGTTAAAATTTCTCCGGTGTCCCATACATTTTCATAATTGGCCACATATCCTTCACACATCGTTTAAGTATCGTCCGATATCCGGTCGGGAATCGAGGGGTAATCGGCCGGTGTATGTAGCCTCAGAGGAGAAATTTTTGGGACCGGACATGGGCCGATATCCGGCCGATGTCTGTTTACACATTGGAAAGTAACCCATCGATGTCCGATCGGCTTGAACCGGTGTGGACCAGATATGTGACAAACATCGTCCGGTCACCGGCCGGCTAGAACCGGACATCGGGCGGAATATATAAACCCCCATCAGTCGCCGTGTACATCATTATAGCGCGTTTCCATCACACCGCCCGGCAATCGCCCGACATTCGGCCAGGCCTGGTACAAGCATCGTTCGTTGTCCGTAGGATACTCGGGCGATATTCGTACGATGTCCGGTGAATAGGCCGGTTATCACTCGGACATCATAGGATAATCTGCCGATTAGTATTAGATGTTCGGTCGGTATTCACAGCCTCGCCGGCCCCCAAAAGATTTCTCTTTGGAAACAGATGCCGTACGATTACGAGGCGGTTTTCGGACGGCCTCCGGAAGGTGCCATTTATGTAAATGATGTGTGACAAATTTTTTGACCGGTTTTGTCCGATGTCAGAAAAAAAATGCCAAAACAGCGGTGTACTCACGATTACCCCCTATCCCCGGATACCGGCCGATCTTTGTGACCACAGCATTAGTCAAATACAGCACAGAACAACTGAAATATTAACCAACGGACGAACTCCGGTTGGCCGGCTGTGAACAAGGGCAATCAGCTATCCAAAACCAAAACGACACCAGCGACATACACATGCCATTGAAGTATAAGAACAAAACAGACGCACCGCGGGGCCTTAAATCGATTTTACGCGCCCGCAATGCGATTTAACAATCCGCATGAATGCCACCTAACGCATCAGTGCAACATCTCCGAGAACAACCACAGAGATGAAAGAACGTTGAGTACTCAACAGCAAGAAGAAACTGAAATGCTGGAGCAAAGAAAAACCACATTTAGACTCCGATGGGCCCGACCAGAGACAGAGCATCAGGCACCAACAAGCATTACATAAAATTAAATTCTCTAAAATCTTAAGCTAGAAACACTGTAAGACCAGGGTGGGAACTATTCTCACAAAAGCTGGGACCAGTCGCAATCGAATACGGCGGTTC
The DNA here is from genome assembly GCA_963580285.1 of Lucinisca nassula. Lineage (NCBI taxonomy): Eukaryota > Metazoa > Mollusca > Bivalvia > Lucinida > Lucinidae > Lucinisca > Lucinisca nassula. Next base: position 64,991,338 of record OY757022.1, read on the forward strand.
ATCAGAATCTCCTCTGATCGAATTAAGGGTTCAGCGAATTGGGTTCAAGCTTAGGATCCCTTTTCCAGCCTAAACGCAGGGACAATCGACCATCCAGTGCGTTTAGTAATTTGACTTCAAAAGCGGGTGAAGAAGAAGAAGAAGAAGAAGAAGAAGAAGAAGCACGTTGTGCACTCAATGTTTAAGCCTAATGCTTATAAACGTCGAGAATCTGGACTGAAGAATCGGCCCCGCCCATAGGGGCGCGAACAAGTATATGGGCTGCATGATGCTTCAACCTAGAGCTTAAACCGACCCGCACACGAGTTGTGGTAAACCGCTTAGAGGAACTAAGCCTACCCAGGCAAAGCGGTGCGAATCGGCCCGTCCATGCTTATTAACCCTATTGGTTTCATATTGGGCGGCAGGGCTTGAGAAGTCATTTCATCTCAATGTCAGGTAAAAATCCCACAAAATGGGGAGCAACGTCTCCAAAATGACCTTTATAGTGTTGACCGAGACGTTAACCTCTAATCAAACAAAACAAATCAAACAGACTGAAGAAAAATAACCGTAGAATTACGATGCAGTCTATCATAAATATTTTTTGTTGTCTCACAAACATACATGTACTTCTCGAATTTTGCGGTATTTTGGACAAAGTTCGGAATGCTACTCTCAGGTCATTATTATTTATACATGTAACATATTTGCAGGTTGGAAGGGGGGCAGATTACGGTAAACGTGGCTTAATTGCCATTTGGGAGACGTTATCGCTGCGTGAAAACTACATAACCGACAAATATCAGATGTCTAATAAAATCTGAATAGAAGCAAATTTACAGATGCAAACCACTACTGTAATATTGTATTTCATATCTCTTCAAATAATTTGTTTCATTTTCTTTCTTTTTTTTATTTTTTTTTCTTTTCTAGATATAGACTTTAGGTGTGCCTTTGTTCATGTACATGTACCGCCTCGTTGAGGCGGTTCTAATGACTACCCACGCACTAAATATTAAGACGGAAACCATTGTACTCATTAAAACAGACATTTCCCTATAGAAGGTGGGCTTACAAGAATGCTCATTATATGGACTTGCAAACATGATGAAAGTTTTGGTCGGGTTCGATCCCGGGCCGCGACATACCAAAGTCGTTAAAAATGGTACTAGCTGCTTCTCGCTTGGCACTCAGATTTACGGGGTAGAGCTAGGACTGGTCGACCCAGTGTCAGGATAATGTGACTGGGTGTGGTATCATGTAATTTGTCTGGGAAATGATACTTCAGTGAGGCAGCACTATAAAAGTGAGCATTGAGCTCCCTGTCGCAACTAGACACCGTCGTGATATGACTGAAAAAATGTTGAAATCTACGTTAAACCCGAATTCACACACACACACACATGAAAGTTTTTGTCTTCAAAACACGCCTATTCAAGTATATTGTTTGGTTGTTTGGTTGTTTGTTTGATTTGAGGTTTAACGTCCCCGTCAACACAGTATAGGTCATTTTGGAGACGTTGCTTCCAATTTTGTGCGCCATTTATCCGACATTGAGATGAAATGATAGCTCTATAATTTGTATGCGTCATTTATTACATAAATGACATACTTACGAAAATATAATGAAACTACCCAATGTACTTGTAAACCTCAACGCAAGGCACACATCTGTCATAACGTTTGTTTGATTTGAGGTTTAATGTTCCCGTCAACACTGTAAAGGTTATTTTGGAGACGTTGCTTCCAATTGTGTGGGACTTTTACCCGACATTGAGATGAAATGACATCTCAAGCCCTGTCGCCCAATGAAACCAATAGGGTTTATTAGCATGGACGGTCCCGCCTCGCACCGCGGTTCCTTTGCAGGCTTAGATCCTCTAAGCGGTTTACCAGTACTAGTGTGCGGGCCGGATCGATTCAGCTCTGCGTGGAAGCATCATGCAGCCCATATATTTCTTCAAGCCCCTATGGGCGGGGGCCGACATCTGTCATAACGTCACAGTTGATAATGACTCTTAATCATTAGGACTCTCACCGCTGTGGTTCGAACCTGGCTCGGGTCACATGTTAGACGCCAAGTTCTGCAACCGAAGGTAATGTGGAGTTTTTTCTCCTGGAACTCGGGTTTTCGCCCATCTGTGAGTAACGATCGACTCGATGTAAGTTAAATTATCTTGAAAGGGCCGTAAAACAAAAACAATAATAATATTAAACAAACAAACAAAAACAAAGAAAATAACGCCACTGATAAAGTGATAAATGGGGGACCAAATGGCTTAGTTTTTTTGGCAAATTTTGAACCAATAATAATAATGAAAAAAAAAAAAAAAAAAAAAAAAAGAATCAGTATATATTTTGTATAAGTGTAAAAGTTGTAGCAGTCTGTAGTAGCTGTATGTTCACCGACGTAGGTCTTGTGTACAGAATTAAAGGAAATACATAGAAAACGTAGAAATTGTAGTTTTTATGAACCAAAAGCTCAGCATGATAACAGGACCGTGTAATGGATACCCCTTTATATCTCATTACATATACATTATGTTTCTTTATCATAAGTTGTGGATACTCGTTATAATCCTGCCCCCGCCCATCGGGGCTTGAAGAAATAGATGGGCTGCATGATGCTTCCACGCAGAGCTGAAACTGGCCGCACATGAGTACTGGTAAACAGCCTAGAGGATCTAAGCCTGCCCAGGCAAAGCGGTGCGTGTCGGACCGTCCATGTTTTTAAACTCTATTGGTTTCATTGTGGAACAGGGCTTGAGATGTAATTTCATCTCAATGTCGGGTAAAAGTCCCACAAAACGATAACACATCCATGTGCTATATTGCATTTTCAAATCTCGAAAAGGCAATTTTTTCTGATGAAAATTTGTGACATTTTTCTTATTTATACTCCAAACATAGGTTTTGGGTGCTTGTTAGAACCGCCCCATCGAGCCGGTTCTAACGAGTACCCACAACCTGTCTTGGAGCAGAAATAAGGAAAATAATGTTTAACCCCGTAAACCCCCGTTTTATCTATATGAAGTGGGGTTGGGGGCGTCTTTATATCACGGACTTGTTCAAGTGATGAACGTCTCAAAAATGACGTGTACAGTGTTGACGGGGACGTTAAACCTCAAATCAGACAAACAAAAACTCGTTATAATCGCCGTACGAGCAACCACAACATATGTTTGGAATATAAGAAGAAGAAGAATATCACACATTTTCGTTAGAAATGTAACTATTTTTGGAGATAGCAAAGAAATCGCTGTGTCAAACGGTTGATGCCATATACAAATGACATTGCGGGGCTTTATATTTGCAATATATGCGCCTGATATTTCGGTTAAAATACCACTTAACTAGGTTGTATATCGACACCTCATATCTTGTAAATATATGTATATATTCGATGATGCATTCCTCATTTTTTTAATTTGATGGGAAGAGTTTTATTTCTGACTTTGACATTTTTGAGCTTGCAATCTGTTTGATGGAACCAGTTGCTTAATATAATAGAAGGACCAATTTTATTCCAGTTTTGCTATCATTCACCTTTAATGCAATCCACTAATTATGAAAAAAAAAAAAAAAAAAAAACAATCGTCCCTAATATTTTCCGTGGATATTTTTAATGTTAGAATTATGTATAGGTCTATTCAGATCATAACTGTAAACTCACGATCTTGTCATATTTTATTGTCGTTGTTGTTGTTGATGGACTAGATAACAGTCCAACAACTTTTGCTCGTTAATTTCTCTAAACTCGTGGATTTACAAAGGATATAAAATACGGGGCGTATACCTAAGTCTGTATAGCACTTCAAATTCGTACAATTAAATATCAGACAGTTTAATTTGAGGTTTAACGTCCCCGTCAACACAGTATAGGTCATTTTGGAGACGTTGCTTCCAATTTTGTGCGCCATTTATCCGACATTGAGATGAAATGATATCTCAAGTCCTGTCGCCCAATGAAACCAGTAGGGTTTATAAGCATGGACAGACCGACTCACACCGCTTTGCCTGGGCAGGCTTAGATCGTCAAAGCGGTTTACCAGTACTCGTGTGCGGTCGGTTTCAGCTCTGCGCGGAAGCATCATGGCACCTTTCTATTTCTTCAAGCCCCGATGGGCGGGGGCCTTCAAATATATTGAGATTTTAATACCAAATCTTAAAATTTCCAAATACAAAATTCTGATATTTTTCACATTTGTGCTAAAACAGACATTGTGGGTACCCTTTAGAACTGCCGTGCCAAGGCGGTTCCAATGAGTACCAATATTCTATGTTTTGAGCGCAAATAAGAAAAATAATGTACACTACATAAAAGTGGGGTTTAAGGGGCCCAACATTATATAGGCTTGTTTGGGATGAATGTGATTTTTCAGGCGAAAAGTCGTGACGTTTTAATGTTTCTGAGGGTTACGAGCATATCATTAATTTCAGACACTGTTACCCTTTTAAGGCTCTGAAAAAGACACACATCTAGCCACGGACCAAATTTACATTTACTTGGTCCCAGATCTAGCGAAAAATTTTGATTAGTGTCTTAGTTTAATTAACTGACAGCCACAGTTACTATTTTGAGCAGAAATGTGGAAATACCTGATAAACACAATCTTTTCTGTTGAAAGTGAGGTTTACTTGGTTTACCCACAGTCTGTGACTCGGAGCAGAAGCAGAGTCAACACTGTAGATCTTTGTAAGCCACGCTATTCCCTGTATAATGGTTATTATTCGTTAGAATCGCTTGTTATGAACGGTCTTGTAATCCCCACTTTTTGCGTTGGTTTTACGGCCCGTTCAAGATATTTTCACTTATTTCGAGCTGATTGTTAATCAGAAGTGGGTGAAAACGGTAGTACCCGGAGAAACACCACCTGACCTTCCGTTGCAGAACTTCGCATTTCCACCCGAGTAGGCTCGAACCACAGCAGTGAGAGACTTCATGATTAAGAGTCAGCGCTCTTAACAAATAGGCCATGGAGGCCCGTTATAAACTCCACTTTAAATACAAAGAGGGTTACGTAGGAAAACCTTATTTTCCTGATTAGGATATGGATATTTCAAACGAGCACCCATATACTTGTTACATTTTACTCACTGAGTTTGTTGTGTATTATTTATTTTTATTTTTTCATCATGTAAGAGCCACCAAATTTTTTTATCTTTAGTGGCGGTTTGTACGCTCCACCTTTCTGGTTTAAGGCGAAGGCGTATTCAAAGATGTAAATGCAAGTTCTTTTGCACCATCAGTTTGGTGGATATAGATTGTCATGTCGATTTTACTTTCTATATACAATAATTTGTATGCGTCATTTATTACATAAATGACATACTTACGAAAATATAATGAAACTACCCAATGTACTTGTAAACCTCAACGCAAGGCACACATCTGTCATAACGTTTGTTTGATTTGAGGTTTAATGTTCCCGTCAACACTGTAAAGGTCATTTTGGAGACGTTGCTTCCAATTGTGTGGGACTTTTACCCGACATTGAGACGAAATGACATCTCAAGCCCTGTCGCCCAATGAAACCAATAGGGTTTATTAGCATGGACGGTCCCGCCTCGCACCGCGGTTCCTTGGCAGGCTTAGATCCTCTAAGCGGTTTACCAGTACTAGTGTGCGGGCCGGATCGATTCAGCTCTGCGTGGAAGCATCATGCAGCCCATATATTTCTTCAAGCCCCTATGGGCGGGGGCCGACATCTGTCATAACGTCACAGTTGATAATGACTCTTAATCATTAGGACTCTCACCGCTGTGGTTCGAGCCTGGCTCGGGTCACGTGTTAGACGCCAAGTTCTGCAACCGCAGGTAATGTGGATTTTTTTCTCCTGGAACTCGGTTTTTCGCCCACCTCTGAGTAACGATCGGCTCGATGTAAGTTAAATTATCTTGAAAGGGCCGTAAAACAAAAACAATAATAATATTAAACAAACAAACAAAAACAAAGAAAATAACGCCACTGATAAAGTGATAAATGGGGGACCAGATGGCTTGGTTTTTTGGCAAATTTTGAACCAATAATAATAATGAAAAAAAAAAAAAAAAAAAAAAAAACAGAATCAGTATATATTTTGTATAAGTGTATAAGTTGTAGCAGTCTGTAGTAGCTGTATGTTCACCGACGTAGGTCTTGTGTACAGAATTAAAGGAAATACATAGAAAACGTAGAAATTGTAGTTTTTATGAACCAAAAGCTCAGCATGATAACAGGACCGTGTAATGGATACCCCTTTATATCTCATTCTGTAGTGAAAATTAAGGGGTTTATAGGTATATACATTATGTTTCTTTATCATAAGTTGTGGATACTCGTTATAATCCTGCCCCCGCCCATCGGGGCTTGAAGAAATAGATGGGCTGCATGATGCTTCCACGCAGAGCTGAAACTGGCCGCACATGGTACTGGTAAACAGCCTAGAGGATCTAAGCCTGCCCAGGCAAAGCGGTGCGTGTCGGACCGTCCATGTTTTTAAACTCTATTGGTTTCATTGTGGAACAGGGCTTGAGATGTAATTTCATCTCAATGTCGGGTAAAAGTCCCACAAAACGATAACACATCCGTGTGCTATATTGCATTTTCAAATCTCGAAAAGTCAATTTTTTCTGATGAAAATTTGTGACATTTTTCTTATTTATACTCCAAACATAGGTTTTGGGTGCTTGTTAGAACCGCCCCATCGAGCCGGTTCTAACGAGTACCCGCAACCTGTCTTGGAGCAGAAATAAGGAAAATAATGTTTAACCCCGTAAACCCCCGTTTTATCTATATATAGTGGGGTTGGGGGCGTCTTTATATCACGGACTTGTTCAAGTGATGAACGTCTCAAAAATGACGTGTACAGTGTTGACGGGGACGTTAAACCTCAAATCAGACAAACAAAAACTCGTTATAATCGCCGTACGAGCAACCACAACATATGTTTGGAATATAAGAAGAAGAAGAATATCACACATTTTCGTTAGAAATGTAACTATTTTTGGAGATAGCAAAGAAATCGCTGTGTCAAACGGTGGATGCCATATACAAATGACATTGCGGGGCTTTATATATGCAATATATGCGCCTGATATTTCGGTTAAAATACCACTTAACTAGGTTGTATATCGACACCTCATATCTTGTAAATACATGTATATATTCGATGACGCATTCCTCATTTTTTTAATTTGATGGGAAGAGTTTTATTTCTGACTTTGACATTTTTGAGCTTGCATTCTGTTTGATGGAACCAGTTACTAAATATAATAGAAGGACCTATTTTATTCCAGTTTTGCTATCATTCACCTTTAATGCAATCCACTAATTATGAAAAAAAAAAAACAAAAAAAAAAACAATCGTCCCTAATATTTTCCGTGGATATTTTTAATGTTAGAATAATGTATAGGTCTATTCAGATCATAACTGTAAACTCACGATCTTGTCATATTTTATTGTCGTTGTTGTTGTTGATGGACTAGATAACAGTCCAACAACTTTTGCTCGTTAATTTCTCTAAACTCGTGGATTTACAAAGGATATAAAATACGGGGTGTATACCTAAGTCTGTATAGCACTTCAAATTCGTACAATTAAATATCAGACAGTTAAATTTGAGGTTTAACGTCCCCGTCAACACTGTAAAGGTCATTTTGGAGACGTTGCTTCCAATTTTGTGGGACTTTTACCCGACATGGGGATGAAATGACATCTCAAGCCCTGTCGCCCAATGAAACCAATAGGGTTTATTAGCATGGACGGTCCGCCTCGCACCGCGGTTCCTGGACAGGCTTAGATCCTCCAAGCGGTTTACCAGTACCAGTGTGCGGGCCGGATTCAGCTCTGCGTGGAAGCATCATGCAGCCCATATATTTCTTCAAGCCCCTATGGGCGGGGGCTTAAATATCAGACAGAATAAGGGGTGATATATGGACACCCCGTTTTTCATATAAATTGTGGCTTTACAGATTAGGGTGTTCAGAAGACACCGTGGTGTAGTGGCCTCACAAACCAAGGGTCGTGGGGTCTCCAGACAATAATAATAACAATATAATCATAATAATAACAAAACAAAAACAGAAGAACCGCCTTGGAACTGTCAGTTAGAAAAAAAAAATACTGGGTGGGGGGCTTTGGCACGGAACTAGCTGACCAATTAAATTAACTAATGGTCAATTCTGAGTACCTGTGCAATAAAATCAACTGTGATGCATAAACACTACGCCAATGATTAATTCCAGACACGCATTGTAACATGGGTACGCGCAGTTCTGCAAGCAAAAGGATTTATTTATTATTTTGGCTTATAACGTATAGGGTGCATTCGGAGGAATGCCACATCTTGTTATATTTCATATAAATATATTCTTATTTTCAATATATTTTAAAGATGTACAATTTTAAGCAAACTGCATTGCACTTATTATGAACAAAAAAAAAAAAAAAAAAAAAAAAAACTTAATTCGTCACTCATCAATGGTACAGTCTTCACTGTACAAGGTTGCATGTGTAAAAGACTTTATTTATTAGTTTCTTCTCCTGACTGTAAGACTTTGTATGTGTCTGAGCACTATGTCACGCTTCTTAGCATTACGAAAACGCGCCTATACAAATATATTGACAGTTTAGCCACCAAAAATGAACATTTTCAGATAAAAAAAAATCCGATATTTCGTCTCAAAACATAGATTGTGGGTACTCGTAAGAACCGCATCGACGAGGCAGTTCTAAGGAGTATCCACAATCTAAGAAATTAGAAAAAGAATATTTACCCCTGTAAACCTCAGTTTTAATATATAAAAAAAATGGTTAAGGGGGTCAAAATTATATAGGCATGTTCGTGATGGCAGTGCAAATCTATGAAATTGAACTTAAACTTTTCTTTCGTTTTTTTTTTTTCTCAAGCACCTGCTATTGGCAGGGCGCGACAAAGGAGACCGGTTTTCCGTCCGTTCGTTCGTCCGTTGGACAATCCCTCAACATTTGCGCTAACCCAAATGTTCAAGTCCACTTCTCAAGAACTACTATCTCAGACTGAACATAGCCTGTGGTGAAATTCTTGTTATTTTTGTTTTTTATTATTATTTAAAATAATCTTGAAGGGCCGTAACGCACCCCTACTCCCACAAAAAAGAACTTAATTAACTAAGGCGAATCTAATTTTCAACTCATTTTGGGTCACTTTTCCGTAAACAAAGTAACTCTGTGGTCGGTTTGTGTGTATATGTTGTATTATGGTCCGGAGACCTACAGTACCAAATAAAATATATTCTGTTCTATTCTGTAGCAAAATTTAATCATTAAGATCACCTTTAGAACTGTTCGGATATTGTCAGAATCGCCTTACTTATGTTTCTGCAAACTAAAAAACATGCACACCCCCGTATATACATTCTTGGTATAAAAATTGACCACTCTATGACTGTTCAGTTTTTATGAACTTTTCGGAAAGCAAATGAACACTTTCCGCAACAATTTAACTACTCTCCTTAAACTAGAAATTTTGGAAGAAATATAAAACTTTAACGCATGTATGACTAGCGGTCCTTTTTGGGTCATTTGCAAACAGTGTGGAACCAGATAAGATGCCGCACAACGCGGCGTCTGATCTCAGTCGATACTCTTTGCTTAACGTACTTACATTTTTGTTAAAACTTTCTACACACAAAAAAACCCTGACACCCCTATAATTGGAAATGGACCACTCCAATCTTATGGGTACACAATAACTGCTGAGATATTGTTTACAATGAATATTAAGCATTATCAATTTCAATGTCCATACAATTTGCACACTCAATAAAGGCTTTTAACGATTGCTTTTCTCCGATCATAAATCGTCTCCAACCTAAGGAGTTTATGCTGCTTTTCCTAACACTAGCATTGGCTGGTCAAATTATCTATGGTCTAATCTCACCAGTAGTGATCCTCCGCTGGACAGTAGGGTCATTTAACTAACATGCTTATAATTGAGTACCGGGTCTGTAAGACTTTCATTGGTTGAAATGCATTATTTAGTTATTTTTCACGATATTCAATTTCGACCCCCGCCCATCCGGACTTGAAGAAATAGATGGACTGCATGATGCTTCCACGCAGAGCGTTAACTGACTGCACATTAATACTGGAAAACCGCTTAGAGGATCTAAGCCTGCCCAGGCAAAGCGCGTATAAACCCTATTGGCTTCATTGGACGACAGGGCTTGAGATGTCTTTCATCTCAACGTACGGTCGGGTGAAATCCCACACAATTGGAAGTAACGTCTTCAAAATGACCTATACAGTGTTGACGGGGACGTTAAACCTCAAATCAAACAAACAAACGATATTCAGTTTACTCATATCCGCTCAAAGTGTAATTATTGTAGGAATGCACATTGCTAATTGTTCAGACATAACGATAACACATCTGTGTGAAATAGAAGAGCTGTCTTTCATTTCTCTAAAATGTTAATATTTCTGAGGGAAATTTGTGATATTTTTGCACCCCCCCCCCCCCCCACGACTGAGATTCTCGGGGGCATATAGTTTTTGCCCTGTCTGTCTGTTTGTCTGTCCGTCACAAAAACTTTAACCGACATAAAAATTGTCCCCGCGGGGGGCATTGGTCGCTTACAGTGACAGCTCTTGTTTTCTTATTTTAACTCGAAAACATGGGTTGTGCGTGCTCGCTAGAACCGCCTCATTGAGGCGGCTTTAACGAGTACCCACAACCTATGTCCTGGAGCCGAAATAAGCAAAATAGTGAATACCCCTATAAATCCCAATTTGCTCTATGTAAAGTGGTGTTTAGAGAGATGAAGCAGATATACCAGGAAGGAATGAAACAGCGTCTATTTTAGCCCACCTGGGTATTCAAAACATTTTGGAAGGAATTAAGTTCCTTTACTTAATGGCCAAATTATATGACAAAGATATCATTAAAACAAATTAGCCTTACCTTCAATTTATTATTGAGGCATTTTTTCAGTGTATTAAACGATGGTGCGAATAGCATTTAAAAACCGTCACCCTCATTCGATGGGGACTTTAAGGCGTCACTTCTCCTTTAAAGAAGGCAAATACACCACAAACGTTCTACTCTTCCTTATGTAAAGGTTTTGACAACTCCGATCTACGTTTCATAAGGGTGTTATCATATCGAAGTGCAGTTGTTTTTTTTTTGGGGGGGGGGGTGGGGGGGGGAGAGAGGGGGGGGGGGACAGTTCTTGGCAAGAGACCTACTTTATTCTGTAACAAAGTTAGGTTTATAATGTATTTTACGCGAGTTTTCTATGTTGATCTGCGTCAGCACTCATAAAAATCAATGTATCGTTCACCATGTTCTTTATTAGATTCGGCTGCTGTTGCTTCCGCGCAGAGCTGAAACTGCTGAGAAACGGCTCACGACTAAGCCTGCCCAGAAAAAGTGGTGCGAGTCAGACCGCTCTTTAAACCCCAGCGGTTTCTTTGAGTGGTAGGGCTGCTGCTGCTGCTACTCCTACAACTACCACTGCTACTTCTACTCTAATTTACGTTCCCGCCCATCGAGGCTTGGAGAAATAGATTGGGCTGCACGGTGCTTCCACGTCGAGCTTAAACAGACCGTACTGGTAAACCACAAAGTGATAGGAGTCGGACCGTCTTTACATATAAACCATTTTGTTAGCATTTGGTGGCATGGCTTGAGATGTCATTTTATCTATTGACGGGTAAAAGTCCTTCACAATCAGAAGCAACGTCTCCAAAATGACCTAAATAGTGTTGACGGGGACGTAAAATCTCAGCACAAACAAACTTAGCTCTTTTCAAAATCGGATCAACAAGGATTTGCCTTGCATGGATCTTTAAGTAATGAACACGGCAGTCTGCTGGGTCACTGGTTTCATATTTTGTGCCATTTATACTAGTTAACGAAAACCGCACTTTTTTACGTATTCGGACTTGGTCCCCGCACATCGGGGCTTCGAGAAATAGATTGGGCTGCATGATGCTTCCACGCAGAGCTGAACCCGACCGCACATGAGTACTGGTAAACCTCTTAGAAGGTCTAAGGCAAAGTTGTGTGAGTCGGACTGTTCCATCAATAAAAACCATGTAGGTTTCACTGGGTGGCAGGGCTTGAGATGTAATTCCATCACAATGTCTGGTAAAAGACCCCCAAAAAAGGAAGCAGCCCCTCCAAAATAACCTAAATAGTGTTGGCGGGAACGTTTCGGACTGCGCTATGTGAAAACGTTTTTGAGTGTATGCAGCTCAGATCAGCCAGTGCATTCATGTAGTCCGAAAAGGCTTTGCTATGTGTTGTATGGGTACCTGGAGATCTTGATCAGATGGCAACTTCGAAAGCCATCTGATCTGGATAATGCACTGTTTTCAAGATTCCGCAGGATAAGGGTTAGAGGCTATTTTGCCAAGGTGATCCAAGCTATATATATTTTTTTTCTAGATATTGATGCGAATATTGGGCAACTACTTAAGTCTTACACTTATTGCTCATTTTGCTCCATTTTTTTTGTCAAATTTTATTGTATTTAAGTTTCCAATTATATGTATGGACTAGTACCTCAGACTACGTAACCTGGGAAGAGACATGTATTTCTTTTATTATGTTTAGCGAGCACAATATTAAGTAGTGCGAACAAGATATTATCTTGTGCCCACAAGATAATATGTTATTCGCACAACTAAATATCATGTGCGCACAGTATACTATCTTGTTCGCACAGTATATTATCTTGTTTACACAACATAGATCTTGTGCGGACAACATAGTATCTTATGCGCCTGATTAAATTGTGCGAACTAAGTTGTGCGAACAAGACAATATCTTGTACGCACGAGATATTATGTTGTCTGCACAAGATCTATGTTGTGCAAACAAGATAATATGCGAACAATTTAATAACTTCCGAGCGCAAGATAATATCTTGTGCGATAGTATTTTGTCCACACAAGATATTAAGTTGTGCGAACAAGATAATTTCTTGAACGCACTAGATATTATGTTTTTTGCACAAGATCTATGTTGTGAAAACAAGATAATAGGCGAACAAGATAATAACGTGTGATTACAAGATCATATCTTGTGCGAACAAGATAATAAGTTGTGTGCACAATATTTTATGTTGTCCACACAAGATCTATGTTGTGCAAACAAGATTATATCGTGTGCACACAACATATTAAATAAATTGCTTGTCCCTTCCAGGGTTCCGTATGAGACTGATCGGTTGTTGAACACATACTCTAGAAAAAGAGTCATGTGCAATTTGGTTTGGTGTTACTTTACGAGTGTTTACAAATCAACCATTACCTTTATTTCTAAAATAAAACTTCAACATTGGATAAACTGGCAGCCTCGAATGCATTCCAAACAAAACAAAACAAGGTATTTATTATCATGTGATCAAACCTTTTTGCAGAAGTTGAAGACTTCAAGAAAGTGCAGTCAATCCATTACGATAATGTACACGTGTGAGCTAGTGCATTCTTTCATTCCTCTAAAAAGGCTACTTTATTTGTTATATGTTTCTTATTACGCCTTAATTGCAACCAGCGGGTCGGTATCTCTGCTGGTGGATGATTCGTTCGTCCCCGATGGTATCATCAGCTCTGTATCAGTTCCTTAGTGCTGAGATTGAATGCGGTGCTGACGTCAGAACTCAAATACTGATTTAAATAACTATATTATTGTTATACTTTTATTTCTTTTTGGCAGAATAAAATTCTATTTTTTCTAAAACTAAGACTTGTCAGGTGAGACATGTATCTTAACGGATTTGGTTGCCACTTTTTGTTATATCTTTTTTTTTTGCAAGTCTCGCTACTTCTGACATCTCCTTCCTGATGCCCCGGACTTCGTGGAGTGTGGGCCATGTTTGCTGATGTTGGCTCGGTGGGGGACGCCTATATGTCCTAGGGTAGGCGTCTCTTGCATGATGCCTCCAGTTGACCTGTCTCATGAGGTACGTTGGTCGGTGTGTGCTCAAAGGGTGGGTGGGGGAGGGGGGGGTGCTGTGTTTGCCGGGTCTTGTCCATCATCCGTTTCGGTTTCAGAACTTTGGGGCTGAGACACACTGATGAACTGATGAAGATTAAATATCAGAAAGGCCTCTGTGTCACTACATGTGGTATAGTTACGCCTTAATTATACTCAGAACACAGGTTGTGATGCTCGTTAGAACCGCCTCATTGAGGCGATTGTAACGAATACCCACAACCTATGTCTTGGAGCAGAAATAAGCAAGATAGTGTATACCCCTGTAAAGCCCCGTTTTCTCTGTATAAAGTGGGGTTTAGAGAGTATTCATTTCACGGACTAGTTAACATAATTAATAAAGAAAACCCTTGTGAAAACCTGTTGTTGCAGTTTGCGACCAGGTACGACACAGACAGTCTAGAAAGAGTCTTGGAAACTTTTAGGTACCTTGCATTCTTAAACGCAACGCCAAATAATGATAAATCAGTATATTACATGCATAACAGAGAGATTGGCCCTATACTATGATTTCTACCATGATGACTTAACTTTGCTAAGCAGAAATATTTCCTCTGAGCCCTTTAGCTGGAACTACTTTATATGAAAGATACAAGATACCGCTTTTGCGGTGAAATCGGTATATACAAACGCGGGAAAGTTTCAGTCCCGTCGACGTTATTCATTGCGACATTGCAATGACGTCTAAAACGATATCAACATACGTTCATAATACGTGGCGTTTGAGTCGGATGCAACGCTGAAAAAAGAAAACAGGGATATGGTCATTGAATAGGATGTTTGATCTCACAATTAATTTGTTGTATTACTAAACCCCTTTTTATTTGTTTGGTTGGAGGTTTAACGTCTCCGTCAACACTTTAAAGGCCATTTATGAGACGTTGCTTCAAATTTTGTGGGACTTTTTCCCGACATTGAGATGAAATGACATCTCAAGCCCTGCCGCACTATGAAACTAATAGGGTTTACAAGCATGGACTGTCCGACACTCGCAGCACTTTGCCCGGGCAGGCTTAGATCCTCAAAGCGGCTTACCAGTACTCCTAGGCGGATTGGTTTTAGCTCTGCGTGGAAGCATCATGCAGCCAATCTATTTCTTCAAATTCCGATGGGCGGGGGCTTTGTTTCTTCTTTTTTGGTTCAAAACTGTATAAAGCGCTTTCATAATGGCGCCCATCCAGTTTTTTCCCTCCCAGCTTCTGTAACACTATGCTGACTGAACCGTTAACCTGAGCTGTAAACAGTCAATTGAACGGGAATTCAGATCCAAAATTCAAGATCCAAACTGTCCTAAAAGTCTATGGAAGTGCATGTAAAATACATATTATTCATTTTTCCTGTTTTAAGATATGGGATGTTTAAACCTCTGGAGGTAAAACAATCCGGTAAAGAAACTCGTGCTTCGCACTCGTTTCTTTATCGGATTGGTTTACACCCAGAGGTTTATAAATTCTATATTTCGAATAGGAGAATAAATGATCTGCATTTATCATATGACGTCGCGTCTAAAAGTGTAATAACGCCATGTAATAAATTCCGTAATCCACTAGTGGATTACGAGTAAATATGCAAATTAGTAAGATGAGCCCCGTTACGTTGCATGTACGACGTCCTTAACGACGTCGCGTTTACTAATAGCGGAATATTCATATCTTTGCAAAACAATCGTGAATAAAATGCGTTTTAAATGGCATATGATAAATAGAAGCGGGCGTTCGTGCTCATGTATTACTGAATTCTTTAAACTCGTTGAGGAAAAGGGATAAATGCTCGGCAAGCCTCGCATTTTATCCCTTTTTGTCAATTCATTTAATAAATTCAATAATACATGAACATTCATGTAATATCCTCTTTTTATCCTATGACGAAGTTGATAAGCAGTGGATAACGTCGTGTAATAAAAATCGTATGACCACACGTGAAACAACACTTTAGCGGTAACGCCAGGACGACGTCAAATTTAAGGGCGATGAAATCCAATTTAAAGTGTCCATATGATAAAAAGAACCTTACATGAGCGGTCATTTTATATGAAATATATGAAACTCGCCAAAGGCTCGTTTAAAAATTTCATATGAAATGACCACTCGTGTAATACCCTCTTTTTAACATACGTTTGTGTTATCGAATTAAATAATGAAAAAAATGCATCTGTGTGAGACCTAGTTTTCATATGAAGTGGGGTCTACAAGAGAAGTTATTACACGGACTTGGTACTTGATACGAGGGTAGGCTGAAAAGTTCTGAGCCTGACCAAGATCCAATGGTTTGTCCATGCTGAAAGTGCCTTATTTTTCAACATAGTCTCCCGTCCTGTCCACACACTTCTTCCAGCGATGCTGAAGTCCTTGGATCCCAGTGGTATAGAAGGTCTCATCTTGGTCCCTGAAAAACTCCTCCACAGAAGCTATCACCTCCTCGCCTGACCGATAATGCTGCCAAGCCAAGTGCTTTTTCATGTTTGGAAACAGGAAATAATCTGATGGAGCTAGATCAGGTGAATACGGAGGGTGGTCGACAAGTGTGAAGCCACAGTCATGCGCAGCAGCCATTGCGACAACCGATTTATAAGCAGGCGCATTGTCCTGATGGAACAAGACCCCTTATGTCAATTTTCCGGGTCGTTTAGCCTTAATTGCTTTTCGCAATTGTTTTAGCAGATCTGCACAATACTCCCCATTAATTGTTCTGCCCTTTTGAAAGTAATCTATGAATATTATGCCCTTGGCATCCAAGAACAGTGATGCCATCACCTTCCCTGCAGAGGAGACGACCTTTGCCTTCCTTGGAGGGGGTGAGCCAGGGTGCTTCCATTGCATGGATTGTCTTTTGGTCTGTGGCTCAAAGTGATGAACCCAACACTCATCCTGAGTGACAAAACGGTCAAGAAAACCATCTTGGTCTGCTTCAAAAATAGCCAAGTTGGCTTGTGACAGGTTCAGTCTGGTCAACTTTTGGTCAGGCGTCAAAAGCCGTGGCACCCATCTGGCGGAAACCTTCGACATTCCTAATTCACTGTGTAGAATGTTCTCTACTCGTTCACGGGAGATGCCAACAGTGTTAGCTAACTGATTCACAGTTAAACGCCTGTCATCCATCACGGCCCTGTGCACTTGGCTGATGGTTTCCTCAGTTGTTGCCGTTGTGGGTCGTCCACACCAGTCATCATCTTCAATGCTGTCCTTGCCATCTTAAAATTTGCTGCCCACCTTTTCACGGTTGCATACGAAGGAGCATCATCCCCTAATGTAGCAACCATATCGGCATGAATGCCCTTAGGAGCTAACCCATTTTTATGGAGGTACTTGATGACACCACGATGCCAGATTTTGTTTATTTCCTCAAAAACGTGCTAGTATCAATTTTCAAAGTCTAGAATTTCTACGTTATTGCAGGTAAACTTGAACTCATTTGAGTCAAATCAAGTAATAAAGGTTTGGATTTAATGAATACAAAATTTCATGGCTGTTCGATGCCTGCTTCTTGGTCGGGCTCAGAACTTTTCAGCCTACCCTCGTAGTTTAAACGTCTGTGTCAAAATATCGTCGCCTGCGATACTCGCACTACGTTAACATGCTTCGTTCTTATTTCTGCTCAAAACATAGTATCTCATGTGTCCTCACCCCACCCATTGGAGCTGGAAGAAATAGATTAAGACTGGACTGCTCATAGCTGAAACCGACTGAACATTCGAGTTTTAGTAAACCGCGTATAAGGTCAAAGCCTGCCCAGACATATTGGTGCGAATCTGACCGAGCCTTAAACCCCTGCGGTTTCTGTGGGATGTTCAAAATTTCCACATAATCGGAAACAACGTCTCCAAAATGACCTAAATAGTGTTGACTCGGATGTATGTGTGACAGCAGCATGAATAAAAATATATAACATTGCAAAACTCACTTTGCCTACATAAAGTGGGTTTGTGAGGGGTTCAGTACGTGAACTGGATAAAGCTTACAAATCAAGTGTGAACAAGAGCAACAATTCTGGCTGCGTTATAGTTCTGAGGTAATCTGTTCCTGATATATCTGAAACATGGATTTAAGTGAGACTGCTTTTTGTGGAATGTCGTCATATAGCATTATGATGATGACGACGACCATAACGGCCACGAGGACGACGATGATGATGAACCGTCATGTTGTAATTTGAAAATCCCGCTTTTCACAGCTCATGTATATGCAGCGACAATCTACGTTTATTATGCAGCAGGAAGGAATAAAGGAGCGAAAGGTACAAGAAAAAAGTAACGGAAAAAAGTCACAGGTTTGGGTAGGAAATAAATATTGGAAGAAAAGTCACAGAAATGGTTTTTATCTTGTTTTTCTTAGAATTGTTGGTGATAATCACAACCATTCATAATGTTAACAAGTCCGAGCAATGAACACCCCTCTAACCCCCATTTTATGAAGAGACCAGAAATGCGTCCAAAGGACACGGATGCCCCCGCGTGAAAATATGCCTGTGTTCGTATTAATCGATAGAAAGTTATTGACGGTGTTTAAGTTTTGGACCCTTTTTTCCACATTTGACCTCTAAGTATGATATTGACCTTGGCGGTAAGGACCTTGGTTTTGTGTCAGACAGATTGTCTCATGATGCCCAACATTTCTGCCAAGTAATTTCAAAATCCATCCAGAATAAGAAAGTTATTGACTGCGTTTAAGTTTCGGACCCTTTTTGGAACTTTGACCTCTAAGTATGTCCTTGACCTTGGCGGTACTGACCTGGGTCTTGCACGTGACACATCGTCTCATAATAATTAACAATTCTACAAAGTAATTTCAAAATCCATCCCAAAATAAGTTATTGACTTCGTTTAAGCCGGCCCCCGCCCATAGGGGCTTGAAGAAATCTATTGGATGCATGATGCTTCCACGCAGAGCTGAATTCGGCCCGCACACTACTACTGGTTAACCGCTTAGAGGATCTAAGCCTTCCAGGAAGCGCGGTGCGATGCGGACCGTCCATGCTAATAAACCCTATTCGTTTTATTGGGCGACAGGTCTTGAGATGCCATTTCATCTCAATGTCGGGTAAAAGTCCCACAAAATCGGAAGCAACGTCTCTAAAATGACCTTTACAGTGTTGACGGGGACGTGAAACCACAAATCAACCAACCAACTTCGCCTTTTTAAGTTTCGGACGGACGAACGGACTGACGGACAGTGGCAATGCTATATGCCCTTCCACCATTTTTCGAAAGGCGGGGGCATAAAAAGTAGGGCTTACAGGGAGATTCGTATTTTTTCATATTTTGCTCCTCTTCGTGAAGCAATCTGATCTGGGTCTACAATGTTTACTGTTTGCCAAAAAAAAAAGTATTTTGAAAAAAGTTTGTAAGAAGATGCAGCAGAGTGAATAAACATTGATAAATAGGCAACAATTTCCAATTCAGGTTTTCTTGGTATCTTTAGGCCAAAGGGTTTGACACCGGGAAATGTCGGGTTTGCAGGTGTTGACGTTACTTTTATTTACTCATTATATATTTTGAAAATGGATGATTTCTATTTTTTTCTATTTGTGACTTTTTTTTTTTAAGTTTTATCTGTGACTTTATTTCCATTAGCCTTTTCCAGTGCCTTTCTTTCCGAACAGCATCGCCAACCCCGACACAAGAAGTGACATTTCCTGTCCGATATTTACGAGGATTAAAACCAGAAAAGAAGACAATAAATTAAAACAATAAAACAAAATCAGTAAGAACAGAATGAAAGTTAAAACATCATTGAATGTGTGTGCTCACTCATGTATTTGCTTTGGATAAATGCTTTAGCAAAACAAATGCATCAGGTTTATGAAAAAAAAAAAAAAAAAACAAGAAGCATTTTGCATTGTTATATACAGTTTAATGCCTTAGTACAAAGGTCATTGTCTGCGTCGCGTGTTCGAGACGTTCGGAATAGTCTTGTCTCCGTATGACCTTAGCTGTTGATGGGACGTAAAACTCAAAAAACACAAAAGGTCGATTGATAGGAAAGAATTATAGCATGACACGTTTGCGGTAGAGTGTCAAAACCTCAGCAACGCTCGTTATACACACGATTACGAAACTGACACCTGCTTTATCGACGATAATCATCACTAATCAGCCTGAACACAGCAAGGTCTACATTCGCGATGCGCATTATGGGTAGTTTTTTTTTTTATTATTTTGTTTATTTTCTTTTTACTGAATTGAGATTGAACGTCCCCGTAAACTCTAAAAGGGTCATTTTGGAGACGTTTCTTTCAATGTTGTAGGACTTTTACCCGACAAAGCTGAAGCCCTGCCGCCAAATGAAACCAAAAGGCTAATATGCACTGGACGGTCTGACTCATACCGATTTCCTTGGGCATGCTTAGTAGGACCCATTGTTTCTTCGTGCACCTAGTGAGGACTCCGATCAGACAACCCAGATGTTTAGGCTGATATGTGTCTTTGCTGGATGTAATAAGTGTAGAAAATGCATTGCCAGGACTCTTTTATACTGTCTCCAAATACATAAAAAATAAATACAAAAAAAAATAAAATAAAATAAAAAAAAATGAAAATAGTAAATATATAAAACTACAAAAGAAAATTTAATTTCGCAAATAATGTTTGATTAAAATAAGATCATTTTTACAAGGTTATTCGATGCACAGGCAAGTTAATATGAGGTAGTAAAAACTGGTGACAGGAAAAAAAATCACGGAAAAAAATTCACAAATAAAAAATATAGAAAAAAAAATCCACTAATAAAAGATTGTACATTAATCAATTTTTCTGATGCAATGTTAAAGATGGTTGGTTATTGTCAATTAGTTCAGTGTTTATATAACTTGCTCAAAGGTGTGAATATTGGTCCTGTCTACCTAATTTGTTGCGTATACCCCGGTAAACCCAAACCTATATATAGAAAAATGGGGTTTACGGATTATCCATTACAGTCCTCATTTTTGCTTATAAATATAGATTGTGGGTACCTGTTAGAAGCATCTAACTGAGCCGGTTCGATTCAGCACCCACGATGTATATTTGTGACAGAAATAAGAAAAAATGCTTTCATCCGAAAAATGCTACTTCTAGCTAAGTTTAATCTCACTGGCGTGTCATTACTCAAACACGCCTATACAAATACATTGCCACCTTAATCGCCGAAAAAAATAAAAAGTTCAAGATGAAAAATTGTGATATTTTTCTTATTTCTGCTCAAAATATAGATTGTGGGCACTCGTTAGCACCGCCTCATCGAGGCGGTTCTAACGAGTACCCACAATCTATAGAGCAGGAATAAGAAAAATAAGGTTAACCCCTGTAAACCCCAGTTTTACTATATAGAAGTGGGGTTCATTGGGGGTCAAAATTATATAGGCCTGTTTTCGTTATGTAATTGTAATGTAAAGACTCTTAAGTGTCTTAAAAGATGGGAAACTCCGTGGTCAGTCCTCGTTAGTCATTGCCAATATTCTGGATTCGAACTTATCAATAAGAACCTCATATAACACATAACAGTCATTATATGCCTTATTTTCGTTTCAAAAACATAGATTGCACCACCCCATTGAGGCTGTCCTAACAACGACCCATAGTCTATATTTAGGCTAAAATAACAAAGACTGTCAAAAGTTTCCATCTAACTTATGTAATATCTGACATGAAAGATGACATTTTAGCAGTGGCGCGGGCGTAATACAGAAATGTGAAGACTCTAAGGGATCAACAAGGATGGAATACTCCGTTGCCTGTAGTTGTTCGTCGTTGTCAACACTTAATTTTGAATCATGCTTTTCAGTAAGCTACTGAAAACATTATTCAAACAAATTTTGTGACTTGTTTTTCCATGACTGTTTTTCCCAAACTCCCCCCCCCCACCCCCCCCCTGTGACTTTTTTTCCTACATTCGTAAAAAACTACCACTGAACCATTGCGGATGATTCTAACGAGCACCCGCAATCTACATTTGCAGCCGAAATAATGAAAAATATCAAGCTTTTATAAATCAAAGCACTGAAGCACTTGTATCTGAGTCTAGGTTGGAAAATGATCCTGAACGGTAAGTAAACTGTTGACATTTCGCTTAACTTTTACAGTTTTACTTGTTTGATTTAAAGTTGAACGTCCCCGTCAACACTAACTTTTACAGACCTGCATTGTAAGATATTTGTATAGACCCTGATACGATATCGCGTACGTAAGCAAACACGGTAGACCATGATCAGACATCGCGTTCAATGGCGTCTGATCTGTGTCTACACTGGTTGTCAAACACAACACTTGATTCCAGTCCAAATTCTATAGATAACACTCTGACGCAATACTCTGACCTCAACGCGGCTATTTCCCTATAAATTTGTTAAAACCACGTGGACTTTAGCAAAGAAAACCTAATACCCATTATAACTTCGGGTCGTTTGACAAACAATCGACCAAAAATTGAATTTAATTGTTGAGATTTTGTTTGTTTGATCTGAGTTTAACGTCCCCGTCAACACTGTAAAGGTCATTTTGGAGACCTTGCGTCCAATTTTGTGGGACTTTTACCCGACATTGAGATGAAATGACATCTCAAGCCGTGCCACCCAATGAAACCCATAATGTGTCTAAGCATGGACGGTCCGACTCGCACCACATTGCCTGAGTAGGCTTAGATTATCTAAGCCGCTTACCAGTACTCGTTTACGGGTCGGTTTCAGCTCTGCTTTGAAGCATCATGCATCCCATCTATTTCGTGAGGCCTGATGGGAGCGGGCAGGATTAATTTTTGTGATACAAAAGTATTCGCCGGCCTCTATAGCTCAGTCGTACGCACGTCTGACTGCTGATCAGGAGGACGCGGGTTCGATACCTGCTGGGATCGGCAACATTCTTTCGGTAAGATTGATCATGAAATCTAGCGGATAGCCAACAGGACAGTAACTTTCCCACAAAAGTGCTATTTCGAGCGTAGTGCACACGGTTATACATGTATATGGCTAAATATGTGACCCAACTGCGTTTGCTTTAAAATTCTTAGCGTAGCGTATACGTTGCAAAAACCCGTACGAAAAGAAACGCACTAAAACGTCAATACGTATAAAAACGTAAAAAGCAGTATAGCGCGATAATACGCATAACAATCGGTTTCCTACGCCTTAATTTATTTGCTACGTTTTATTCTACGTTTTATTACGTTTCAGGTTTGTTTGTTTTTTTGTTTGTTTTTTGTAGTTATTGCTTGGTATCGCTTCCCTACAAAACGGCGCAAAATTAATGTACATGTTGTAAAGCATAGCCCTCACTACGTAGCGGTGAGACCGAGGCTTTACTCCGAACCACGTAACGTAGAGGCATACACGTTTACGAAATTCGCGGATGTATGGCACTAGAGAAGACGAATAAAAACAAGGATTTTTTGTATTTTTCATGAACGTAATGTTTTTGGGGCGACATATATAAAGGGTATTGTGGGGCTTTATATATGTATAATATATACATGCCTCATATCTGGGTTGGTATTGTGGGGCTCTATATATGTTTAATATATATATGCCTCATATCTGGGTTAACATTTTCTACTACTTAGCTAGGTAAAAAATGTATAGATATATAGATTAACGATATCTGGCTTGCGTAATGGAACTAAACAAAACACATAAAACAAAGGATTTACATTTTCGTGAACATTATGTTTGTGGGGCGACATATATAAATTGCAATGTGGGGCTTTATATATATATAGTATATATGCCTCATATCTCGGTTAAAATTTTGCGCCACTTATCTCGGTTTAGACACGACCACCCCATATCATGACCAATTTCTATATATATATATATATATATATATATATATATATATATATATATATATATATATATATATATATATATATATATATATATATATATATATATATATATATATATATATATATATATATATAGTGATAGTCGATTTGCATTTTTTGGAAAGAAAATGTCCTTTTGGCTTCCACTGCGTTAACAAAGCCGTGTAATGACCACCCGCTGAACCCCAGTTTACGTAGACAGAGAAAACTGGGGTTTACAGAGTTATACATTATTTGTCTTATTTCTGCTCCAAGACATAGGCTGTGGGTTAGTTCGCCTCGTTCATACGAGTTCCCACAGCTTATGTTTGGAGCAGAAATAAGACAAATATCAAGTATTTTCATCAGAAAAGTAACCATTTTGGAGATATGATAGAATGTACTATGCACATTTGGCGTGCAATCGTAAGGCCAGTTGTTTGTTTGTTTAAATAGAAGTTTTGCGTCCCCGTCAACACTATTTATGTCATTTTGGAGACGTTGCTTCCAATTTTGTGGGACTTTTACTCGTTTACTCGGCAATGATATGAAATGACATCTCAAGCCCTGCCACCCAGTGAAACCAAAATGCTTATATGCATTGGACAGTCTCATTCACACCACTTTGCTTTGCCTAAACGGTTTACCAGTACTCATCGGTGGTCAGTTTCAGCTCTGCGTAGAAGCACCATGAACCCCAATCTATATCTCCAAGCCCCGATGGGCGGGACGTATTGCCAGTTGTAATGTTTAAATTGTAATGCCGTTGTCTTAGGTGCGTGAACAAGTCCGTGAAATGACCCCCCCCCCCCCACCCCACCCCCCAAACACCACTTCATAATAGAAAACTGGGTTTTACGGGAGAATTCATTATTTTTCTTTGTTCTGCTCCAAGACATAGGTTGTGGGTACTCGTTAGAACCGCCTCATAGGTTGTGGGTACTCGTTAGAACCGCCTCAATGAGGCGGTTCTAACGGGCACCCACATCCTATGTTTGCTGTAATTGTAAGAAAAATATCACGGATTTTCATCAGAAAAGTAGCCATTTTGGAGATGTAAAAAAATGCACTATGTCGCACGGGTATGTTATCATAATGGGTGTGTTCTTCTTTATCTTTGGTGTCTTGGATGGGACTGAGATATACGATAATAGATAGATAAGGAACATTTCTATGAAAGTTTTGTCAAAATATCTGCAAAGGCTTGGCAGTAAATGCCATTTTCCAAATTTCCTCATTATAAGTCTATGGAAACTCTAATTTGTCATAGCAACCTAACTATTGAGCCGAATTTCATAAAAAAAAAAAAAAAAAAAAAAAGCCAAAGGATGCGGAACCCGGGAAGGGACATGATTTTTTTTTTATTTTATAAGTTGTGCGCACAAGATAATTTTTTGTGCGGACAAGATATTATCTTGTTCGGACAAGATATTATCTTGTGCGCACAAGATATTATCTTGTGCGGACAACATATTATCTTGTGCAGACAAGATATTATCTTGTCCGCACAATATATTAAGTTGTGCGAACAAGATATTATCTTGTCCGCACAAGATAATATCTTGTCTGCACAACATAGATCTTGTGCAGACAAGATATTATCTTGTTCGCACAACTTATTATCTTGTGTGCACAAGATGTTATCTTGTGCGCACAAGATAATATGTTGTCCGAACAAGATAATATCTTGTCCGCACAAGATAATATCTTGTTCGCACAACTTCCCAAGATCTATGTTGTGCAAACAAGATAATATGTTGTGCGGACAAGATATTATCTTGTGCGGACAAGATATTATCTTGTTCGCACAAGTTAATATCTTGTGCGAACAAGATAATTTCCTGTCCGCACAAGATAATATGTTGTCCGAACAAGATAATATCTTGTCCGCACAACATAATAAAAATAAAAAATCATGTCCCTTCCCGGGTTCCGTAAAAGGATGCTACAGATAAAATTTGGGCCCAATCGGCCCAGCGGCTTCATGTCGTTTGAAAGGTTGACGTCACACGACCGACGACGACGACAGACAACTGCCTACCCTATAAGCTCCCCCTGAGCCGCCGGCTCTGGTGAGCTAAAAATAAATGTCTTCAGACATGAACACCCGGTAAAGACTCAGACCATCTTGATCATTGCTCATTCATGAAGTCCAGTCAGCGTCTTCGCCGTGTGCTAGATGGATGGACGTCGACTCAAAATTTCTTCACACAGCTTGCTACAGCTCATCTATACCACTGCGCAGTTCAATATATATTTTTTTTTGGTTTACGGCCCTTTCAAAATTATTTTTCTTATATCGAGTCGAACGTTAATCAGAGATGGGTGAAAACCTAAGTACCCTGAATAAAACCATCTTACCTTTCGTTGCATAACTTGACGTCTCACATATGACTCGAGCCAGGCCCGAACCCCAGCGGTCTGAGACCTAATGATTACGAGTCAATGCGAGTAGATTCTGTGGTACACGCTTTTTTATTTGGGAGTCAATACAGCAGCACGGCCCGCCAATGCTGGGCAAGAAGGCCAGTTTCGGTTAGTGCTCTATTATCAAGCCGATCTTTTTTCGGTTTTGAAGAAACATATTTTTATTGGTCAAATCTATGCTCAACTACCTTCTTCCTTCTTTCTAGTCTCCTCCTGAAAACTCTTCTGTTTCAGGCTGTTGATCCTCTACTAAATTATTATAATTATTTCCTTTAGCGGTCGATAATTTATGTTCTCTAGTTTTCACATATGATCCGGTAAAAGGCCTTTTTTGCCTATATTTTCATTTACAGTGACTGACGGCGATGGACGCCGCCATTTTGAAGGTGACGTTGATGTGCCAGAACGTCATGACGTAACGTCCTTCGCAACGCGCGTAAATAATTTCGCCATTCATTTACGTATTCTTGACCTTAAGACGTCACTCGAAGAGTCTTTGATGTTAGACGATGAATTGTTGTTTCTCGCATCAAAACAAAGGACATAAATAGGACATAAATATGTATATTTACATTTCCAGTGTAAAGTCTAATGCAAACCTATAGAAAACAATTGCGTTCATTCTTCCATGAACGCACTGAATCACGTGATTTTCAGTGACGTTAAGTGACGTCATTCTAAACCATTGTTTCCTAAGGGCGTTGATGACGTCAACGCTGCTCCGCTCTTTGTAAAAAAAAACAGCGTGTAAATGTTTTTCAGCTTTAAAGCCTTGCCCTACAAGCATTTTTTCGCCCAGTGATGAGGGGCAAATAATGTAAATATAAAAAAAAAACTTAACTTTTCTGCGTTTCATGAAAGTATGAACGACAGTGGGTCGCTAGCAAAGTTTACGTGAACCCCTTCGGGGTTCATTTACTTTGCACGTGACCCACTGCGTTCATATTTCCATGAACTGCAGAAAAATAAATTTCATTTCTTCAATGAAACTCTCAATAATGTTGGCGGGATTTCTTCTAATACTGATGAAAAAATGTTTGAATTTGAAGGAAACAACAAAATTATTGTCGATTATAAGGTCTTTAGAATAGAAATAGTAAGCTCTCATTACGAAAACACGCCTATGCAAATACATTGTAACCTTTATCGCCAAAAAAGTGAAAATTTTAAGATGAAAAATTGTGATATTTTTCTTATTTCTGCTATTTTAGAGCAGAAATAAGAAAAATAAAGTTTACTCCTGCAAACCCCAGTTTTACTATACAAATGTGGGGTTCGAAGGGGTCCAAAATTATATAGGCGTGTTTTCGTGATGAGTGTGTGATTTTTTGAGTAATAAATCACAGTTTACCAGTCGTGCGAAGACAATTCACTCGCGTTACGCGCTCGTGATTTGGTCTTATTTACAAATACAATAAAACTGTGATTTATTAGTCAACAAATCACTGCTAGACCTGGTGTATTTCTTAATTCAAGTGAAGTCCTCGATGTATCTTTTTATTTCATACGCTCGTATATCAGGAAAAGTAAAATATGTCACCACGCAAGAATGTACCTACGCTGCACGTGACTGCCAAGATGTTCAAGAGTTAGGATTCAAAGTTTCTGATGTCTATCAAGTGAGGCCCTACGGATCACCAGTACTGTTCAATGTATATTGTGACATGGACACAGATACTGGCGGATGGTTGGTAAGATGTGTTTAGAAGAGTCCTTAAGCACAGTTTGTGAATCATAGGGCCAAAAAATATTTAAACTGTGGTCGATTTCTTAAAGTTCAATTCAAAGTTAATACAGGTCTGACATAAATGTTCAACGTAAATATTGACCTGGGGCCAGTTGTTCAAAACTAACGACGTCGTTAGTTAACGTATCGTTAAAACTTTGATCATTTATTATGGCAAATATGCTAATATTTTTGCTGAAAAAAATGTGAGCAGCTTTTGCAGATGCAAAAGCTGCTCACATTTTTTCAGCAAAAATACCAACTTTTTAGATATTAAACTTGCTAGAACACTTAACAATATGACCACTAACGAGCTCGTTAGGCTAACGAAGCTTTGAACAACTGGCCCCTGGACTCATTTTAGAGACACCCTGTTTCGCCGCTATCACGGGTTCCCGCTTCAAACTCAATGACGGCCTTAACATACGCGTAAAGCTTCTGTCAGTTGGCTGAGGCTTCATGCTTTGTCTTGTGCTGGAACCGCGCGAGCCGTAGTTTAGTAGTTATACTGAAGTCGGTTTTTTTTATCTTTTTTGTCGCGTTTTTCGGTGATAGCTTCTTTATTTTAGATTTTTGATCGACATGTTCAGCGAGGAAGTTGTAGTGGAGAAGCTCGGCCAAGTTGCCAAAAGTTGCCCTACATCATAGTGTAGTTTATATTTTCTTGTCCTTTGGGATCATTGATTCCATTGTGGAATTTTGAAAATATTTGAGGGTCACTGATGAGGCCGAATTGGCCGAAACTAGCTAGTCTGGCCCAGAAAACATGTACACTTCATATTTTCCATTTCTGTTGTGTATTTTTTGCTTCCAAAGGATAACCCTTTTACATGTATAGAACATATTTCATGCACATAAGTTATCTGATCAGAGCTGTAATCAGATGGAGATTGTATAATTTCGAGTTTGTACTAAAGTTCGTTTCCACGAGCCCCGCCTTGGTGGTGTGGTTTGTCGATTTTTGGTCTGTTCATTTCTTGACTGAAGACCAATTATGTACGTCATTCAAACATCCTGCATGCTTACATTGTGACCAATCGAGTCAAACAGAAAGTCGACTTGAGTGGGGTAGTATTTCTAATATTTTAACAATGATAGATCAAAGGCGTAGGATCTGTATTGTCTGAAGTTAAGGTCTGCTATCTTTGACTGTCTACACTCTAATGCTTTGTACAACGTTCCTTCCGATGGTCGCTTAGTATTTCGCTACACGAGACTTATCCATATATAGATATCGTATAAAATAGGCTAGTTATCTGTTTACATTTCGATAGTTTGAATGAACGAATTGGACAGTTCTATCGAAGAAAAAAGGTACATCTGATTAAAGCTCTGGAGATTGGCTCCTTCACGAGAGGCTGGCAAAGCTTCTCTGCTAGTCTCGCTGGATGTGTTGGTCATAAATCAAAATAAAGAATTTATCGCCGAAAAACGCGACAAAAAGATAAAAAAGTCGACTTTTTAGTGCTTTTCTTCAGTTAAAACTTTCTGAGTATCGGCCAGCAGCCCTCACCTTTGCTTCATCTCAGTGCAGAAAGAAGAAAAAACAAACATATATCACTGTAAACCAAAGTTTTGCTACATAAAATTGGGTTTAAGGGGATTTACATAGGGTGTGCACGAAACATTCAGCACCGGTTTATATATGGGCTGCATGATGCTTCCACGCAGAGCTGAAACCGACAGCACATGAGTGCTGGTAAACCGTTTAGAGGATCTAAGCCTGCCCAGGCAAAGTGGTGCGAGTCGGACCGTCCATGCATATAAACACTATTAGTTTCATTGTGCAGCAGGGTTCGAGATGTCATTTCATCTCATTGTCGGGTAAAAGTCTCACAAAATTGGAAGCAACGCCACAAAAATGACCTATACAGTGTTGACGGGGATTCAAGTATACGTTTCATCGTATAGCCCTTAATCAGGTTTAGATTTCTTATGTTTTACCAATCTTGGAATACTCTTCAGTAGTAAGGGACAATTGCACCGCCCAAGACGCGAGTATACTCGAAAAATTGCAAAATGAAGCTACCAGAATCGTAACTGGCTTAACCAGGTCAGTCTCATTAGATTGTCTTTATAAAGACTGTGGATGGGTCCCACTAAGCACAAGGCGCAAAGAACAAAAGCTAGCTTTCATGTATAAAAGCAGTAAATGGCCTTGTTCCTGAGTATATATCAGATTTAATCCCTCCATATGTTGGGGAAACATCTAACTTCCCCCAAACTTAAATATACCTTTCACGCGCACAGAGTTATCCCGTAAATCCTGCATCCCTTCTTCTGTTGCCTTATGGAACAATCTCGATGAAAATATCAGTTGTTCTAATAGCGTGTCAGCTTTCAAAAGTAATATTAAATCTCTACGTCCCCTATGTCAGTAAAGTCCCTCCCTACTTTGTCTGTGGCGATAGATACTTATCAGTGTTACACGCAAGAATCAGAAACAGAATCATCTTAGTCTCAGTCTAAACCCTTTCTGCAGTTGTGCTGAAGTTATAGAGAATGCAGAGCATTTCATTTTTATTTGTCCACACCATTCAGACAAGCGCATTTCATTGTTTCATTCTGCTAATAACTATCATCCTCTCAATGTTCAAAAACTCCTCTTCGGTGACGATAACCTGTCCATACAGGAGAATACTTCTCTTTTTCTTTCAGTCCAAACCCACATAAAATTTACTGGCAGATTTGCTAATACAGACCAGTAATTTTTACGATCGACCCTAATTTACTAAATGGCAAAACGGAATTCCTGCAGTTGTCCATGTGACCATCACTGATTTGGGAAAATCAATATTAATAGAACTTGAAACGTTGCGCTATTTTTATCGATGTAACATATAGGTCAGAGCAGTCTGAGCTATCAATAGAGTCTTGAAATGAATCGTGTGAACACTGAATACACAGATCAGACGCCGCGGAATGTGGCTTCTGCTCAGCAGGTTGCACAGGGACTACACTGTTTGCTTAAATAGTGGCATTTGAGGGTTAAACGAAATAGTATAAGAATGCCAGGTTGCTCACATAATGAGAGTAAAAACAATACACGCTGTCACGTGACGTCTTCGGAACAATCCTTTCATAAAACTATGCCAAGTCGAGTAAAAATAGACTTTTCGCGCTTCTGTGTAAAACCTTGAATTGTTTAAGAGCAAAAAATGAGTAGCCCAGTCTTTATAGGTGGTACCGTTATTAGGCATACAGCGTAGACCCAGATCGGATACACACTACATTCCTTCTGATCAGGGTCGGCACTGTTCGCCATATGTATGTAGCAACACTTTTGAACATGATTCAGGCCCATACGCAGACTCTGAAAAGGGGCGGGTTGAGGGTCCGAATTCGGGTGAAAAACTGCATGAATCTGAGATAATTTGCAAAAGTGGGGAGGGGCTCCGTTTGCACCCTCCCAACTGTGTGCGAGTCTGCATCAACAGGTAAAATTAACTTTTTTGTTTGAGCATATCGCTGAAGGGGCTCTGTTACAGATCATTGTTATTCAGGAGCTGGGATGCATTGGTTGGACTGAGCGAGGAGACAAGAGAGAGGAGAAACAACGACAAACATTGCAGATGCTGATCAGAACACATCGATGGATCTACACTGTTTGCAGCTGGATAAAATGTTAAACATGTGATATTTTTTCAGCACAGATTGTTTTGCATAATCAATGAAATACTCTAAATTCTGGAAGATGAATCAATATACGCGTATATAGAAGGGAAACAATTAAACACATTAACAAATGACAAGTACATGTAAATAATTTGACGGAAATGCTACCATATTTTCTTTTTCAGACAAAAAAAAATTGACTGAACACTTTTCTTATAATGAAGAGTTTTAACGGGTACCCACAGTCTATGTTACAAAGCAGAGAATCTTTTGCTTGCTATTGTCCACGTGACTATCACTGACCATCTGACCTTGAAAAAAATCCAAGTACTGGTTGTTTATAACACCCCTAAGACATCAGAGCGAAACGTAAGCAGGAAATTCTGGGCTGTGCTCGTTTGTTTGTTTGATTTGAGGTTTAACGTCCACGTCAACACTGTATAGGTCATTTGGAAACGTTGCTTCCAATCTTATGGGACTTTTACCCGACACTGAGATGAAATGACATCTCAAGCCCTGTCGCGCATTGAAAAAATAGGGTTTGTGAGCATGGAGGATCCGACTCGCACCGCTTTGCCTGGCCGTGGGCGGTCAATTTCAGCTCTGCGTGGAAGCATCATGCAGCCCATCTATTATTCAAGCCCCGATGGGCGGGGCGGTTGGACTGTACTCGTGCACTTTGGCATTGGCAAACAGAAACTTCATTATCAGACGCCACATAACGCGATATCTGATCAGATCTACTGTGCTTGCTTAAATCTAAATGAACAGTTCGATTCCCAGTCCATGACTATTTTCCAAACCTACACTCAGAGACGATCGACCCACAAGTACTCTCAGTGCTTTGATTTTATATTTACGCCACTGTTCACGACTAGTCACCTGACAGTATTTATTTATGTTGTAGTCATCGTTCTCTCTCACTCCTTGGGCGAATTAAGTGTATGCATAATGTTGCTTTTTCCCTCTTTCTTACACTACATGTTTTATTTGTCTTAATCTGATGTCATATTATGTTATATGATCTGAATGTTTATATATCCCCGTGCCGCGTGAAATTAATATATTAGCTGTACCTATGTAGGGGAGGGGCCGTAACTAATGTTGTGAGAACGTGTGGCCCAACCCCATTGCACTGTTTATATATGCAATAAAATATGATTAAACTAGACGGGGGCGTTAAACCTTAAATCAACCAACCAATCAGCACCGGTTTAAGTAAACACGCAATGTCTTCTGTAAGAATTAACTGTTCATCCACAGTTTTGTTTCAGTATCTCTCTAAACACTTGGCAGTGTTTGAAAATGTGCACGTTGGGTCAATTAGACCACATTTTTAGTTTACGATACATTATTTTACATTAGGACAACGCACCTCTATGACTTAGTGTATTCTTTCATATCTCTGAAACTGACGTGTTTCTCTGATATAAAATTGTGATATTTCTATTATAACTTTTGCAACGCTAGATTGGGTGCGCCCATTAGAAAACGCCAGATTGGATGTGCCCATTAGAACAGTGTCATTACAGCAAATGCCCTGGCGCCTTGCGCATGCTCTCTTGAGCCTTTGGTTGTCGCTTAAGCTATGAGTAGCCTTAGTGTCATGTTTTGATTTAAAATCAACTTTCAATGAATGTAACATGATTTCAAATTTTTTATACACATAGTTCTCCTCCGCTTCGGTACTTTATATGCTCTGCTATAAAATGCTATGCTTGAATGATTTATATATCTTGCAGGTATTTCAACGCCGGATAGACGGTACTGTCGACTTTTATCGGAACTGGACCGAATATGAGGACGGATTTGGTAACCCATTCGGCGAATACTGGCTCGGTATGCTATGCAATATTCGTCTTCAATTACAATACTAATGCATACATAAAACAGTAACATGTTATCGGCATGAAGGAATCCTTGCTCAATTGTGAGTTAGAAAAGCAGCATAGAGAAAAAGCAGCCAGAGAATAATCTGAGCCAGAGCAAACGACATCCCCCAATTAGATGGCGGAGGTAGGAATTCAGGCAGCACAACATCTGGCTGTACCCCTAATAAAATATGAAGGACAGAGACGTCACAGTGACCGAATTCAGACCCGCCGCTGTACTTCATAAGAGTGCACAGCAAATGGGTCGACTCGAATAATATCCATGCTATAGCCAATCGTTTTGGACGCGGCAGTAATTTTGCTAAACTGCATATGGCAATTACAGCAAAATCACTTAAAAATTCAGATTGACACTAGCTAGTCTGGTCCAGAAAAATCCATAGTTTTCAGTTCTGTGATTTAGTCCTTGCTCTTTTTCAGAACATTTTACTTCAACACAGCTGGTGTCAAGGGAATGTGTAGCGACCTTAGTAAGTCTCCCTGCCCATCATCATAGTGTGGGTTATATTTTCTAGTCCTTTGGAATCATTGATTTCACTGCTGAATTTAGGATATATTTGAGAGTCACTGATGAGGCCTTATTAGTCGAAACTAGCTAATCTGGCTCAGAAAAATCTTTTAACTCCATAGTTTTCAGTTCTGTGCTGTAGTCATTTTTTCTCCTACTCGCTCACATCTGAGCATTACGAGCAGGATTTCCTGGGTGGTAACCAGTAGTAGTCCTGGTTTCCAAAGGATTACCCCTTTTTCAGAACATTTAACTTCGCCACAGCTGGTGTCAAGGGAATAGGTGGCGGCCGTATAAAGTCTCCCACCCTTCATCATAGCATTGATTATATTTTTCTGGTCCTTTGGAATCATTGATTTCACTGCTCCAATCAGAAACACAAGCATGAAATAACTAGACCCAAATGGAAACATCAGTAGCGGAAAGCCAAAAGGACAGTTACATTTTCAAAAATGGCCACTTGGCTATCCAAAACAAAAAGATACAAGCGATACACACATTCAAAGACGAAATATAACAAAAATAAACCACAGCAGAAGAACCGCTTTGTAACGGTCAGTGAAAAGTATTTTATTGGGTGGGCTTAAATTGATTTTACACGGCCGCAATCCTCGCCCTTAGTTGCAAAAATGCTTTTAAACGTATAGCATGCTTAAATGAACAAGGTAACTTGGTTGGTTTACTAAAATGCCTGTTTTTATGGAAGCCGATAGGGGACATTTTGACTAGTGACTAACGACTTATGACTACCGACTTGCGACTTATGACTTTTTACTTGTGACTTTTGACTTACCTATAGCAACGGCCGATTTCGGACAACGACGGCTAAGATTCCGGTGAGGCAAGCGATTTTTCTCCTTCTGTTTTATATTGTTTGAAAAATGCCACCGAAAAGATCATATGGTAGGTTATTTACTCTAATTTTGTGAATTTTTAAGACTTATGACTTGTCACTTATGAATTTTGACTTATGAGTTTTGACTTGTCACTTATGACTTTTCACTTTCGAATTGTGACTTTCGACTTATGACTTGTCACTTATGACTTTTGAGTTTTGACTTGCAACTTAAGACAATTTCTTGGCGCGAATCTAAAGTAATAGGGCATAACAACACAGGCGGTAGTAAATTGTTACTAAAACAGAGTTGATAATACATGAAACAGGGTCTTCTAAGTGGCATTTCTAAACAATATACACCGGAATTGTCGGTGCCGTTGTCCGCTACCCGATATTTTTCGGGTTTGCACCAAAAGTCAACAAGTCCTAAGTCGAAAGTGATAAGTCACAAGTCATAAATCACAAATCAAAGTTATAAGTCGCAAGTCATACGTCATACAAAGATAACAAAAACAGAGTAAAAAACATAAACAAGTCTTCTTAATGGCATTCATCAAACAATATAATACCCAGCAGCAAAATCGCTGGATCGACACCGTCGTTGACCGCCGTCTTCCACTGCGTCAGATTTGTCGAAAGTCAAAAGTCATAAGTCGCAAAAATTAGGCATGCAACTCCGACGTCGCAAGTCATAAGTCACAA
Source organism: Lucinisca nassula (assembly GCA_963580285.1). Taxonomy (NCBI): domain Eukaryota; kingdom Metazoa; phylum Mollusca; class Bivalvia; order Lucinida; family Lucinidae; genus Lucinisca; species Lucinisca nassula. The sequence continues at coordinate 65,026,763 of OY757022.1, forward strand.
GTTCAAAAGTCACAAGTCAAAATGTCCCCTATCGGCTTCCATACGTTTTAGTGTTTTTCTGTGAAAAACCTACATTACCTTCAATAAAGAAATTGTAATAACTTCAATCTCACGGATAAGGTTTTGACATTAAAGAAATACGACGTAACCATCCAAAAACCATATGCCAACAAAAATTTTACTCAGTAAACGGTAAAAACAATTCATCACGATAGCAGACCGAGTTGAGATAGACCATTCTTTCTTAACTCCAAAAAAGGTGACTTTTCGGATGATCATATGCGATATTTTTCTTATTTGCATTCCAATCCTTTTCCAAACATAGGTTGTCGGGCGGTTCTATAGTCAAAATTATGTTTAACCACCCCACCCCCAACCCCCCGAAAACCATATTATTTCTATATAGCGGGGGTTTAGAGGGGACATACTGTCACGAAATTACAATCAAACACGTGTACTTATAAATAAATCAGACACTGTGAATGTTTCAATTCGAGAGTTACGAATATTCAGCCTTCGCATTAATTCCATTTCAGCCTCTTACAAAACAGCCGGCCTCGGTAGCTCAGTCGGATGCGCGTCTAACTGGTGTCCAGGAGGACGCGGGTTCGATACCTGCCGGGGCCGGCAACATTCTTTCATGGAGATTGATCATGAAATCTTTTCTACAGCCATTCTCTCCCTTCCGCTGATTCAAGTAGAGCAGTTGTCAGTTTCTGCCGAAAGAATATGCACTGTACTTGTTAACCTATCACGAAAACACGCATACATGTATATAATGTTGACCCCCTTGAACCCGACTCTTATATTGTAAAACTGGGGTTTACAGTGGTAAATATTATTTTTCTTATTTCTGCTCTAAAATATAGATTGTGGGTTCTCGTCAGAACCGCCTCATCGAGGCGGTTCTAACATGTACCCACAATCTATATTTTGAGCAGAAACAAGAAAAATATCACAATTTTTCGTCTAAAATTTTCGTTTATTTCGGCGGTAAAATTTGCAATGTATTTGTATAGGTGTGTTTTCGTTATGGTGTGTAGGCTGGAATATGCTCCTGAACAAGGACTTGGACTGTTTCGTTTAACCCTTTAATTCCTGTATTGTAAGCAACCACTATAGACCCCGTTCTGCGGCGTCTGATCTGGATCTTCACTGTTTTCCGAATCAAACGCTTGATTTCAGTCCAGATTCTAAAGACAACCATCGTACACTGTACACAAAGCTTTGACCTCATATCGATAACAACAGCGCGGCTCTCGTTACTTGGATTTCCAACAAATCAGTGATAGTCACGTGGACTTACGCATTGAAGAGGATCTGTAGTTAGTAGTTTAGTGTTGATTGATAAACAATCGACCCAAAAGGTAGCCTTCCCTATAAGGATCAGAATTACTGCTCAGTAACTGAGATGCTCATTCTTTGGATGCTCTCTGAAGAATGCGCTGTTATGTTTCGGTTGCGGGGCATTTTGTAGATGACTTGCTTTGTTACAAACCCTTATTAACATAATTTCTTTGACAGGAAATTATCCACTTTATTTACTGACATCGAAGTTTGATTACAAACTACGCATCGACATCTATGATTGGGACGGCAACAGGTCTTATGCTCAGTATAAGTGGTTCCGGTTAGGAAATGGGTTTGATGAATACACCCTTTACGTCGCCGGATTTTCAGGGGATGCAGGTATAGTATGCCTTTATAACATAATGCTATTCATCACGTGAATACGTCCTTGAAATGAAGACCCACTATACTCCACTTTTTAGCTCACCTGAGAAGTGCTCAAGGTGAGCTTTTGGGTCGGTCTTTGTCCGTCGTCCGTCGTTCGTGCGTGCGTCCGTCCCCGTCGTCAACTTTTGCTTTAAACAACTTCTCCTCCAAAAGTGCTAGAAGATTTTGATCTAATATCACAGGAATGCTCCTTGGGTGGTCCTCTACCATAATTGCTCAAACTGTTCCGCTCGGGTGAACAAGATGGCCGCCAGAGCTAAAAATAGAAAACCCTTCAAACGACTTCTCCTGCTTAACCAGTGGATGGATTTTAAAATTGTTTCAAAGGAATGTTCCTTGGATGACCCTCTACCAAAATTGCTCAAACCGTTCCGCTCGGGTGAACAAAATGGCCGCAAGAGCTAAAAATAGAAAATCTTTAAACAACTTCTTCTCCTTAACCAGTGGATGGATTTTGAAATTATTGCACAGGAAGGTTTCTTGGGTGCCCCTCTACTAAAATTGCTCAAACCGTTCCTCTAGGGTGAACAAAATGGCCGCCAGAGCTAAAAATAGAAAAAACCTTTAAAGGACTTCTTCTCCTTAACCAGTGGATGGATTTCGAAATTACTTGACAGGAATGTTCCTTGCGTGACCCTCTACCAAACTTGCTCAAACCGTTCCGCTCGGGTGTTCAAAATGGCCGCCAGAGCTAAAAATAGAAAAACCTTTAAATGACTTTTTCTCCTTAACTAGTGGATGGATTTTGAAATTATTTCACTGGAATTTTTCTTTGGGGACCCTCTACCAAAATTGCTCAAAATGTTCCGCTCGGGTGAACAAAATGGTCACCAGAGCTAAAAATAGAAAAAAACTTTAAACACCTTCTTCTCCTTAACCAGTGGATGGATTTTGAAATTATTTCACAGGAATGTTTCTTTGGTGAACCTCTACCAAAATTGCTCATTACGTTCCCCTCGGGTGAACAAAATGGCTGCCAGAGCTAAAAATAGAAAAACCTTCTAACGACTTCTTCTCCTTAACCAGTGGATGGATTTTGAAATTATTTCACAGGAATGTTTGTTTGGTGACCCTATACCAAAATTGCTCATACTGTTCCGCTCGGGTGAACTAAATGGCCGCCAGAGCTGAAAATAGAAAAACCTTTAAACGACTTCTTCCCCTTTACCAGCAGATGGGTTTTGAAATTACTTCACAGGAATGTTCCTTGGGTGGCCCTCTACCAAAATTGCTCAAACCGTTCAGCTCGGGTAAACAAAATGGCCGCCGGAGCTAAAATAGAATAACCTTTAAACGTAATTTTCTCCTTAACCAGTGGATGGATTTTGAAATTTTTTCACCAGAATGTTCCTTGGGTGGCCCTCTACCAAAATTGCTGAAACCGTTTAGCTCGGGTAAACAAAATGGCCGCCAGAGCTAAAAATAGAATAACCTTTAAACGCACTTTTCTCCTTAACAAGTGGGTGGATTTTGAAATTATTTCACAGGAATGTTCCTTCGGTGACTCCCTACCAAAATTGCTCAAACCATTCTGCTCGGTTGAATAAAATGGCCACCAGAGCTAAAAACAGAACAAAAAACTTTAAACGACTTCTTCTCCTTAACTCGTGGATGGATTTTGAAATAACTTCACAGGAATGTTCCTTGAGTGACCCTCTACAAAAAGTGCTCAAACCATTCTGCTCTTGTGAACAAGATGGCTGCCAGAGCAAAAAATAGAAAAACATTTAAACGACTTCTTCTCCTTTACCAGTGGATGGATTTTGAAATTACTTGACAGAAATGTTCCTTGGGTGACCCTCCACCAAAATTGCTCAAACTATGCCGCTCTGGTGAACAAGATGGCTGCCAGAGCTAAAAATAGAAAAACCTTTAAACACCTTCTTCTCCTTAACCAGTGGATGGATTATGAAATTATTTGACAGGAATGAGGTTTGAGGTTTTAACAGTGGTGGCCGTGATGCTCAGTTAAGCAAAATATTTTTAGCAATTTTGTTAGAGGGTCACTCATGGAACATTCCTATAAAATTGCTTCCTTTTAGAGACAGATGTCTTTTGAAAGTTTTGGCCCCCACCCACCTTGGCTGTATGGTGCTTCTACAGGAGTATTTGTAAACCACTTTGAAGGTTTTAGCCTGTCTAGGCAAAGTGGTGCGAGTGGAACCATCAATACATTTAAACCTCATTGGTTTCATTGGGCGGCAGGGCTTGAGATGTCATTTCATCAAAAATGACTACTACTTCTCAAATGACTTCTACTCCTAAACAGGCAGACTGATTTTGAATTAATTTCACAGAAATGGTCTTTGGGTCCAACCAAGATTGCTCAAACCATCCACTCCACCATATATTACCCACAATTCCGTTTGTACAATAGGATCAGGTGAGCGATCCAGGTCCATCATGGCCCTCTTGTTTGAGAAAACTTGAGTTTACGGGGGTATACATTATTTTGCTTATTTTTGCTCCAAGACATAGGTTGTGGGTACTCGTTAGAACCGCCTCCCCGATGAGGCGGTTCTAACAAGCACCCACAACCTATGTTTACAGTATTTGTAAGAAAAAAAATCACGGATTTTCATCAGAAAAGTAGCCATTTTGGAGATGTGAAAAAATGCACTACATCGCACAGGTAATGAATAAAGTGATTTCTTATTGGCCCAGGTACAGGTCCGAAATGCAGCTGACCGAGTACCTGTAACTGGGTCAATACGAAATTACTTTATTAATGACAATTTTATTAATTGACACGATTAAAAAAAAAAAACACGATTATTGATGTTTTGACCTCAGTTAATATTGGTTGACCTGGTGTTAATACGTTAATATACAGGATAATCAATTAATAATAAATAAAGGCCTTCTCAAAGGTTGTAGCATTGGCGATTTGTGCATTACGTAAACAAGCCTATACAAATACATTGTAAATTTTACTACTACGAAAAAATGAAAATTTTCAGATGAAAAAGTGTTATATTTTTCTTATTTCTGCTCAAAAACATATATTGTAGATACTCGTTAGAACATCCACGACGAGGCGGTTCTAATGAGTATCTACAATCTATGTTTATGGGCAGAAATAAGAAAAATAGTGTATACCCCTGGTACTAGCTGCTCCTCGCTTGGCACTCAGATTTACGGGGTAGAGCTGGGACTGGTCGGCCCAGTGTCAGGATAATGTGGCTGGGTGTGGTATCATGTAATGTGTCTGGGACATGGTACTTCAGTGTGGCAGTACTATAAAAGTGAGCATTGAGCTCCCTGTCGCAACCAGGCACCGTCGTGAATTGACTGAAAAATTGTTGAAAGCGACGTTAAACCCGAATTCACACACACACACACACACACACACACACACACACACACACACACACACACACACACACACACACACACACACACACACACACACACACACACACACACACACACACTGTCGAATCGTTGCAGTGACCGTTGCGAAATCCTGGTCCCAAAGATTGATATTTAGATGCTTTATTTATAAGGCGTAAAAATACATCTCGATAACACGCCTTTATAATATTGACCCCCCTTGAACCCCACTTTTATATAGTAAAACTGGGGTTTCCGGGGGTATACCTTATTTTTCTTATTTCTTCTCTACAATAAAGATTGTGGGTACTCGTTAGAACCGCCTCGATGAGGCGGTTCTAACGAGTGCCCAGAATCTATATTTTGAGCAGAAATAAGAAAAATATCACAATGTTTCATCTTAAAATTTCTAATTTTTGGCCAAAAAATTGGCAATGTATTCGTATAGGCGTGTTTTCGTAATGGCTGTGTTTCTACTAACATGCTGAAAAAGGTTTGGGCGGTAGGTAGGAGAAACTTTTTTTCATTATTTTATTTTTTCTCCCGAAAAAAAAAAAACAGGGGCGGGCCTGTATTTTTATGTGTGTTTTTTAACAAGTTTTTTTTTTGTTGTTTTAATAAAAGTAATGTTGAGACTTGCACTGTGTATCATAATTCATTTTGGATGCTCACTGAAAAAAGTCAGCTTTGTATTTTGGAAGGTACTAAATGCCAAAAAAAAAAAATAATACAAAAATGTACTTGAAACGCGAAATTGCTATGAGAAAACGCAAAGACGGCATTTGGTAGGGATGGTCGGGTCTGTGTTCTAATTTTTATGTTGTTCTTTTATTGATAAAATAGTGGAATCGGTGGTCTTAAGCATGGTCGGTCGGAATAGCGGAAACACGGCTATTTTTTAGGCCTAAAGTATTAAATAGATAAACCTATATGCAACTTCTGTTACGGGCCAGGTGCAGGTTCATAACACTTGGTCAATTGAACAAGGACATGAATTTTAAATTCAGATTACATACATTCTAAATTTTAGATTATGACTATTCTCGAATGAAAGAATGATTTCATACTTCCATATTTGTACATAGGTTTCATACTGGATCGATAACAAGTCCTTACAACGAATACTCGTTTAACCTATTTGGTACTGGAAACCCCAAAACGGGTAGCCTCGCAAACAGTGCAGGCCCAGATCAGACGCCGCAGAACGCGGCGTCTGATCAGGGCCTCCACTGTTTGCTAAAAGTTCAGCCATTTTCCATATAAATTTTGAAGAAAACATTATCTGACACCCCTAAATTTTGAAATAAACTCCTGCTATATATAAGGTGGAAGATTCCATTTGGTACAAATAGGGTTTAACCCGACTTGAGCAACGTCATAAGAAACAGAAGTGAAGGCGCTACAATAAACATAAGACAACTTCATCATAAAAAAACATCAAAAGCAAACGGACAGTTTCTTTCCCACAAAATAGAAATACAGAGTATTACAAGGTAAAAGCGATATGTAGCTTCTGTTATGGACCAACTGCAGGTGCCGAACACAATTGGGGAACATCACATCGGTCAGCATATCCGCGCAGACTGATCAACATCTTAGTGCTCTCTGCTTGTCTGGATGACTTACTAAATACAGATAATGTTGAATAATTATGAACAGACGGTTGACTTTATCCAGCGTACTGAACTTCAATTAAAAAAGATCATTCTTCTGATACCAAAAATGCCATTTCTGAATTAAGGCCATGAACAGACTCAATAAAACCGAGTCTGCTATTTTCGTTTATTTGGTGTATTCCTTGCTTCCATAGGATCTAACTTCAGAACTTATTTATTTTCACTGTAGCTGGTGGTGTGCCGTGTGGCGGCCGTAAAACGTCTCCCCGTACATCAGCATAGTGCAAATTATATTTTGTGGTCCTTTGGGATCATTGAGTTCATTTGGCATCATTTTGAAAATAGAGTTCTGCTTAAGCCGGTGCTAGAGGGCATGGCCAGTGTTGCACATTTCAGTACTGGTCATGAACAGTCTCAATAAAACCGAGTCTGCTATTTTCGTTTATTTGGCGTATTCCTTGCTTCCAAAGGTTCTAACTTCAGAACTTATTTATCCAAATATTTACGACACAAGGGGCCATTTTGATTTTTGAAATTATTCATGTTCCTTTTCTCAATGTCACACGATGTACCTCTTGTAGGTTTAATAATACCGCAAATTAGTCGTTGTGCTAGTAGTATGTTCACAGGTTACGACTTGAAGAATCGGAATGCAATCCTGACTGCTAAGGTTCTTATACCAGCCTATCCGTATCATAAATAATGTTCTAAAAAGGGTTATCCTTTGGAAGCAAGAAATACACAACAAAACTGGAAAATATGGAGTGTACATGTTTTCTGGGCTAGACTAGCTAGTTTCGGCCATTTAGGCCTCATCAGTGACCCTCAAATATTTTCAAAATTCCACAATGGAATCAATGATCCCAAAGGACAAGAAAATATAAACTACACTATGATGTAGGGCATGGAGACTTTTTACGGCCGCCACACATTCCCAGACACCAGCTGTAATGACGTTAAATATGTTCTAGAAAGGGTATACTTTGGAAGCAAGAAATACACCACAGAACTGGAAAATATAGAGTATACATGTTTTCTGTGCCAGACTAGCTAGTTTCTGCCATTTAGGCCTCATCAGTGACCCTCAAATATTTTTAAAATTCCACAATGGAATCAATGATCCCAAAGGACAAGAAAATATAAACTACACTATGGTGTAGGGCAGGTAAAGAAATTCTAAGTTTTATCGTTGACACTCTGAATTGATTGATACATTAAACATTTTGCAACATGAAATATCGGGGTCTTATGGTGACCTAGTTCATTAATTTAAGATCATTGTTGTTAAATCGAATCTTTTGGAACAAGGTAAATCTGTATATGTATGTTTTGAACATCACTTGACCTCTCTCTGAAGATTTGGGCCCTGCAATTAATTCAGCTTTTAAAAATCCTAAGTGAGTATCGTTGCTGACCGTTCTAAGGCAAAAAAAAAATAATAATAAACATGTCTAGACACACGTCATTATTTCAATACTAGATTTCTATCTACAAGTGAAGGGAACGAAACTATTACCAATAACACACTTTTTTAACAGGGGATGCTTTGAAATACCATAACGGGCATCGGTTTGTAACTGCTGACAATGACAACGACGGATGTGCAAAGAACTACAGTGGCGCATGGTGGTTTGATCATTGTTTCGTGTCTCATCTAAATGGCGAGTACAAACAAAATGGCAAGGGCAATGCCAACAATCGAGGAATTATTTGGCAGACTTGGTTAAATCCAAAATACTCAATGAAGATGACAGAAATGAAGATTAAAAGATTACCGTGACATTTACCTGTGATTTCATCAAATCATGTTGATTAAATGGACATTAATTAAAAAAAAACAGTTATGCAAAGACGTACTGAAATCTTTTTGTAAAACTGCAAACTTTTTTAAGCGATGGATCAGCGATGCATAAACGTATGTACGAGGGCGAGTCAATAAAAACACTCTAACTTATATCTGGGGGAGATCGATGTCTTCTTTTTCGATGTAATGATACACTTGGATCAACGATGTTCCATTAACATCAGCCAAGAACCGAAGAAGCCAGAACCATTGTCTCCGACCCACTCCTCAACTGCCGACTTCTTCGTTGGACCGGAAATGACGTCCACGGATATCCTTTGTCAAATTTGGAAAAAGGAAATAGTCACTAGGAGCTGAGTCCGGAGACTAGGCTGGGTGCGGTATTTGCTCGTCCCTATTACACTCAACAGCATCTATTTTAATTTTGCAAGCTTGGACTCTTGCGTTGTCCTGTTGGATCAGTTTCTCTTTGGAGAGTTTACCACGGTGTTGTTTGACGAATCGCAGTTCTCAGTCCATAATACGCACCTGCTATTGTACCTTTCTTTGCTAGAAAGTCCAGCATAATAACGCCTCGTGCTTCCCAAAATACAGCTGCCATCACCTTGCCAGCAGAGGGTTGCGTTTTAAACTTTTTTGGCCTCGGAGACCGGCCCTCCCACTGGCGATTTTGAGTTTTATTCTTTGTCTCATAATAATGGGCCCAGGTCTCATCAACTGTCACCAGACGTGAAAGGAAAGCACCTTCCTTTGACCTAAACCGCTTCAACATACTGATGCTCTGGTTGTTAGTTGTTCGTTTCAAATGTATTTGGGACCAATCGGGCTGTTGGTTGCACATACCCAAGCGATTATGTAGAGTTGTTGAAACGCTACCATGTGAAATGTGCAATGCATTCGCTTAATTCGTTTATCAGAGTACACCAGATCCCGTACTTTGTTACACATTTCTTCATCAGTGGCATCGGATGGGCTTCCAGACCTGCTTTCGTCTTCTAAAGTTTGAATACCCCAACCTAGAATTTAACTTGTGCATACGATGATGGTCAACTCGCAATGTATTTCCTGACCAGTTTTCCCTTCCGAATTACACCACGGTACTCAATTTTTGAAGGAAAACGCTAGCCATGTTTGACGTTCAATATCTTAATATCTTATGTTTACATTTCCAGTGTAAAGCCTCGTGTGAATATATAGATAACAATGCATTTCATACTTCTATGAACGCATCGAGACACATGATTTTCAGTGACGTCAAGTCACGGCAGTCTAAACCATGGTCCTTTACTATCAAAATGGGCGTTGGTGACGTCATCGCTGTTCCGCTCCTTGTAGAATAATATTCAGCTTTAAAAGTTGCCCTATAAGCATTTTTCGTCCTGTGATGAGGTGCAAAGTATGTAAATATAAGAAATAAACTGTTTTTTCTGCTGTTCATGACAGCATGAACGCCAGTGGGTCGCTAGGAAAGTTTACATGAACCCCTTCGGGTTCGTTTACTTTGCAGGCGGCTCACTGCGTTCATACCTGCATGCAAGGCGGTGTCTCGGTCAACTGAAAATGGGATAGGCTGGTTACTTATTGACTTGCTCTCGCAGTACCCAAATTTGTAAACATACTGGGGCTGAGTCTCTTAAATCGAAATATTTACATTCTCAGTGCTGGTAAAGAATTAATTTCTACAGTGAACTGTTGCGATGTAATGTTGTTCATACTTTATGAATGCATTTAATTTGACTCACGCGACGTCAGTGACTTCAAAATAAACAGTTGTTCTCCCGAATATTATTGAGCTATTTCGATGTTAAGGCACAAAGACGCCATTCCGCTGTCAGTGGGAAAACTGTGTGCAATGGATTTCTTGCTTCAATTTCAGCATACCAACCAGAACTTTTCTATGAGGTGCCGTTTTACTATTTAATCCATATTTATAGAAATCCATAATTCGATTTATGGATATCATCAATTCAGAGCCATTTATGGATATCCATAATTCGAATAATGGATATCCATAATTAGATTTATGGACATCCATAATTCGAATTAATGATATCCATTAATCAGTCGAATAATGGATCTCAATAATTCGAATGATAGATATCCATAAATTGAATAGTGGATATCCATAATTCGATTTATGGATATCCATAAGTCAGACCGATATATGAATACCCATTATTCGAATTATGGATGTCATTAATTCGAATTATGGATATCCATAAATACTGACTTATTGATATCCATAAATAATTATGGATATCCATAATTCTAATATGGATATCCATAATTCAGTTATGGATATCTATAAATAGGAAATAAATAGTAAAAAGGCGCCCCATACTTTTCGACAACGAGTGGATGGAAAAAGATGTAAATATAAGAAATAAAGGTAATTCATCTAACATTCATTTGAGTATGTATAAATTACAGTCACTTCTTAAATTATGGCAGATGCAAAACCTCTCACTCCGCTTAGGCCCACATCAAGAGCTACTGAGATTGGAATTAGAACTAATGGCTGCTAAAGATGCGCCACGAAAACTGTAAACAAAACATCTCAAGTCCACGAAAAAGGAAAGAACTATTCTTGCACACCAAATAAGGAAATCCATGGTGTAAGCCTGCAGGGATAGAAATTCTGTTCTTACCCTGGTAGTCATGATTGAGCAAGAAAAAGAATCAAATATGAGATTCTGTTGTAAATGAGCGTTTCTAACCCTTGGTATGATCGTTATGATCGTGCTGAGCGGAACCTCGGCAGAGCCTATGTTCCGCTTAACACGGTCATCCTTCGGGTTGGAAACGCCCATCTACAACAGAATCCCATATCATCTTTTCTTTCGGAGGCTTGATATGGATGTGTTCTTTTTTTTCGTGTCATTCCAACGGCTACCATTTTATAGTTTAGTTTCCTGCATCTATTTTGTTTTTTTAAAAGATATTATCCGTATTGGCATGTTGCACTGTGGAGAGGACATTTGATGCTACCAAGGAGGAACGATACATCGCTTGAACCATTACAATGACACATACATGCGACATAATGCATTCTTTCATACCCCTAAAACGGCTAAAATTTTGATCCTTGTCTTATCTATACCCCGAACATAGGCTGTTCTAGCGAGTACCCAAACCCTATTTTATGAAGCAGTAATAAGAAAAATAATGTATATCCCTGTAAACCCGTTTTCTCTATACAAAGTGGGGTCCGGGGGTGTTCATTACACGCACTTGTTAGCGTGGTATTCTATAATTTTCAACTTAGTTGTTTTTTTTTTTATTTTTATTTTTTTTTTGTTGTTGTGTTTTTTTTGTTTTTTTTTTGTAATATTTTCCTATATGTGATCAAAATTGTTTTGACATCTATATCAAATACTTTGAGACATTAACATAAAACCTTTGCTGGAAGAATAGTTAATGGGAATGGGAAAACCTTCAGGGGAGGCAACTCCTGTAAAAGTACTTCTGTCTCCCATGTCAATAGGGGTCAACTCTTAAAGGAAAAATTCTTTCCTTTAAGAGTAGACCCCTTATTCAGTGAGACGGGGCTTGTAGAAAAGCGAACAGGAAGTTCCGAAAGTTGTCTCCCTTTGAAAAATGGCGAAAAAATCTGTCAGGTGTTCCCTTTCCCTTACATTAAATGAGTAAGATACTTCAGAACAGGTCGAATCGGAACCCAGTGTCTATCCCAAACATCAACGTGAAAGACAGACAAACACATCTTAAAAAGCAACACAATCACAGGCGATTAGCCAAGTTGACAGCGCTTTCCAAAAACAGGTGGCAACTGAACTAAATTATTTGGACAGACAGAAGTGTTAAAATGAAAACATTTAAAAATTGAACAGAACCGAACATAAAACAAATGCAACCGCAACGAAAGTACCGCAAGCAATAATTACCGGGGCTGTTGTCTGCGTTGCCTCTGTGCAAACGGAGAACAGTTTGCCTTTGTGCAAACTGAGAATAGGAACGAAGTAAAACAGAAGTGAAGGCAATGGTCAGGAATCGATACAATTTACCCACAGCTCCCATCAGAGACACCAAAGGGAAAAAAGCACAAACATGAAATAACTAGACCCTAATGGAAACATCAATAGCGGAAAGCCAATAGAACAGTTACTCCCCCCCCCCCCCCACCGAGGCGGTTCGAACGAGTACCCATAATCTATATATTGGAGCAGAAATAAGAAAAATAAGTTTTACCCCCCCCCCGGTAAACCCCAGTTTTACTATATAAAAGTGTGGTTCAATGGGGTCAGAATTATATTGGCGTGTTTTCGTGATGTACCGCGGTATCGTATGGGGCCACTGCATAGGAAGCTCCTATGCGAACCGGCATACACAGAGCTACAGTTTTTTTAGGAATAAACGTTTCTTCAAACAGGCTCAGTGAAAAACAGGCATAAACCTGGCAGACAAAAGTCGACTACGGCAGTCCAAGACAGGTTCCTGAGACTCATTGTCCTAAGACAGCGGTTTAAATCGTCTGTTTAACTTACTGCCAACCTTCAACGGACTGCAGGAGTGGCAATCCACTCTCGGACTCTAAGGAACCGACTTAAATCTGCTGGCAGCATGCCTGAGGAACAAGCTGACTCCCCAACACAAGCTGGAGATGCTTCTTTGGTGCCGTCATCGTCGCCGAGAAGGCATCAGTTGGGCAACATCCTGTAATCACACGAATCGCGATTCAGTGTTGATTTCTACGACCGTCGTAAACGTGAATGTAGGAACGACAGATTCGGCGGTAATAGATTGAAAGTTTGGGCTGCTGCGAGTTACAACCACAAGACTGGCCTTCACATTGTTCAGGGAAACATGACGGCGTTACAATACCGTGATGTCGTGCTTATCCCAACTGCACAGTCTCTTGTTGTTCAGACAGGACTAACGTTTCATGATAATAACGCTCTTGTTCATTAGGCTAAGATCGTTACGGATTACGTCCAGCAACAGGGACAGCACTCTACCCTCGCCAGCAAGACTTAGGGAGAAGGACTTGCGAGAAACACCCATGTATCCGCGCTCGTCAGCGGCTGGAGCAAGCATTACGTCAGGAGTGGCAGGCAGTTCCTCAGAGAAATGTACGGACTGTGAATAACAGTATAAAAGCTCGTATGTTACAACGCATAATGTAGTAATGTAGTAATTTCTTCATTTTGAAATTTTTACTACATTATGCGTTGGCATAGTCGACGCGAAATGAAATAAAATGTCGTTTTTACTTCATTATGCGTCGATACTAAGAGGTTTGAGCAAAATGAAAGAATTATTTCATTTTGCGGCGATGGGTGGCATACTTAATTTTACTTCATTATGCGTCAACAGTTTGTTTGTTTGATTTGAGGTTTAACGTTCCCGTCAAGACTATTTAGGTCATTTTGGAGACATTGCTTCAAATTTTATGGGACTTTTACCCGATATTGAGATGAAATGACATCTCAATCGCTGCCGTCCAATTAAAAGCAATAGGGTTTATATGCATGGATGGGCCGACCCGCAGCAGATTTCCTGGACAGGCTTAGACCTTCTAAGCAGATTACGAGGACTCATGTACGGGCGGTATCAGCTCTGCGTGGAAGCATCGTGCAGCCCATCTATTTATACCCCCGGCATACGAAGTATGCAAGGGGGTATATAGTTTTTGTCCATTCTGTCTGTCTGTCTGTCTGTCTGTCTGTCTGTCTGTCTGCCTGTCTGTCTTTTGTTTGATTTGTTTGATTTGAGGTTTAACGTCCCCGTCAACACTATTTAGGTCATTTTGGAGACGTTGCTTCCAATTTCATTGGACTTTTACCCGACATTGAGATGCCGCTCAATAAAACCAATAGGGTTTATATACATGGACGGGCCGACTCGCAGCAGTTTTCCTGGGCAAGCTTAGACCTTCCAAGCAGATTACCAGTACTAATGTGCGGTCGGTATCAACTCTGCGTGGAAGCATCGTGCAGCCCATATATTTCTTCAAGCCCCTATGGGCGGGGGCGCAGTGTGTCTGTCTGTCTGTCTGTCTGTCTGTCTGTCTGTCTGTGAGTTAACATTTATTTTGTGTCAAAGATTTCTCAAGAACTACTATACCTAAAAACTTGAAATTTTGTATACATGACAATCATGACTACTTGTATTGTGGGAAAGAAACTAGGGGCCATGGGGCCACATTCCTTAGAGTTATTACCCTTTGCTATTTTATACCCCCGGCATACGACTTATGGTTTACTAATGGCTGTAGCCGGAAGTATTAGTGAGCATATAGTTCTTCAAGCCCCGATGGGCTGGGGCGAATTTTCTTTGTGATTTTGACCTTCAGTGTGCTTTTGTGGAAGACCGTCTTTTGGACTGTTCAACTGTGGTCTTAAAGACCACTTTTGAACCGTCTCAACTGTGGTCTAAATTGTAGGAATTTAACTGTATTGCTTCCTAAGTCTTTTCGAAGACAGCTATGTTCTACCATCATTACTTCATTATGCGTCGATATGGTGCATATCAACGCGAAATGAAATAATTTTTTTACTTCATTTCGCGTCGACTATGCCAACGCATAATGTAGTAAAAAAATCAAAATGAAGAAATTACTACATTACTACATTATGCGTTGTATCACTCGTATGAGCGCTTGTTTAGACCGTAACGTAGGACCACGTACTGATTACGTTATGAGATCTCCTGTAAACGCCGCTTATATAGGCTATAATGTAGACCACACCAGCTAATAATTCCAATTCTCTATCAGTATGTACATTTCGAGCGATTTGATTGGTTAAAATAAAAGTTTTATACTTCGATAAATTCCATGAGCAAGAATCTCATAACCATATCACACAGCAACATGTAGTTATATAACGTGACGTCCGATCGCTTTTTAGAATCCGCGGGTTAGGTCATTTACATGTATATGAAGCGACGTCAACAACGTTCGGTTAAAAGATGGAGAAATATTGAAAACGTAAATGTTAGAAGGCAAAGAATTTAAAGACTTGACGAATTTTTGCTTGAGTTTCTTTTAAGATGGCAGCTGCTAATCTTAATTATTCCACCGTAGCCAATTTAAGTTCATTCTTACGCTTTTGAAAGAATTCCTAAAATTTTGGTGATAATTTTAAAATTTCGTTGAGAAAATTTGGATTATAAGGAATGAATTTAATTGTTGTGGATTTTATCGATGTGTAAACTGCGGCGAATCGCTCACAAACTTAGCACGAAGCCCACTCAGAAACTTAGCATGAAACCTGTTTGCGGCGAATCACTCACAAACTTAGCACGCAGCCTGTCTGCGGCGAATCACTCAGAAACTTAACATGAAGCCTGTCTGCGGCGAATCACTCACAAACTTAGCACGAAGCCTGTCTGCGGCGAATCACTCATAAACTTAGCATGATTCTACAGTAAGTTTGTGAGTGATTTGCCGATGAAATCCATTACGATAACACATCCGTGTGATAACACATCCGTGTGATATAGTGCATTTTTCATATCTAAAAAGGGTAATTTTCTGATGAAAAGTTGTGACATTTTTCTTATTTATACTCCAAACATAGGTTTTGGGTGCTCGTTAGAACCGCCTCAATGAGGCGGTTCTAACGAGTACCCACAACCTATGTCTTGGAGCAAAAATAAGGAAAATAATGTTTACCCCCGTAAACCCCAGTTTTCTCTATGTAAAGTGGGGTTTAGGCGGGTCTTTATTTCACGGACTTGTTCACGTGATGCCACAAAAATGAAATTCACCCTATATTGAGTTCGGACGGAAAAAGCAGTCAAAGCAGTAGCTTTATACGGGTAACATGCCTTTCGTGATATTGAATGTGTTTTCATTTTGCACCTGCTTGAATCTATTAGCGTAAATGAGCCGGCGCATGAAAAACCTACAATAAGACCCGTGCTATGGTCGAAGACTCAGTTCAGTCAGTCAGGTCAGCCTAGTCGGAACATTCTCTTGTTGTCCTATCAATAGCTCAGGTGCTATAGAAGGCTCATGCGAACAGCAAACACTCTGATCAGACTGCGCACATGCGCAGGCTGATCTGAGTCTAAGCTGGTCGCACAGGTCTAATTGCAGATTTTGTCATGCGCCGGCTCAAATGTTTTTGTCGTTTTAATGTCATTTCCATTCACGATGTTGCATTGATCTAGTGCAATTTTTGAACGGAAACCCGTATCTTATATCTGACATCGCTTTTCTTAAGTAGCCATATTGATTACAAAAATGTTGGTGCACCGTCATTCTTTCCAAAACAACCAACAAAATCACCATAATTTGAATATTTATTAAACACCCGGAGAGGCAAAACAAATATGAGTCCGATAGCATATTTACCAGTACATTCATGCAAAGACAAACAATAACAATTAGAAACCACAACAGAAGCGCCGACTTGGAGCGGTTAGTAATTTGATACAGAGGTGCTTACAACTTAACGTGCTTAAAACCCTTACCCTTTGTTCTGCCATGGTTACACAGTAAAGTAATTTATTCAGTCCGCGTGAAGGTTTTCTAACCTATCTATCCCCTAGAACATAAAAATCAACACATTCAGAGATGAAACACTGATGAGGACGCCTCCGATGGGCCGGACCAGAGACAGAGCATAATGATATCATGTTTCATTGAAAACATCGTTATGTATGTTCTGTTTGTCCCTTCTACTTCCGCAGAAAACGAGTTCGATTCCAGCCAGGTTCGTAAACATGATTTAATACAGATTGATTATGAAATATTTTATACAGAAGAGCAGTGATTAGTTTCTGGGGAAATTAAAAGCTAAAAGACTGCCTTTGGGAACAGAGAACACATAAAAGAACACACATCGGAAACCCGGTTTTATTGAGTCTCTTCACACACAGCAATCTAGTTTGCAAGGCTGCATGCGCCTCCTAGCACCGGCTTAAGCGATATTCAAAGCAACCAGAATGGGCTCAATGTTCCCAAAGGAAAAGAAAGTATAATCTGCACTATCATGAAGCACGGGTTAACATCAGCTGCAGTGAGGTAAAATAAAAGGCTAAAAGGTTGCCTTTGGAAACAAAGAACAGATAAAAGATTACCCCTGCGAAAAGGAGTTCTTAAACTGCTCTTAAGAGTTCTTAATCTGTTCATGAAGGTTTCAAGAACACTTGTAAGAACACATTCTAGGAACAGTTCAAGAACTTTTTAAGAATAAGTGATATTCTTGAACTATTCTTAAATTTTTCTTGAAAACGTTAAAGACTTTTTCTTGAACATCATGATGACTATGATGTTCCCGAACTGTGATTAAATTTGTAATTGTTTACTACAAAAACTTTTCTTGAACAAAGTATCTTGAAAGGCGTTCTTAAATTGTTCTTAAATTTGTTCTTGTTTATTTCAAAGACTTTTCATGAACTTGTGTTCTTAAAATGTTCTGAAACTTTTCTTGAGTTTTTTTTTCAAGAACACTTTATGAACAGTTTCAGAACTTTGCCACATGATTTCAGTCACATGATTGATGATGCTATTCCGATCTCAGCCTTTATTGGCCAGTTTTCCAACTTTCTTTTTCAAAATGGCTTCTATTTAGATTTATTGTTAGGGTTAGCGAAATGATTTTGATTTTCAAATATTGTTTTTATTTCTGATTATTGATCAGACCCAAAGACTTCTTTCTGACAGTTTCCAAGATTTGTAGGTGTTTTTGTTTAAATATGGTTGAGCAAATGTTTAAATCTACTGCTGTCCACATGGCAGCACCATTCGTCTTATGTATGGGTGGGGTTTAATTTCTTCCTGCAGCAAAAGATGAGCCCATCAACGACACAGAGTCTAATCAGAGCCTTTGCTGTGTCCTAAGTGTGTAAAAAGGGTATAATTTTCTTCATGTAGACAGCTAACTGAGCAAAGACTCTGATCAGCATGGACAGTACCAAGGCTTGTCTGAGTCTGGGCTGGACACACATGCCATTTTTGTCAGTTTTGTCACATTTGTTAGCCAATAAAATATAATGTCTGGTATTATAAAGTGAAATCTGTCCAACCCCACGGATGGATTCAATATGACTGGACAATGTCTCATGCAAAAGCATGACAACTCTACCTTGCTGCGTTTATGAGTTACCTGCACTTGCCAAAATTTTGTGTTCGGGCTGAAACTCTTTGACCATTTGACTGATTTGATTTATGATCTTGAATTTAACAGATGGATTCAACGAGAATGGCAACTCTGCTTTGATGAATTGATGAGTCATCTGCCCTTGCCAAAGTTTGGTGTCTACAGTTTAGACCTTCTTCTCATAAAACGTATTCAGTGGCATATATTGATTAAGAACAGTGCTTGAACAGTTCCTGGGCAGTTCAGAATGTGAAGAACAGTTCAAGAAAACCTGTTCTCAAAGTGGTTGAAACATGTTCTTGAAGTATGCAAGAACTATAATGTTCTGGAGCAGTTCTTAGTCAGTTGAAGAACTAATGTTTCTCTTGAACTGTTCAATACATGTAGGTTCAAGAACAAAAATTCTTTAAAGAATTCAAGAACTGTTCTTGAACAGTATGAGAACTTCAATTTTGAACTGTTCAAGAGCATTTTTCATTACTTGTACTTACAAATTGTTCAATATAACATTTCTTAAAATGTTCTTGAACTGTTCTTTAACACTTTAAGAGCAATTCATGTCTCTTGAACATTGTTCTTGAACTGTGAAAGAACTTTTCTTGAATTATTCTTGAAAAATTCGTAGGGAAACGAAAATCGGAGACTCGGTTTTATTTAGTCTCTTCATACACAGCAATATTGTTTGCAAGGCTGCATACGCCTCCTAGCACCGGCTTAAGGGATATTCGATTTTCAAAGTAATCAGAATGGGCTCATTGATCCCAAAGGAAAAGAAAATATAATCTGCACTATGATGAAGCACGGGGAGAGAATGTTTAAGTAAACCTTTACCCTGGAACAATCAAAGAGCCTGATTGCCTACGCTTTTTTGATGAAATCTGCTGCTATGGCTTAAAGATGCTATAGAGAAAAACTTCCAAGTTCTATTGTTGTTGTAAAAGCCCATTGGTCAGATTTCAAAGTAATTTAGCAGCAGATGTTGTCGGATGCTTGGGCCGCTTAGTTTTTTCAACTTGTCATGGTTTGTTGAAATACATAGCTGGTGACAGGGCCCATATGAGGTCTGGTGAGCATAGTGGCCAATGGGCCTCTTGTTTTTAACTGGATACCATTAGGATAACACCCGATATGAGATAATTGTTTCGTGAGTTACTCTAAACATGACATTCCTCTGATGATATTTCGACAGTATTATTTCTTCTTATTTATGGTTCAAGCATAAATTCTTATTTATGGTTCAAGCATAAATTGTGAGTGCTCGTTAGTACAGCCTCTTTAAGGCGGAACGATCTGTTTTAGAGACAAACTCTTTTAAAAATTTTCATTACAATAACCAACCCGTGCGACAAAGTGCTTTTTTCACATCTCCAGAATGGCTACTTTTCTGATGAAAATCCCTGATATTTTTCTTATTTATAGTTGTGGATGCTCGTTACCGCCTCATTTAGGCTGATCTAACGTGTACCCACAACTTATGTCTTGAAGCAGAAATAATAAAAATAATATACCCCATTAACTCCAGTTTTCTCTAAATAAAGTGGTTTTTTCTCTGGCCTAGTCGGCAAGAGCGCTGACTCTCACCGCTGTGTGCTCGAACCTGGCCTGGGTCACATTGTGAAACGCCATGGCCATGTTCTGCAACGGAATGTCAGATGTTTTTTTTCCCTGCGGATAGTTGGTTTTCACCCTACTCTGATAAACGATAGGCTCGAAATAAGTAGAACATTCTCGAAAGGACCGTAAAACCAAAATAAATAAATAAATAAATAAATAAATAAATAAATAATGGGATTTGACTGGCCTATATAATATATGAACACTTTACAGACCACCTACTTATTCGCCTATTTTGAACACTTTCACTTTCACGCGACAAACTGAACAATGCTGTTAGACCATCTGCTGACCTCACGACTGCGACACATATCTTAAACAATGGATGATAATTAATATATGTACATATCTGATATGTAACCCACGAGTGGTGATAAATTAATGATAAAAAAGATAAATGAAACGTATGAAGGAAGCGTGGCGCCATGGCAAAAATTATTTTCAACGAATACTTTAACACAGACTAGTTTTGGTTTACTGTGACTAGATAGACCTTATGTAGTTTTGCCATTTTATCAAGGTAGACAACCTTCCGGGTTTATCGTTTGCTGTTTGTGTCGATTGTTTAACAAATGACCTAAAGTTTCGAACTACAGAAGCTTCCAGTATGCTAAATTGTCCACATGACTATCGCTGACAATGTACAAAATCCAGGTACTGGTTATTTATAACTTCGCTAGTCTTGAGCACTGTGTAAAAAGTAAAATCTGGACTGGACTCGTGTACTGAGTCAATGGCAAACTGTGTAGACCTATATCAGACGCCGCTTAACGCGGCGTCTGATCTGTGTCTAGACCATTTGCTTAGATCCAGACCAGGCGTCTGATCAGTGTCTACACTGCTTAGAAAAACTTGCATCAGTCTAATTACCAGTTCAGGATCGTTTTCCATTCTACGCTCAGAGATAATCGACACACCACTGCTCTTAGTGGTTTGCATCGGTAGCTCAGTCGGATGCGCGTCTGGCTGGTGATCAGGAAGACGCGGGTTTGATACCTGCCTGGGTCGGCAACACTCTTTCATGGATAATGATCATGAAATCTTTTCTACGGTCATTCTCCCTCTTCCGCTGATTCAAGAAGGGCATTTGTCAATTTCTGGCGAAAGAATGTGCACTGTACTGGCTAACCGCTTACGTATAAGCCTGCCTAGGAAAGGTGTGGACAGGTTAACTGACCGGCTCAAAAAATGACCTAAAATAGTGTTGACTGGGCCGTTAAACTCGAATACAAACAAACAAAGTAATCTCAGTGCTTTGATTTATGCATTTAGCCCCTCTGATAAAGAGGACAGAATTTCCAAATTCTTTCCTTTAAGCGCAGAACGCTGCTGACAAGAGAGACCAAAATATTTTTGAAAATTGCCTGCAATGAAAGTTTATGAAATAAGTTCTGAAGCTAGATCCTTTGGAAGTAAGGAATACACCGAAAAAAAGAAATCAGCAGACTCGGTTTTATTGAGTCTGTTCATGACCAGTACTGAAATGTGCAACACTGGCCACGCCCTCTAGCATCGGCTTAAGCAGAACTCTATTTTCAAAATGATACCAAATGAACTCAATGATCCCAAAGGACCAGAAAATATAATCTGCACTATGATGATGTACGGGGAGACGTTTTACGGCCGCCACACGACACAACACCAGCTACAGTTCCAACGAGTACCCACGGTCTATGTTTTTGAGTAAATATAAGCGAAATAAGGAAAACACCCTTAAACCCCAGTTTCCTCTTTATAAAGTGGGGTTTAGAGGGGTATTCATTTAACGGCCCCGCCCATCGGGGCTTGAAGAAATAGATGGGCTGCATGATGCTTCCACGCACAGCTGAAACCGAACGCACACGCGTTCTGGTAAAACGCTTAGAAGATCTAAACCTGTCCAGGTAAAGCGGTGCGAGTCGGACCGTCCATGCTTATAAACTCTATTGGGTTCATTGGGCGACAGGGCTTGAGAAGTCATTTCATCTCAATGTCGGGTAAAAGTCCCACAAAATTGGAAGCAACCTCTCCAAAATGACCTATATAGTGCTGACGGAGACGTTAAATCTCAAATCAATCAATCAATCAATCAATCAATTCACGGACTCGTTAACCTGATGTGAACAACAGACCCAAGGTTAACAAGTCAGTGTAATAAGCATCCTTCTAAATTGTATTTTATATTGAGAAAAATGAAGTTCACTGGGGTATTCATAAAGGATCTTACATGAGTGTTCATGTATTATTGAATTTATTAAACGCGTTCTGGAAAAGGGATAAAATGCGAGGCTGTGCCGAGCATTTTATCTTTTTTCCTCAACGAGTTTAATAAATAAATTCAATAATACATGACCACGAATGCAAGATTCTGTTTAACATATGACATTTAAAACGCATTATATTCACCAGCCTTTACAAAAATGTCAATATTCCGCCATTAGTCAACGCGACGTCGTCAAGGACGTCGTATCTGTAACGTTATGGGGCGTATCTAATTAATTTGCATATTTAATCCACTAGTGGATTATCGAATTTATTACATGACGTTATCACACTCTCAGACGCGACGTCATATGATAATTTTTTTCTTATGTTTCGCTTAAGTAATAGATCAGCTGTAGCAGCGATTTCTTGAGTAATATATCACTGTTTGGAGGTCAGTTGTAAGGTAGATCAAATCACGAGTGCTTAGTGCGAGTGATTTATCAACTTACAAATGACACATAAACTGTGATTTATTGTATTACTCAACAAATCGTGCAGTAGAGCTGATCTATTTCGATTCTAACACAGAAAATAAACTAAATGCTGTTGTTTCCCTCCAACATGTTTGACTGTAATACGTGCATTTACCTTTTTTGTATTGCACTTTGTGCGTGTAAAAGACGTTACTCCGTCTAACGTCAAGGAAACGATCGATGACGTCTCAAAATGTCATTAAACGGCGGCTCTACGCGTCATGGTTTCTCGCGTAGTGATTTGTCACTCAATATACATGTATCATCGGATTTGACCACTGGCTACATAGGCGACCAGTGTTAGAATAAAAAAAAAACATTGATTGTTGGATATTCACTACTCGAACGGGGTAACCCGTTGAAATTGTAGTAGATGACCGAACAACTCCTCCATATTTATTTTAAAAAAAATGAAATGTAAAATTCACGATAACACATTATGGAACAAATCTTTCATTACAAGGCAAACGTATGAAACTATATTTAAATTGATGTGATTTTTTTTATTATCAATACCATACATGGTTCCCTAGAACATGAAACGCTTGGCTGATTTGGAATATTTAAAACAAAACAGCCCCACAATGATCAGTGAGAGCACGTTATCAGCTTCCGGACTGATCATGACGTAACTAGAATCTAACCCATTGTCTTATTGATTGGAGATTGCCAAACTATTGTTATTATAAAGAGATAAAAGTTAATATTCAAGCACAATGGATATATCGCTGGAAGAGGTGGCCGACCCAATGTCCATCATGAACGATCAGGAGTTTAAAGACGCTGTTCAAAGAAAGCGTTCGTTGCTTTTGAATCTAGCCTGGATCTGCCTAGTCTGGGTCTTCACGTTCACTGCATATTCGGGGCTTCAGAATTTAGAGGCGTCCTTAGTTCCGGATATAGGGGTTTATTCCCTAGCGGCGATCACCGGTGGCGGACTTGTATCGTGCATAGTGGCACCAGCTGTTATAGAATATATAGGAGCGAAGGGGGCGCTTATTACATCGTGGATATGTTTGGCAATATTTGTGGGTGCTAATTATTATCCTAAATCCTATGTACTCTTACCAGGGGCCGCCATAGAGGGTATATCTACGGGACTTATGTGGACTGCTCAGGGCGCTTTTGTTACTACGATTGCAATGGAATACTCAACTATTATTCAAGATTCTTTAGACGCCGTTCTTAGTAAATTCTTTGGGATATTCTGTATGGCATTCCAGAGTACCCAGATATGGGGTAATATTATATCCTCAGCTGTTCTTCACGAGGAACCACCACCCAGTGATAATTCCACGAACACTACCAACCCGCCGTCATACTGCGGAGCCGATGATTGTCCGTGGGACAACAGGAACAATATAACGTCGGGCCCGAATTTACCTCAGTGGAGGGTCTACACCCTTATCAGCATATACTTAGGCTTCACGATTATAGGTTTAATTATTACTGTGTTTCTTTTAAAACCAATTAAATCCAGCGGGTCCGGGGGATCCGGCGTTAGCATAGGTCGGCAGCTGTCCGCTACGCTACGACTGTTAGTAACGAATCTGAACATGGCTCTGTTGGTGCCGTTGAGTATATGGACGGGAATGGAACAAGTCATACTGTTTGCTGAATTTACAAAGGTAGGCCATTGGATATCCATGTAGTTGCTGATTTTGAGACTGCCATTATAAAATACTGGGGCCAGTTGTTCAAAGCATCGTTAGCTTAACGTGCTCGTTGGTGGTCATATTGTTAACTGTTCTAGAAAGTTTAATATTTAAAATTTTGGTATTTTTGCTGAAAAAATGTGAGCAGCTTGCTCACATTTTTTTAACCAAACCTATTGGCATATTTGCCATAATAAATGATCAAAGTTTTAACGATACGTTAACTAACGATGTCGTTAGTGTTGAACAACTGGCCCCAGAAAGATATGTATTTTAGTATATTTCGTACAACAGTCCCACTGAATATTCATCCTCAACAGATGCACACTTGCCCATGCGGGCTACCAATAATCTGGACGCAGCATTGTACATGTAGTATGTCCTAACATGTACTGTGATCTTTTTTTATTTGTAGAGGTCTAGTGTCAGTCGACTGGCAATAGCCAAACAGAGTACCAGTCGACGGTAAATAGCGATTCTAACGTGATTAGGAGATTACCATGCAGACGATGCTTAATTTATATAAAGACAAACATAATATTATTTATTAATCAAATCAAAGATTATATATTCTCTCATTCTCTAATCAAAGATTATATTCTCTCTCGGTGGGGTGATGTTGCTCATTCATAGAGACATCCCTCACATGCCTTTCATGGAACTTGAAAATGACACCGAATCGGTCTGGGTTAAAACTTCCCACTTCGTAGCAAGTTGGTATCGACCACCAAATGGTACAATCGAAAACTTTCAGTTGTTTAAAGACCAACTGGATTGCATTAAATCGCAGCATAAGGGTAAAAAACTCCCGGCTGTACATGTTCTAGGCGACCTCAACTTCAGAGACATTGCTTGGCCCGACAGGCTCAGCAAACAAGGCACAATGCTGAGTCAGTCGGAAGGACAAATATTAATTGACATCATGAACGAGCATGGCCTTGAACAAATTGTTAACTTCCCCACTCGTGATAAGAACACATTGGATCTGATCCTTACGACTTTGCCAGGACAATTCGAAGACTTTCATTCCCCAGATAAACTAAGTGACCACGACGTTGTCTCCGGATATTTAAAAATTCACATCCCACCAATAAAGAAACCTCGGAGGAAGGTGTACTCATATCAGAAAGGTGACTATGAAACTATGAGGAAGGATGCACTCAGATTTGCAAAGGAGAATTACTTTAATGGTCATTCAGATGCTCGGTCTGTACAGGAGAATTTTGATTTGATAACTTCCCTCATTCATACTTCGGCTGAAAAGCATATCCCCTCAAAAACTAGTAGGTCTGTATCTTCTATTCCTTGGATCACTCCAGAGAATTCGCAGAAGGAATAAGATTCATGCAAAGGCAAAAAAGACGGGAAGCGGTAAACTCCGGACAAAATTTAAAAACTTGAGACGTGAAATCAAGACTGATATAAAAAATCAGCATGATTTGTATGTGAATAACTTGGTAGGTGATGTAAAGGCAAATCCCAGAGACTTCTACAGATATATTAATAGCCAGAAGAAAGACAGGTAAGGTATCCCGCCCCTTAATAAAAGAGGAGGGGACGGGGTTGCTGAATCAGACTCTGAAAGGGCAGAGGAACTAGTTGGTCAATTCAATGACGCATTTAATAAAACTGAGTTCACGGAGGTTCCATTGACTGGAAGATCGGCCCCATTCATGAATAATATTGTTGTGACAGCTGCAGGAGTGATCAAATTACTTCAAGGCTTAAACCCGAGTAAAGCCTTAGGACCTAATGAGCTTCATCCTAGGGTCTTGAAGGAACTAGCATATGAGTTGGGTCCAGTTTTTGCACACTTGTTTCAACAGTCTGTTGATACGGGTGAAATCCCCAAAGAATGGCTCTTAGCAAACAGTTGTCCACTCTTCAAAAACGGAGATAGGGCTCTTGCCCGTAATTACCGCCCTGTGTCTCTGACTTGTGTTCTGTGTAAATTGCTGGAACATATAGTCTGCTCAAACATCATGGCCCACCTGGACGAACATAAACTTTTGTCAGACAGACAGCATGCATTTAGGAAAAGGCACAGTTGTGAAACTCAGCTAAGCACAGTTATTAATGACTGGGCAAAAATCTTGGACAAAGGGGGACAGGTGGACACATTTATTCTGGACTTCGAGAAGGCTTTTGACACCCCTCCACATGAACTACTTAAATCTAAGTTATTTGGTTATGGAATTGGGGGAAAGACCCTCAAATGGATAGATTCCTTTCTTTGCTACAGAAAACAGCGGGTTGTTGTTTATGGTGAATCTTCGGAGTGGGCTCCAGTTTTGTCTGGAGTCCCGCAAGGGACCGTTCTTGGTCCACTTTTGTTCTCACTGTACATCAATGATATTTCCACTGACATTGACTCAGAAATAAGACTGTTCGCAGATGACTGTGTTTGTTACCGGGAAATTAGAGATACAGATGACTCATTGAAACTTCAGGCTGACATAGATAGATTAGGATGTTGGGCACGTAAATGGGGCATGAGATTTCAGCCAGTTAAATGCAATATTATGCAGATAACTAGGAAGAGATCTAATAAAGTTGAGGCTTCTTATAACCTTAGAGGGAACGGTCCTCGAGAATGTGGACTCCATTAAATACCTTGGAGTGACAATCTCACACAACTTGAGATGGAATACTCATATTAGCAACATGTGTACTAAGGCAAATAGAACGCTTGGTTTCCTGAGGCGAAATCTTCATCAGTGCCCCCAGGATGTAAAAGAGGCAGAATATAAAGGTCTTGTTCGCCCAATCTTGGAATATGGTAGTTGTATCTGGGACCCCAGTGGAGTGGTCCTTAACGATGAAATTCAGAAAGTTCAGAATAGAGCTGCTAGATTTGTAACAGGCAATTACTGCTTTGAAACTGGGAGCATGACTGGAATACTTGGAAAATTAAAATGGGAGTCTCTCAAGAAAAGGAGAAAAGACAGTAGGCTAATCCTTTTATACAAAGGTCTAAAGGGTGCTGCCAGCATTCCAACAGATGACCTTGTTCCCCCAGCAAGACACTGTAGAAATCACCATTCGTTGGCGTTTCAGACCCTTACTGCAAGAACTGACATTTATAAAGAGTCGTTCTTCCCCAGAACCATTAGAGATTGGAATGCCCTTCCCGATTCGATTATTTCGACAGCTGAAGGCGCTGATAATTGCGTAGCTAAATTTACCTCTTTGGTTAGAGCTAGGGACTAACTTCCCACATCACAGGTCCTGGTGTATGAACAGTAACAATTCTGTTTCTGATTCTGATTCTGATTGCCACTGAGACCCAGCCCTCCCCCCCCCCGTCTCCCCGCCCCCCCCCCCCCCACCACACACACACACTCCTTACGCCACGAACCAATCGTACTAATACTACACCATTACGAAAACACGCCTATACAAATACATTGTAACCTTTATCGCCGAAAAATGGAAATTTTGAGATGAAAAATTTTGATATTCTTCTTATTTCTGCTCAAAATATAGATTGTAGGTACTCGTTAGAACCGCCTCGATGAGGCGGTTCTAACGAGTACCCACAATCTATATCTTACTGTAGAAATAAGAAAAATAAGGTTTACCCCTACAAACCCCAGTTTTACTTTATAAAAGTGGGGTTCGAGGGGGGGTCAAAATTATAGAGGCGTGTTTTCGTGATGCGTATTAGATTTTTCACAGAGCTTAAATCTATGCTTAGCACACATTAATTTGTGTAGTCATAGGATTGGAATGCAACATGACAAAACAATATTGTTCATGTGTATAAGTGTGCATGCCAGTAAATAGTATGGAAGTGTATACCTGCAAAGGAGTCGTAAAAATCTTTCCAATTCCATATTTAAACAAAAAATACTACCAATTTTTCACTATGACAACCATTTGTACTAACGAAATGAAAATTCAGCAAACAGGCACTGATACAATGCAAAATGAAGAAAAGAATTAATGTTTTCATTTTGCGTTTGCTTAGTCGGTGCAAAATGAAATAAAATATTTATATATGTATTTCATTTTACATTGATATGCTGTCCTCGAAAGGAAACCAAAAGCTTTGGAAGCAACATTGGATAATATCAGTAGGATTAAAACTGAACGTCTTTAATATGTTTAAGGTATTTTGGCCTCATTTCTGGTGTTTTTCCCTCATCTGTGCATTTAGGCTCATTACATGATCGTGTAGTGCAGAGAGAAGTCTTCTTCTCGAGAACCAGTGTGAATGTCGTGGAACTTGGTATGTGGCATTGGGGACTCGAGCCAATCATAGTTTGGTGAAATGATGACCCCTGGATGGTCTTGACCTTTTTCATTTCGCATCGACTAAGCTAACGCAAAATGAAATAAAAAGTTTAAAATGTAAGAAAAAAATACTTCAATACATCATGTGATTATTATGAAACAACGCAAAATGAAGAAATGAAGTAATTGCCTTACTGAGTTTCAACACAACCACACAGACTCTGTATCTAGAACCACTTCCACCACGCCCCCGCCCATCGGGGTTTGCAGAAATAAATTGGGCTGTATGCTGTTTCCATGCAGAGATGAAACTGACCACTCACGAGTACTGGTAAACCGCTTAGAAGGACTAAGCCTGCCCAGGCAAAGTGTGAGTCAGGCCATTCAATGCATATAAGCCTTTTGGTTTTATTGCACGGCAGGGCTTGAGATGTCATTTAATCTCAATGTCGGGTAAAAGTCGCACAAACCTGGGACCTAAATGGTGTTGCCGGGAACTTTTAACCTCATTTCAAGGAAACAAAAACCACTTCCACCGCCACTTATACGTTCAGTAGGCCTACGTCATAACAACTGTCTACATTTAAAGGGCATACTTTATATATTGAGAAGATATTAAACTTTTCACCAGAACATAAAAGGAATGTTTTTTATCTTCATCACCCCTTTTCTATTAGTTTATACTAATTTATTTTGGTTCGATTGCGATGGAAGCTTCAAGCTTATTTAATCCGGCGCTCTCGAACACTCATTCCGGATGTTTTCACACGCGCGAGAGAGAGGCAGTGACTATTACAACACTGCTACCCATTTACACCTGGGTGGAGTGAGGCACTGTCATTACGTGTCTTGCCCAAGGACACACCTCGATACCGGGTGCCGGATTCGAAGGCACAACCTCTCGATCATGAGTAGAACGCGCATCCACTGCGCTATCGAGGCTTTTCTGTTGATTATCCACCATCATTCGAGTCATAAAAGTCTCCACATGCATGTTTTAGCCTTAACACTTTTGGTTACTTTTCCCGTGACGATTGAAAAGATGTGCCATCTTTCAAAGCAAAATACATGTGCATTTTTTCATTCAGAACAGACCTCACACTGTCGACGCAAAATGAAATAAAATTAAGTATGCCACCTACCATCGCAGAATGAAATATTTTTCATTTTGATATCGACAAATAATGAAGTAAAAATTGCATTTTATTTCATTTCGCATCGAATAAGCCAATGCAAAATGAAATATAAAGTTTAAAAGGAAAAGATTACTACACTCGAACTTCAATGGCTCGAATACCTTTGGGACCACGAAAATCGGTTCGAAACAGGGGTAGTTCGAGCCACTGATGGCTACTTCCAGGATGCATAACGTGGATAATCTGGAACATCTTTTCGGTGTTCTATGATATAAATATATGCTGTGTGCACTAATTAGAATCGCCTCATTGAGGCGATTCTAATGAGTACACACAGCATACATTTGCAAGATAAAAGGCGAAAATATACGACCTTTCCTCCCACTATTTCTTATGTAGAGGAATTCCCTAAGGACTCAAAAATTGGATCGACTCTGCCGTGGTAAACGAGTCATCGGTGTTCGAGCCAGCGAAGTTTTACTGTACTTCATTTTGCGTTGTATCAAGGCACATCTACTGAGTTTTCTTTTATATCACAATGTAGGTTATGGGAAAAATCGCTATCCAAGCTAACCGTCTAACATGTTTTTTTTTATATAAAAGTGAAATCAAACAGAAAAAATAGATAAACTTAGTAAAAGGAAGGGGAGTCCCAGAATACATATTTATTTTGTAAGCATAAGAGCGTGTGATAAACTTGAGGCAGCGTTCCGATCAATTCCGGGTTTTAATCATTGTGACAAATAACACTAATGCGTGTCAGTTAAGAAATGAATTTTATTTTTCTGCTGTTCATGTAAGTATGAACGCAGTGGGTCGCGTGCAAAGTAAATGAACACCGAAGGGGTTCATGTAAACTTTGCTATCGATCCACTGTCGTTCATATTTTCATGAAAAGCAGAAAAATTAAGTTTATTTTTTATATTAACATTCTTTGCCGATCATCACTGGACGAAAAAATGCTTAAAGGGCAAACTTTTAAAGCTGAAAAACATGTACACGCTGTTTTTTTTCTACAAAGAGCGGAACAGCGTTGACGTCACCAACGCCCGTAGAGAACCATGGTTTAGGCTGACGTCACTGAAAATCACGTGACTCGATGCGTTCATGGAAGTATGAACTACATTGTTTTCTATAGGTTTACATTAGGCTTTACACTGGAAATGTTAATATAAGAAAATAAACGCTTCCGGAGCAAAAGTTAACCTTATACAGTCTACGCATTCGGGCTCGGTAGCTCAGTAAGACGCGCGTCTGACTGGTGATCAGGAGGACGCGGGTTCGAGACCAGCCGGGGTCGGCAACATACGTTCGTGGAGATTGATCCTAAAATCTTTTCGACGGCCATTCTCTCCCTTCCACTGATTCAAGAATGGCAGTTGTCAGTTTGTGACGAAAGAATGTGCACTGTACTGGTTAACCGCTTACGTATAAGCCTGCCTAGGAAAAGTGTGAATAGGGAAACTGACCGGCTCAAAAAATGACCTAAATAGGTCATACGTCCCGTGGGCGTAGACAATAACAGTTTCTGTGAAGGAATATTTGTCTGAATGGTTAGCATGCTCCTTAAGTTACAGGCAACAAACATATCAGACAATATGTCCTTGTAACGCCCCACTGATTGAGCTAAGAAACCTCTATCCGAGCCGAAGATTATCTATGTTTTCATTAATATATACTTAGTCAAAAAAGTAACTATACCAACTTTCGGGTGAAACTCACTAGATATCTGGCAGCTATTGAGCCAAATTTAGCTGTAGACATTTAAATCGGACGTTTAGCTAGAGAATGCTCAAACTTGCATTTGCCCATACCTTTCTGCTCCAGAGTTGTCTTGCAATATGTGCCTAGAAAGATTTTGGTAGAAAATGGACATTGCGCATGCGCAGAAAGCTCTTCTTGTCTAAGATGGAAGACAATATTCTCTGAACATCGGATAACACTTTACTATTACAATATCTCATGATCTCGCATTATAAGCGAGGTTTCAATTTGTAAAATTCTCAAATTATCTCCCTGCAATTAAAAATATAGCAATTTTCGAACTGCTGTAATTTTTATTCTTGTCAATCAATTTTTGCCATTTTTTTTCAAAAAACGTTTTCTGTCTACCATTGCTGTTCATCATGATGGTAAAAAATACAGAAAATTCATGTAGCATGTAAAACTATCGATTGCGATTTTCTATGGAGTTCCCATTGAAAGCAGCATTTGCACACAACTTCTAAGAATTGGAGGTCAACATGTGATAGCCTGTTTCTCGTACCTGATGCAACTAAAGTCCCAAATCTTTTGTGAATAGACGCAAATGGTATCTAAAGAAATGTCACATGTATCAAATTTTAGAAATGTAGGGTACAGAGAAACTTTGTGATGTTGAATCATCGCATGTTTTAATGATTTTATCTGCGAAAATGACACAGTGACCCCTTGGGTGTTTAAAGCAATAGTCTACGACGATGTGTTTACGAAAACAAAAACAAATGGTGCTTTTGCACGACAAAATGAGTCTTCTTATCAAAACATAACAGACTTTGTGTAGTTTTTATCTGTAGTAGCTATAGTAACAGAAGCGATTTTAGGTATAGGAACTTTTTTGACTTAGTATATATATACTCAGTCAAAAAAGTTCCTATACTTAAAATTTCTTCTGTTCTTCTTTGTTTGATTTGAGGTTTAACGTCCCCGTCAACACTGTATAAGTCATTTTGAAGACTTTGTTTCCAATTCTGTGGGACTTTTACCCGACGTCGAGATGAAATGACATCTCAAGCCCTGTCCCGTATTGACTCGCACCGCTTTACCTGGGCAGGCTTAGATCCTCTAAGCGGTTTACCAGTACTCGTGTGCGGTCAGATTCCAGCTCTGCGTGGAAGCATCATGCAGCCCATCTATTTCTTCAAGCCCCGTTGGGCGGGGGCCGCAGTTTATGTTGTATTGTTGTGGCATTTCTTTGTCATCTTCAATTGTATGATCTAAAGTGTTGACGAGGACGTTAAACCTCAATCCAAACAAAACAATTCTGTTCCTGACAAAACAGACATAATTTTAACAGATCCGTGTAATGAACACCTATGTTTGCGTGCGCCAAACGGGTTTACGGGGATATACATTATTCTCTTTTTTTTTCCTCAAAATATAGATTGTGGGTACTTGTTAGAACCGCCTCAATGAGGCGGTTCTAACGAGCACCCACAAGCTATGTTTGGAGCAGGCTTAAGACAAACATGTCCACTATCCTTCAGAAAAAAGATAGATTTGGATATCTAAAAAGAATGCATTCATCTCAGAGACGTGTTATATGTATCCTAACTGACACTGAAGTCCTAGCTACACTGTCCCGTATTGACGGCTAGGTTTTACTGCGCTAATTTTGTGCCATGTTGAAGGGAATACCTAACAAACCTTACTGAAAAGTAACAAAACGTGGAATAAAATGTAGCAAAACATATTACGACGTCTTAAACCGTAGGGAATGCGTAGTAATATGTAGAAGACCTTCAGGTATTTTGCTTATATCGTTTTTATTCTATCCAGTTTGTCAGTATGTATTCAATGCGTTTCGTCTACATTTTAGCAAGTTTTACTACTTTCGTCTACGTTTGGGTACGTTTAACTACGTGTCTTTTCCAGGTATACGCCACGTATTACAAAATGCCAAGTATATGTTGAACATTTCAAAGCAAACGTAGCCGGGTCACGTACGTAGCCATATATAGTCGTATATACTACGTTTATTGCCACTCTGCTACTTAAAAAAAAAACAGATCTCAAATGTGACAGTGGGACTATGGATTATGCAGCCATATATAGCCGTATTTAACAGGTTTACACTACTTTTTACTACGTTTATCGCCGTTCTATTACGTTTAAAATCAACGTAGTAAAACTAGACTCCAGCCCTAAAAACGTGACAGTTTGACTGGGCCCTTAAAGGAAAATAACTGTCATACGTAGTGTTTAACACCCAGTGTCATTTTGTAAGAAACCATCTTTGGGACTGTTAAAAAGTGGTCTTAAAGACAACTTTTGAACAGTCCCAAAGTTGTCTGAATTTAGGAATTTACTGAATATATGAACTTTTTATTTGCAATAGTGTAGAACGAATGACAGTTATGATCTTGCTGACTAGTTTTCCCTAATTACAATATGTCGAGCATTTTCAGGAAGACCTTCCCCATGTATATTAGGTAGCCAACTTTCGTTTCTCGAGTAACATCAGTCAAAACGTTAACAAGTCAGTGCATTGAAGACCCTTGTAAAACCCATTTTTTGTAGAAAAAATGGGTTCAGAGGCGTACGACATAGTGTATTCTCATACATACCAAAGTGGTAAATTTTTTATGAAAAAAAAAGTTTATTTATACAAAAACATATGCTGTGGGTGTTCGTTAGAACCGCCTCATTGAGGCGGTTCTAACGAGTACTGACAGCTTATGTCTTGAAGCGGTCTATAGGATTAATAATATATACCCCTGTAAACCAAAGTTTACTCTTTATAAAGTGGGGTTTATGGCGCGTTCATTACATGGACTTGTTAACATGGCGTGCACACACTGTTAATCAAGTTCGGATGGTTTAGTTTGCGAATTCGAATGAAAACATAAAATCAAGTAATTTGATTGGCTGATTGGCAACATTGGGCATTGCAATATTTTTTTTTCAACAGGACAATGGTTAAACAAAATAAATTGGATGTTCTGACAACAATCTAGATGAAACTTTGATAATCTTTCGGAGAAGATTAAACGTCTATTGTTTGTTTGTTAGATAATAACACAATTAAAATACTTAATCACTCATGAATTTATGACTAATATGACTAATATATTATAAATGTAATCTTTGCCTATCATGCCTTTAACATTAAAGGACTCTGGGCAATCAGTTATTTCATCCGTGCGTACCCGAGCTCCGCACCGCGTGACATAATATTAAAAAATCCGTATAATGAGTGAGTGTATGTGTTCGAGTTTTACGCCCCATAAATAGCTAAGGTCATACGGAGACGGGCCCTTGGTTTAAAGGCTCATCCGAAAGTCTGGAGAAGCCCGCGGAATCGAACCCACGACCCCTGGTTTATGAGGCGAGTAGTCTCATTACGAAAACACACCTATTCAAATACATTGTAAATTTTACCGCCATAAAAACGGTAATTTTTAGATAAAAAAATGTTTTTTTTCTTATTTCTGCTCAAAACATAGATTGTGGGAACTCGTTACCCACAATCTATGTTTTTGAGCAGAAATAAGAAAAATAATGTTTATCCCTGTAAACCCCAGTTTTACTATATAAAAGTGGGATTAAAGGGGGTCAAAAATATATAGGCGGGTTTTCGTGATGATCCACTACACCACGGAGGCTTCTAGTCCATGAAACTTCTGTAAACCCCACTTTTAATAGAGAAAACTTGTTTTACTTATTTCTGCTCAAAGACATAGATTGTGTGTATTCGTTAGAACCTCCTAAACGATGTGGTTCTAACGAGCTTCCATAGCATATGTTTACACTATAAATAAGCATAATGGTATAGGTTTCGAAATGCAGCGAGGTTTCAATAGCGAATAAAGAATATTCCTTATTCCTTATTCGCAATTGATATGTTTGGAGCAGGCTTAAGACAAACATGTCCACTATCCTTCAGAAAAAAGATAGATTTGGATATCTGAAAAGAATGCACTCATCTCAGAGTGAATGTGAATGCGTTATATACGCAAATGTTCTATTCCACCTCGTCCCAAAGTTCTCTGAAGCTGAAAATCGAATAATGAATAACGAACATTTTGATTTATTCCTCGTTCCTTATGAGCAATTGATACTTGCTGGATTTATTATGTTTAGAAGTATAAATGATGGTGAATTTGCCATACGCAATTGTTCTGCAACGCCGCGTCGCAAAGTTCAATGAATCTGAAAATCGAATACGGAAACGTTTGAGTTATTCCTTATTCGCAAGTGTATACACCGATTTCCTTATCTCTGCTCCGAGACATAGGTTGTGGAAGTAACGACTCCATCACGACCTATGATTGAAGCATTAATAAGTAAAAAATCAGATACTTTCATCAGAAAGATAAAAAAAGTCAAATTTGGAGGTATGAAAGCCATCGGAATGCCGGGTGATATCGCAATGATATTTACGGTTTCTAGATAGTCATTTGCCGAGTAATTATTTTACTCGATCATTTCTTGTTTCAGGCGAATGAGTAGATAATCGATCATGGAGGCAAGGTGTGTCCTTGGGCAAAACACGTAATGCCACTGCCCAGCTCCACCAAGGTGTAAATGGGTGGCCGTGGTGTAAAAGTCACTGCCTCTCTGTCGCGCACGCGCGTGATAACATCCGGAATGAGTGTTCGAGAGCGATTCAAATAAGCTTGACGCTTTCATCGCAATCAAACTTAAACTAACTCAAACAAACAAAGAATACTAGTGTTCGGGTCTAAAGACATTTTGTGTTCACAGCACAACCTGTAACAGTGAATTTCAAATACTGATTATATAAAAAATTCAATTTATGGTCATTTTTCTAGATAATCTTTATACATTCGAACTTCGATGGCTCGAACCCCTTTGGGACCATGAAAATTTGTTCGAGACAGGGGTAGTTCGAGCCACTGAGATTACTGCCAGGAGGCATAACGAGATACTTTTAGACATCTTTTCAGTGTTCTTTTATGAAAATGTTTGCTGTGTGTATTCATTAGAATCGCCTCATCGAGGCGATTCTAATGAATATACACAGCATACATTTGCAAGATAAAAGCCTAAAATCTCCTTAATTATCCCCCGGTTTCTTATGTAAATTACCAGACTTTCGGATGAGTATTTAAACCGAGGTCCCGTCTCCGCATGACCTTAGCTATTGGTGGGACGTAAAATTCAAACACTCACTCTTCTTATGTAGAGGATTTCCCTAGGGGCTCAAGAAAGGGTTCGACTCAGCCATGGTAAACGAGCCATCGTTGTTCGAGCCATTGACATTCTTTTGTATTTCCTGGTAAGCTTCCGCTTTAGTGGTATGATTCTAGCAGTTTTATTGATCGATGTTTAATCGAGAATCGTTCAATTCCACAACCAAATTTCAGTCCTTGGTGTAGCTCCTAACAAAAGATAACTCGTCTAGCCCTTTATTAGTTTCTGCGCACGCGCATTTGAAGAATGTAAATCAGAGGATGCTGGCATATTTTTGGGTCAGTTGTTTATCAGTCTACCCAAAGATACTAACTACAGACGCTCCACGACTGCTAATGTCTACGTGACTATCGCTGATCGTGTACAAACATCAGATAACGGTTATTTAAAGCATAGCTAGTCTCCTCACTGTGACATCAGAGCGCGTGTGAAAGTGTTGGTTATCTGTAAAATCTGGACTGGTCTGATGCACCGGGTCATTGGCAAAGAGTGTGGATTTAGATCAGACGCCGCACAGCGCGGCGTCTCATTAGGGTCTACACTGTTTGCTGAAAGTACATGAACTTAAGGGTTAAACCAAACAGTCTTGTGTTCCAGAAAAGGACGAGGTTCTCGGCCTACAATCAGCCATTACGATACCACACCCGTGCGAATTGGTGCATTTTTCAACATCTCCAAAATGGCCATTTTTCTGGTGAAAATCCGTGATATTTTTCTTATAAATACTACAAACATATATAGGTTGTGGATTTAGGTTGTGGGTACTCGTTAGAACCACCTCATTGAGGCGGTTCTAACGAGTACCCACAACCTAAATCTTTGAACAGAAATAAGAAAAATAATGTGTACCCTACTAAACCCCAGTTTTCTCTATATATAAAGTGAAGTATAGTGGGGGTCATCATTTCACGTGATTGACAATCGACCCTCCAGTGTTTTCAGTACTTTGTTTTTTGTTTCAGTCGTATGTGACATGTGAACTTGGAATCAGCTATGTGGGCTGGACCATGATCTGTTTCGGAGTCGTCAATACGATCGGGTCTCCGCTGGTCGGGGTGTTAGGGAAATACATAGGCAGGATAACATTATGTTGGATCGCAACTTGCATCAATGTGGCTGTTTTGGCGCTGATGAACTACTGGACGCCGGACCAGCATGAAATCTACGTTTTCTTTATTATCCCCGGTGCATGGGGGCTTGGTGACGCCGTCTGGCAGACACAGAGTGGAGGTAAGACTCTTCCTGCAGAAACATAATGTTGACTCAAGTGTTGACTCGCAACGTTGTTTCAAAGTAGAAGTAAAACAAAGATCGATAATGATAGATTAACTTACTCCACCCATCAAAGACACCAAAGGGAAAGAAACACAAACATGAAGCGACCAGACCATAACGGAAACCTAAACAAAGGAAGGCCATAAGGACAGTTACTTTCCCACAAAATGGCCAAATGGCCATCCAAAATAAAAAAGACACAAGTGGTACACACAGTAAGTAACAAACAACATCTTAAATAAACCGCCACAGCTGAACCGCCTTGGAACGGTCAGTGGAAAGAATTCCACTCGGGGGGGGGGGGGGGGGGGGGGGGGCTTAAATCGATTTTACATGGCCATAATCAAAGCTGATTCAACGTTTTTCGTATATTTAAAGTCGGTGTATACAGCTAGGGCATATAACGCCATTTTAGCTTTCCTAGCCAAAGTCAAGGAAGAGCGATTGCGCTACCCCGATGTCAGCGTTGACGTTGGCGTTGGCGTCAGTGTTGGAATCGGCGTCGGTTTCCTCATTTATGTTTTAATTTTTAAGAGATAATAATTTCCTAACCTAATGATAAATTTGGTTCATATTCGGTGTGATGAAAATATAGGTTCAAACTTTTTTTCAGCAACCCTACTCCCATACCCATGGCCTCAAGGTCAAGGTCACGGGCTTATAAAATTTTTAAAGAGCTTATATTTTCAAAACCATACGATAGATTTGGTTCATATTTGATGTAATGATATATATACTTCCTAAGTTTTATTCAGCAATAGCCTCGCCCATGCCCATGACCTCAAAGTCAAGGTTACTGACTTAGAAATTTTAAGTTAAAGTTTTTATGCTCCGATATTAAAAAAATGGCAAGGTATTATGTTATACCCTCTGAAGTTTTGAGTGTCCGTCCATCCGTCCCTCCGCACCAACAAATGTATAGTTAGGTGGCTATGTAAATGGACAGAATCAATGTAAGTCTATGGGATTTATTCCGTTAGACACCGAAAATACTTCTTTTCTGTGGCTAAAAGTAGCCACTTAAGTATCAATCCTGCCAAAAATAGCCACATACGTATACATCCGTGAGAACGTCCGTCAGCGCCTCATAGTTTCGTGTCCGCTCCACACAGAAACTTCACAGATATGTAGAGCACTATGAGACGACGTGCAGAACATATGAACCGTAACTCTGAGTTTTCTACTGTTGGAGTTATTGCCCTTTGAACATTGAATTTAGCCATTTCTGTCATAGTTTCGTGTCCGCTCTATACCTTCGATACGATTTAAGATATTTCCATGAAACCTCACAGATATGTTGGGCACCATGAGACGACACGCAGAACATATGAACCGTAACTCTTACTTTCCATCTTTTGGAGTTATTGCCCTTTGAACTTTGGATATAGCTGCTGCTGTCAGTTTCGTGTCCGCTCCATAACTCCGATACAATTTGAGATATTTTCACGAAACTTCACAAGATATGTAGAACACTATGAGACGAGGAGCAGAACATATGAACCTTTACTCTGATATTCCTACTTTTGTAGTTGTTGCCCCTTGAACATTGAACATGGTCATTTCTGTCACTGTTTCGTGTCCGCTCCATAACTTCGACACCGTTTGAGATACATGTATTTCCATGAAACTTCACAGATATGAAGAGCACCATGAGACAAGTTGCAGAATATATGAACCATAAATCTGATTTTCCTACTTTAGGAGATATCGCATCGAGAACATTGAACATAGCCATTTCTATCATGCAGTATGTTTGAAACACTGTATCTCCTGAACCTAATGATTGATTCTGACCAAACTCGCATGGTTACATCACTAGGATGGGCAAAAACAACCATTAAGTTTTGATGACATTGACCTTATTTTGAAGGGCACAGCACCCCCCCCCCCCTCCCCAAAACTGTCTATTTTGGGCCAAATGGCTTGTCTGCACCCAGTCTCATGAACACATCAATGAAATGTGGTCTTATTTGGTACAAAATATCATTGCAATTGACCAAAGATTTGACTAGATTTTGAAGACTTTAACTTTATTTTAAAGGGAACTGGCCCCCAAAAACTGAAAATGAGAATTTTAATTTTGGTTCACTTTCTATTGGAGCCATGGCTCTTTGACCATTCATTGAAAATAGTCATCTAATTCATGTATTCCTGTCAACATATTCACTGTGATATGTCACTTGTTTGATATATTCGTAGTGGCGGGTCATCGGCATGCTGTGCTTGCAATTTTATTAATAGCTCATATATTCCGTTTCCTATAATGGATTTGGTTCATATTTGGCATGATGATAGATATAGGCCCAGAGTTTTATTCAGCAATACCCAAGCTCATGACCTCAAAGTCAAGGCCACATACCAAAGTTTTTTTTTGTTTCAAGAGCTCATATTTTCCAACCATGTTTGATATGATGACAGTCATGGGTCAAACGTTTTATTCAACAATATCCCCGCAATTTTTCATGATCTCAAGGCCAAGGTTATCTCTTAGAAATTTAAGGCTAGATTGGCCAAACCATTTGCAGGATTTGGTTCACATTTGGTATGTTGATAGACAAATGTCAAAAGGTTTATTCAGCAATATCCCAATCTATGCCAATTATCTCAAGGAAACGTCCAGGCAGGATACGCTGTCTGGTGACACCTCTTGTTACAACGGAGATAACCTTTGGAACATCATAAACGGAGCCCATTCTTTCTTAATGGAAAAATGCTCCCGATGAGTTAATACGTTTTTACTCCTAAGGAGCAAGTCTTATATTGATGTGGGAAACAACAACGTTTTTCAAACGAAAGTGATTATTTTCTCTAAATGGATTGAAACTTTTGGCGGGCCAGTTTAATCATACAGCAGTATGAAATAAAATTCGCTTAAACGTTGGCTATGGGAGTTGTCTTCAAACTAAATTTATAGACGGGTTTGTTGTTGTTGTTGTTGTTGTTGCTTCTGTTGCTGCTCCTCCTCCTGTTGTTGTTGTTGTCGTCGTCGTTGTTGTTGCTGCTGATGCTGTTTTTGTTGTATCAGTTAGCTAATGTTGTTGTTTTCAACTCTTTAAACAACTCAGATAACTAAAGAATAAACATGTATTTTTTAATTAAATCAATGTTTATCAGAGAACAATTGAAGGAAAATATTATTGGGACGCGCTCACGAGAAAACGCCTACTCGTTGAACAGGCAAACACCAAATGCTCAGGCCAGCTTGCGCATGCGCGAAGACTCGCCTGAGGCTTTTCCGCTCACAGACATGTAGAAGAATGCTAGAGGCAGCGTTATGCTACATGTAGCGGTCATGAGTCTACCTTTATTAAGGGAAATGGATACACCTTCAGGGGAGGCCACTCCTGAAAATATATGTTTGTCCCCTATGTCAATAAAGGTCAACTCTTAAAGAAAAGAATTTGCTCCTGAGGAGCAAATTCTTTCCTTTAAGAGTAGACCCTTTTCCTTATAGAAAAGCGAACAAGAAGTCCCGAAAGTTATCTCCATTTTAAAAATGGCGGGAAAATCTGCCAGGTGTTCAAGTGTTCCCCATTCTCCTTAAATGACTGCACACGCGTATTGATAACACATGTTGTGTTCCGAATCGGCGTCTTTCATATCTCTAGAACTAGGGGTTTTTTGTTGTTGTTGTTGTTTTTTCAGATGAAAACATTTAATATGGTTCTTGTTTCTAGTCCAAACATAGATTGTTGGTGCTCTCAAAACCCGACCCATTGAGGCGGTTCTAACGAGTACCCGAAATCTTGT
Source organism: Lucinisca nassula (assembly GCA_963580285.1). Taxonomy (NCBI): domain Eukaryota; kingdom Metazoa; phylum Mollusca; class Bivalvia; order Lucinida; family Lucinidae; genus Lucinisca; species Lucinisca nassula. The sequence goes on from OY757022.1 coordinate 65,068,618, forward strand.
TTGTTTTTCAGCAAAAGATAAGAAAAACAATGTGTACTTTTGTCAAATTTCACTTTATAAAGTGGGGTTTAGAGGGGTGTTTATCACAGGGACTTGTTAACTTGGTGAGCATATAATTTGGAAAAAGCCAGAGTCTATTTGTCTTGAATAAGAGAAGACCGGTCAGCTCACGAGAACAAAAAGTTGTTTGATTTTATGTTTAACGTCCCCGTCAACACTATTTTGGTCATTTTGGAGACGTTGCTTCCAGTTTTGTGGGACTTTTACCCGATATTGAGATAAAATGATATCTCGATTTCTGCCGCCCTATGGAACCAATAGGGTTTATATGCATGGAAGGTCCGACTCGCACCACTTTACCTCGGCAGGCTTTGACCCACTAAGCGGTTTACCACCACTCATGTCCGGTCGGTTTCAATTCTGCGTGGAAGCATCATGCAACCACATCTATTTCTCCAAGCCTCGATATGAGAAAGTGCATTTTTTTCGAATTGATGACCAACAACAGCTCGGACGAACCTGTGCTCAATAGCAGTCTCGTCAGAGCTCTTGTTGCTCGATGATACGTGAGGCACGGGTGGTAAACAGTGGAACTAGCTCGAAAATGAGTCAATGAAAATTTGTTCCCTCGACACATCCGGGAACACTCGAGCTAGCTCCATCACCAAGAAACTCGTAAATAAAGGCAGGTCTCGAAGAGTATTATCACCATTGTTTTCTTTGTAAGCTATTTTTAACAAAGTCCGGCAATGCAGTGCCACATAGAAACGATTTAACTTTGTACCGCGCCACAATTTGCCATGGAAATTTGCAGCGCTGGAGTATGAATGGAAGGATGCTCTACAAATTTTCATAAATTCTTAAATGATATAGGTTACAGATAAGCCATTATTGGCCCCAAAAGAACAGGTTTCGGGAGGCCTTGGCCTTAGAGTGCAGACAATAAGTTGCAGAAAGGGTTATCCTTTGGAAGCAAGGAATACACCACAGAACTGGAAAATATAGAGTGTACATGTTTTCTGGGCCACACTAGCTGGTTTTGGCCAATGGGGCTTCATCAGTGGCCCTAAAATATTTTCAAAATTCAACAATGGAATCAATGGTCCCAAAAGGACAAGAAAATATAAACTACACTATGATGTAGGGCAGGAAGACTTTTTACGGCCGCCACACATTCTGAGAAACCAGCTCTAGTGACATTAAATCAGCTGTAGAAAGGTTATCCTTAGCTATTTTTGGCCCAATTTTTTTTGCGGGGAGGTTGGTGGGGGCTGTGACCTTGAAAAAAATACAGCATCTCCATTGCGATAATATCTCCATTACGATATTATCTCCATTATGATAGCATCTCCATTACGAAAACATCTCCATTACGATATTTTCTCCATTACTATAATATCTCCGTTACGATATTATCTCAATTACGATAACATCTGCATTACGATAACATCTCCATTACGATAACATCTCCATTACGATAACATCTCCATTACGCTGTAATCTCCATTACGATAACATCTCGATTACGATATTATCTCCATTACGATAACATCTTCATTACGATAACAGCTCCATGACGATAACATCTGCATTACGATTACATCTCCATTACGATAACATCTCCATTACGATATTATCTCCATTACGATATTACCTCTATTACGATAACATCTTCATTACGATATTATCTCCGTTACGATAACATCTCCATAACGATAACATCTCCATAACGATATTATCTCCATAACGATAACATCTCCATTACGATATTATCTTCATTACGATAACAGCCCCATTACGATAACATATGCATTACGATAACATCTTCATTACGATAACATCTCCATTACGATATTATCTCCATTACGATATTATCTCCATTACGATATTATCTCTATTGCGATTACATCTCCATTACGATATTGTCTCCATTACGATAACATCTCCATAACGATAACATCTCCATTACGATATTATCTCTATTACGGTAACATCTCCATTACGATATTATCTCCATAACGATAACATCTCCATTACGATATTATCTCCATTACGATAACATCTCCATTTGAAATTGTGTATTCTTTCCTATCTCCAGAATGGTATATTTTCTGATGAAAATTTATGATAGTTATCTTATTTTACTCAAAACATAGGTTTTGAGTTCCCGTTAGAATCGCATCATTGATACGGTTCTAACGAGTACCCGCAACCCATGCCTTGGAGTATAAATAAGAAAAATAATGTATACCCATGTAAACTCCAGATTTTTTTAATAGAAAATTGGGTGTTGAGGGGTGTTCATCTTTGGGACTTGTTAACTTGATGTAGTTTAACTACGCAATTTATAACAGTGCTAATTTTGTCACGGTGACGTCAGATTGCCGTGTATCAAATCTGTACTGGACTTATGTAGGCCTAATAGGCTAGGTAAACAGTGTAGACCAGACTAGGCGCCATCGATAACTTGTCTGAGCATGGTCTGCACTGTTTGCATACAGAACGAGAAATGAAGCCTGAGTTTAAGGATATAGTTTAAGTGCCCATTCAGGAAAATTTTACAAGCGGAGAAACTCTACCAACCTGGGCAGGCTAATGCCTTCTAAGCGGTTTAACAGTATTCGTGTGCAGTCGGTTTAAGCTGTGCGCGGAAGCACCATGCAGTCCAGTCTATTTCACCAAGCCCCGATGGGCGTGTACCGCAGTGCTGTCAGTTCTTTGATTTGTCTTGTATCTTTTTCAGCTTTGATAGGCTCCGTTTTCTCCGACAACCAGGAACCGGCCTACGCCAATCTCAGGATGTTTCAAGCTCTTGGGTTTACTATAGCCTATGTATACAGCAAATTTTTGTGTGAATATATCAAATTATATATAGCCGCTGGCTTTGTGGTGGGTGCGGTGATCTTACAAACTGTTGTAGAAATACGGGTGAAAAGGAGCGACAAACAAACGCTTCAACAATTAAAAGGCCCGGAACCTATTAATTATTGAAATTCATCCATCACGTGAACATGTCCGTGAAGTGAAGAACCCCCTAAACCACACTTTATACAGAGAAAACTGGGGTTTACGGGGGTAAACTTTATTTTTCTTATTTCTGCTCCAAGACATAGGATGTGGGTACACGTTAGAATAAGGCGGTTCTAACGAGCACCCACAACCTATGTTTTGAGCATTTATAAGAAAATTATCAGGGATTTTCACGAGAAAATTAGCTATTTTGGAGATATGTAAAATGCACTATGTCGCACGGGTGAGTTATTATAATGCTTTGACTACTGTATATTGCGACTGGTCCATTTTCAAATTTTGCCAGTATCTTCATTGTTTAACCCTTATCCTGCTGAATACGACAGTCCAACCTTTGCAAACAGTGTAAATCCAGAGCAGATGAATGGCCATCTGATCAGGGTCAACACTGTTTGTCATACAGTTTGTGAATTGAATACATGTAAATACAGCATATCAAGTAATTTGATTAGCTGATACATGTAATTTTAAACAATTTAATTCAGCAATGTATAAGGGTTAATTGGAATCCGTGTACTTAAACCCTTTTTTCTCTTAGCTCATCACGAAAGCACTCCTATATAATTTTGACCCGCTTGAACCCCACTTATATATAGTAAAACTGGGGTTTACAGGGGTATAACATATTTCTTATTTCTGCTCTAAAATATAGATTGTGGCTACTCGTTAGAACCGCCTCGATGAGGCGGTTCTAACGAGTACCCACAATCTATATTTTGAGCAGATATAGAACAATATCACAAATTTTCATCTTTAATTTTGCGTTTTTCTGGCGGTAAAGTGTACAATGTATTTGTATAGGCGTGTTTTCGTTATGTACTAAAATGGACTTTTCCAGTCATCATGTTAGTAAGTTCGTGAAATGAACACTCCTCTCAACCCCATTTTTATAGAGAGAAAAAGAGGGGCTTTCAATTATTTACAATTATTTTCCTCATTTTGCTCAAGAACATATACTACTCAAAGTTTGATAGGGATCACTTTTTTAATGCAAACTAATTTTTGGTTGAATTAATCACTTGAATCCAAATTCGATACATAATGATAGAAAAAGTATCCTTCACAAAACCTTGTGATTAATTTTGTCAACTGGTACTGCATTCAAGCGTGACAACAGCAACCGTCTTGGCATCCCCAAAATTTGCCGTAACACGAAGGAATTTGGAAAACTGATTTTTCACAAATTTCCAAATTTGTTTAGACAAACGTGCCTAATAACGTGTATGGCGTCCACGGGCACCAATTACAGTACGGCATCGCCTGCGCATGCTCGTAATCCGAGTCTGTATCCGATTTTGTGGAATCAGCTTTCATTCAGCAACCAATGCATCTTTGAGCTCCTGTAAAGTCCTCGGATGCACAGGTCGGGCTGAAACAGCACGCTGTAGCATGTCCCGCTCAAGCTCAATCGGATTTAAGTCTGATGACCGAGCAGGCCAGTCCATACGAACGATTGTCTCACGTTCCAGATAGGAATCAGTGACATTGGCATTGTTGGGACGGGCATTATCGTCCATCAGAATAAAGTCCGGGCCGATAGCATCTGCATATGGTCTCACAAACTCATCAAGAATATCATTACAGTACTTCACTGCCATTAACGTTCCGTTTTCAACGACGTACAGGTCAGTTTTACCGTTCACGCTTATCCAGCCCAAACCATGACTGACCCCTTTCCATAGCGATCATGCTCTGCCACATTCAAGTCATCGAATCGCTCTTGAGACATTTGCCGCACTAATTGATGTTTATAAGTGTAGTCTAGACAGAATCTGGACGCCTCAGTAAACAGTACTGGCGTCAAGTCACGAACCGTCCACCTGACGTGAGTTCGGGCAAAGTCCAACCGGTTTAGCACGTGCTGTCTCGTCAACGGAACACGTACAGCAGGCCTCATAGCATTAAGTCCAAACTCGTGGAGCCTGTTTCTGACAGTTTGTGTAGAAATTCGTACTCCAGTTCCGTTCCTAAGCTCGTTATGCAAACGTGTAGCGTTCAGGAACCGTTGACGTCGAGACTGAATCAACAAGAAACGGCCCTGACGTTGAGTTGTAGCCCTTTTTCGACCCCGCCGTGTCTGTGTGAAGGATTTCCGTGGGTAAGATGCTGACTCCACATTCGGGAAACCATGCTCTGAGACAGATTCAGAATCCCAGCAACACGACGTTGAGCGACGCCAGATTCCAACATTCCGACGCCACGATTAATTTCTTCGGGGCTCAGACGGTTTTTTAATTGTCCCCTAGGCATTTTAGTGTTTCACAAATCAAATGAAGTCCTTTTTACGCTTGATAAAGGAACACTGACAAGTTTGATTGGTCTGTTGTAAAGCAGTGCTACGCAAGATTTCGGGGGTGCATGAATTCATTTGCAAAGTGTGAGAAGTGTGCACTTTTATGAGTACTGAACTGCACACGAGTTTCTGCTTAAGATATTTATCAAAATACCAGGTACAAATTCTGTCAAGAAATTTTAAATTTTCAGCGCAAAATTTTGTATATAAAAAGTGATCCCTATCAAACTTTGAGTAGTATATATTTTGGGTACACGTAGAACCGCCTCAATGAGGTGGTTCTCAGAGCACCTACAATCTATATTAAGACTACAAAAAAGATGAATATAAAAAAACCTTCAACTGAAAATGCTAGTTTTAGAGCTATCAAAGACGCCATCCGCCCCGCTCATCGGGGCTTGAAGTAATAGATGGGCTGCATGATGCATCAACGCAGAGCTGAAACCGACCCGCACACGAGTACTAGTAAACCGCATGGAGGCTCTAAGCCTGCCCAGACACAGCGGTGCTTGTCGGGTCGTCCATGATTATAAACCCTATTGGTTTCATTGGGCCGCAGGGCTTGAGAAGACATTTCACCTCAATGTCGGGTAAAAGTCCCACAAAATTGGAAGTAATGTCTCCAAAATGACCTTTACAGTGTTGATGGGGACGTTAAACCTCAAATCAAACAAAATCAAAGACGCCATTTCATCATATGACGTCCCGTCAGGGAATGTAATACATGTAACGCCGTGTATTAACCCTGCTCTTGCTGTTCACGACAGCCCCTATCTTTACAAACAGTGTAGATCCAGATCAGATGGCTTCTGAAGGATCTACACTGTTTGGCATTCAGTTTATAAATTTGTAGCAATAATTACATCAAGTAATTTGATTGGTTGATATATCGAAAGGGGTGTGGCTTAGATGAATATTCAGCAAGATAAGGATTAATTTCGGTAATCCACTGGGCGATTAAATATGCAAATTAGTTACATATGTAAAGGCGCCTTTACACTATAACGAATTGAGATAACGAGCCGGGAACGAATGGGAAAAAATTGACAAAGTTCGAATGCGCACAAATACGCACAAAAAATCCGACGTATGTGTTCATCGGGGCTAAAAGTGAATTTGAAACGACACCAGAACGAGTCCATAACGTATGAGTGACTAAATGAGCCCCGCCAAGCGAATTTGTGTCTTCGAGCATTCCGTCATGACAAATTTTAACTGCGCATGCCCAGCCATTCAGAGGGGCCAGGGATATGGGTTTCTGTCTGAAGGTTCCTCTTGATTCACTGCTTGTATGAGCGAGCAGCGAAGGTTCTGGCGAGACTGCGCGGAAGCGCATGATCGCCTGAACCTTCGCAGCTCGCATAGGCGATAAGTACCAATATCGCTTGACGGGGCCAAAATATTAGCGAACCAGAACTTGTGCGTGCTCTCTGCGTGCGCTCTGCGTGCGCTCTGCGTATAATGTGCACATTCGAACCAATTTCGAATCACATGATTGAAAAAAAAACTCCATATATGTTATAAGTCTTCGGGCTTACTGTCGAAGTGGCACTGAAAATAGAGAAAACCAGGTTGGTGTCTTTTGATATCAAGTTTATCAGGCAAGGCTTCGAGAACGCTTGTAGAATCGCGAGACTTGCCGAGCGATTCTACATGCGTTCTCGAAGCCGAGCCTGATAAACTTGATATAAAATGACACGAATCTAGTATTCTATTTATCAGTTTATCCCCTTGTATACTCTTTAATTAGCAATTTACGGTCAGTTTTTGATGGTCCTCAGTGCGTCCAAGCATTCTGGTGGCCGATATATTTAGTATCAGCTGACCATGTTTTTCCTATGATATTTTTTTTTCAAGTAATTTTTCCCAGTTACAATAAAATTTTTTGTCATTTTCCAGTAGTCCGGTTCATTCCTTAAAGTGCAATGTCACGTTGCTGTGATAAAGCTCACTTGTCCCGAGAAAGCATATCTTTATCGGGTCAATGCGTTACTATGCAATATATACAGGGGGTAACTGATAATATATTTTATATACTTGCATGTACCCGAAAGGGTAGGTCAACACGACTATGCACAAAAACGCAAGTCGAACGCTAGCGATACGGTACCCTTAAGTTAAAGCACGCCAAGCACGGAACTCAGTAGTTTGGAACGGCAGCAGCAAATGTAATGATAGGTTGACGGATACGTATGAAAGCCTAGGAGGCACTTCTGACTTCTTACTTCATTACTTCTAGCTTCATAACTTCTTACTTCCGACTTCTAACTTCCTACCTCTAACTTCCGATTTCTGACTTCTTACTTCCGAAGTTAAAAGTCAGAAGTTAGAATTAGGAATTTAGAAGTAAGAAGTCGGAAGTTAGAAGTCATAAGTCATGAAGTTAGAAGAAGTCATGAAGTTATAAGTAAGAAGTCGTGAAGTCAGAAGTAATGAAGTAAGAAGTCAGAAGGGGACTTTTAACTTCACCATTTCTGACTTCTTACTTCAATACTTCCAACTTCTAACTTCATGACTTCTTACTTCTGACTTCATGATTTCTTACTTCTAATTTCCGACCGGCCCCGATAGCTCAGTTGGTAGAGTGTCCGCTCCGGGGAACGGGAGGTCTGGGGTTCGACCCCGGGCCGCGACATACCAAAGTCGTTAAAAATGGTACTAGCTGCTCCTCGTTTGGCACTCAGATTTACGGGGTAGAGCTAGGACTGGTCGATCCAGTGTCAGGATAATGTGACTGGGTGTGGTATCATGTAATGTGTCTGGGACATGATACTTCAGTGAGGCAGCACTATAAATGTGAGCATTGAGCTCCCTGTCACAACCAGACACCGTCGTGATATGACTGAAAAATTGTTGAAAGCGACGTTAAACCCGAATTCACACACACACACACACACTTCTAATTTCCGACTTCTTACTTCCGACTTCTAACTTCCGACTTCTTACTTCTAACTTCCGACTGTTTACTTCCGACTTCTAACTTCCTACTTCTAACTTCTGACTTCTAACTTCGGAAGTAAGAAGTCGGAAGTCAGAAGTCGGAAGTACGAAGTCGGAAGTATGAAGTCATAAAGTTAGATGTAATGGAGTAAGAAGTCAGAAGTGGTGAAGTTAGAAGTCCCTCCAGGGCTTCCATAGATATGCCATCTATTTTAATTTGTACGAAGAAGGTTGAAAGAACGCTGAAAATTCGTTATGAATGCCTTATTAATACATGGGATGACCGCAGTTTGGTTGCCACTATACAGGTAACGAACCGTTGTCTTACCATGGGCGAACAAACAGTTTGAAGTGCATTCATCGAACGAACCGTTGCGTATGGGCTGTTCGTTGGCATACTTCGAAAATTGTCGACGTAATTTGTGAAAGGCAACGTACACGAACGGACTTCAACGAACTTAAAGTGAACATAAAACGATGAGCTTTCGAATATCAGCGTATGCCACCGAATGCCAAAATATATTCATACGCTGAGCCAATTCGTCATAGTGTGAATGCGCCATAACGTTTCTCGTAAGACGTCATTAACGACGTCGCGTTAATTGACATTTTTTTAAAAACATCGTAAATTAAATGTGTTTTAAATAGAATCATCTTGCACACATGCTCATGTATTACATGTATTAGATTTATTAAACATGTTGAGGAAAAAAGAAGCCTCCTTGGTGTAGTGGTTACGTTACTCGCCTTGTAAACCAGGGGTCGCAGTATCGATCCCGGGCTTCTCAAGACTTTCGGATGAGTCTTAAACCGAGGTCCCGTCTCCGTATGACTTTAGCTGTTGGTGGGACGCAAAACTCAAACACTCACTCACTCACTGTTGAGGATAAGGCACAAAATGCTCAGCGAAGCCTCGCATTTTATCCCTTTTCCTCCAGTCATTTAAAAAATTCAATAATACATCCGCATCGCCTCCCTTCAGTTATCTACATGTATAGCTTATAAGTTTATCACCACTCTCTGAAAACTGCGTCAGGGACTCGACCCTTTGGCTAAGCGGTTAGAGCACTGGACTATCACCCGAGCGGCACGGGTTCGAATCCCACCATAGGCGGGGATTTTTTCAGGCTATGCTTCTTTCCCTTGTTACGGTTCTCATGTCATAAGATGGTGGCTTGTCCGGGATCGGACTTTATTTCGCCGAAAATGGCTTCGTGCCGAAGTTGCCTTCACATCATCATAGATGATGACTTCCTTGATAAGGGGGTGTTTTATGGACCGCATTGCCTCCCTTCAGTTATCTACATGCATAGCTTACAGGTTTAGCACTTCTCTGTGATAGTCGACTCTTTGGACCAGCGGTTAGAGCACTGGACTCTCACCCGAGCGACCTGGGTTCGAATCCCACCATAGGCGGGGATTTTTTCAGGCTATGCTTCATTCCTTTGTTACGGCTTCCATGTCGTAATAGGCTTATATAGGGAAAACCTTTAAACATCTTCTTGTCTGAAGCCAGAAGGCCCAGGTTTTTAGCTCACCTGAGCCAAAGGCTCCGGGGGAGCTATTGTGATCGCTCAACGTCCGTCGTCGTCGTCCGTCCGTCCGTCTGTCCGCACTAACAAGTGTATAGTTAGGTGGCTATGTAAATGGACAGAATCAATGTAAGTCTATGGGATTTATTCCGTTAGACACCGAAAATACTTCTTTTCAGTGGCTTAAAGTAGCGACTTAAGTATCAGTCCTGCCAAAAATAGCCACATAAGTATACATCCGTGAGAACGTCCGTCTGTCCGTCCGTCCGTCTGTCTGTCCGTAACACTTTCTTGTCCGCTCCATATCTCCTGAACCCTTTGATAGATTTTCATTAAACTTTGGCCAATTATTCGTCTCAGTGAGCTGGTGTGCAGAACCCATAAATGAACCATGCCGACTCAAGGTCAAGGTCATGGTTGAAGGTCACGAGTTTGAAACTTGGAATTTTTTGTCCGTTCCATATCTCCTTTACCCTTGGAAGGATTTTCATTAAACGTTGGTCAATATTCTTCACAGTGAGCTGATGTGCAGAATCCATGTCCGTTTGTCCGTCTGTCTGTTTGTCCATAATGTTTTCTTGTCCGCTCCGTATCTCTTGAAATATTTAATAGATTTTCATTAAACTTTGGTCAGTTATACCTCTCAGTGAGCTGGTGTGCAGAACCTCTAAATGAACCATGCCGACTCAAGGTCAAGGTGATGGTTGAAGCTCACGAGTTTGAAACTCGGATTTTTTTGTCTGTTCCATATCTCCTTTACCCTTGGAAAGATTTTCATTAAACTTTGGTCAGATAGTCTTCACAGTGAGCTGATGTGCACAACCCATGTCTGTCCATCCATCAGTCTGTCCGTCCGTCCGTCCGTCTGTCCGTTACTTTTTCTTGTCCGTTCCATATCTCCTGAACACTAATCAATTTTACGTGACCACAATCCTCACCCTTCCGTCGCGATTTAGACAAATAATTTGTTCAGTCCGCATGAAGGCCTCTTAACTAAACAGTGCAACATCTCCGTGAACACAAAAAATCAAACAACCACGGAGATGAAACAACGGTGAGGACTCGACACCAAGAAACCACTGAAATGCTGGAGCAAAAGAAAACCAACAGTAAGACTCCCATGAGCCCGGCCAGAAGCAGAGCATCAGGCACCAACCAACATTACATTGAACTAGATCTCTCCTATATCTCATCTGAGATATACGATAAACGGGATCCTTTTGACTGAAATTTCCCGTTCTTAGACGTGGATGTCGCCCGTTCTCCTTCATATGGAGTTTCTCTTTCATATGGAGTATATATTACTCAACTTATTCGTTTCGCTAGAGATTCATCTTATGTTGACGATATTAATACCTAGAATAAACTTCTTACTGCGAAGCTTCTTAAACAGGGTTACTGGTATCATAAACTTCTAAATTTTATCGACGACACCCTGTACTAGACGAAAAATACAAAGTTAACTTAAAGACACTTCTGCAACGGGGGCATATAAGACTCAAAATTTAGTTTATAAGCTTCGAAAAATTATTAAGAAATCTAATTTTCCGAATCAATTCAAAAATATCATTAAACGCCATAAAAGAATGGGGTACACTATCAGTGTTATGTAGTAGACAGCATGTCTGGATTTTAACCCAGATATGGTTCATGACAATGCTTCCATCTTTGACTGCACGACGGGGTTCGTGTGTCTAAATCGATGACAGCACCGACTTAAAACTTTGAGAGCTTTATCTTATTAGTGGTTGGTGCCCGATGCTTTGGCTTGACTCTTCGTAAATTTTAGAACCTAGAGTGAAGGCTGGGCCCATAGAATCGATTTAAGCTCTCTAGTAGTTCTCGCTACTCACCGTCATAAGGCGGTGATTCTGGTTATTATATATAGATTATTCATTCTCCTAGTTGAAATATGGGATTTATAAACCGAGGGAGGTAAAACAATCCGATAAAGAAACGAGTGCGAAGCACGAGTTTCTTTAACGGATTGTTTTACCTCCCGAGGTTTATAAATCCCATATTTCAAATAGGAGAAATGTATAATCTGTATATTACATGCACTTCCATAGACTTTTAGGAGAGTTTGGATCTTGAATTTTGGATCTGAATGCCCGTTCAGTTGACTGTTTACAGCCCATGTAAACGGTTCAATCAGCGAAGTGTTACAGAATCTGGGTGGGAGAACAACTGGATGGGCGCCATTTTGAAAGCGCTTTCTACAGTTTTGAACAAAAATAGAAGAAACAAAGTGTTTCAGTGATAAAACAAGTAAAACGTTAGATTAAATAAAGCAAAACTTACATCATAATCAATGGTCATATCCATGTTTTCTTTTGTTTCAGCGTTGCATCCGACTCAAACGTCACGCATTCTGAACGTCTGTTGATATTTCTTAGACGCCATTACAATGACGTCATGAATAACGTTGCCGTGATTGAAACTTTCCCGCGTTTGAATAGAACAATTTCACTGCAAAGCGGTATCTCGTATCTTGTACATAACGTAGTTCCAGCTGAAGGGATTTATTTCCCCGGCTAAGAGGAAATATTTCTTCTTAGCAAAAAGGAAAATACCAAGTTTATGTCTGGTAGAAACCATGGTATTTCTCTGTAATGCATGTAATATTTATATTTATTTTCATTAACTGTGACTGTTGAATCGTGATCAGCTGTTAGTTGTTAGTTACTCTTTCTCTAAGTGTCATTGGTAGGCTGTCATCTTTGACTCCGGCTTTGCCTGGGCATCTGTTCCTATAATTATTTGCATTGGCGTTAATTGAAGGACCGGGTAACATGATAATTTTACCGAAAGAATCCTATAATAAATGCAAGAACAATCAACGCAAAACAAGCATTTAAGTTCAGAAATGTCTTCCAGGCTGGTTTCTCGCTGAGAAAACGATCCTTCATCGCGATTTCTGTATCAGCATCATGAAGTTCTTCCGATTTTTCAGGAATTCCGCAAATGAAGTCTGCCCAACGCTTGCATTTGCCCTCTTCTTCTTTATCGTCCAAAAGCTCTTGTGATGTTTCTGGCGATCCTAGAATAGGCAGAATTAACCAGTTTAAATAACCTGAAAATACATCTTGTGGAATTATAATATAATATTAATAAATGAGAGCGGTAGACAGAGTTGAACTGAGTATTTTCGTGAGAGATATTGACAGATGCAATACCCACCATGCTTCTTAGGCCCGGGCTGAGCATACACCTGTCCGCAAATATAAGAAATGCAAAATATGCACATTTAATATTTCATATTTCTTGTCCTTTTTGGTCATTGTATCCTTTATAGAACTTATTTGAAGATCATTGAAGAGGCCTAACTGGTCGAAACTTTCCAATCGGACCCAGAAACGTCATCTCCATTTATTTTGATTTAGTGCCGTATTTTTCATGGATTATAATGATAAGTGATTTGTTTCTTATATCAGATAAAGATAACGATTATAGGCCTGTTAAAACCGCCTCAGTGAGTCGGATTAAACGAGTACATCCAACACGTTTTCTGCGTGACTAAGGACAGAAATACGTCCTTTTGTAAATCCTCTTTTTAGCTCATCTGTCACGTAGTGACGAGGTGAGCTTTTGAGATCACTTTTTGTCCGTCGTGCGTGTGTGCGTGCGTGTGTGCGTGCGTCCGTGCATAAACGTTTTCTTCAAACGGCATCTTCTCCTAAACCACTGATTGGATTTTGACCAAACTTTACAGGAATGATCCTTAGGTGGTCCCCTTTCAAAGTTGTTCAAATGGTTTCGGTCCGTTGCACATCTAGGTCACAGGAGCTAAAAATAGATTTTTACTGAAAATTTAAAAAATCTCCTTCTCTGAAACCGCATGGCCCAGGTCATTGATATTTGGTGTGAAATTTCATCTAATGGACATCTACCAAGATTGTTCCAATTCCAATTGTTCGCAAGGCCCAGTTCTTTGATATTTGGTGTGGAGCTTCATCTAGTGGACCTCTATCAAGATTGTTAAATTATAGGCCTAGTGTGAATAATGCCCCCGCCCGGCTTATGTAGGGAAAATATTTAATAATCTTCTTCTGAAACCGCATGGCCCAGGTCTTTGATATTTGGTATGAAGCTTCATCTAGTGGACCTCTACCAAGATTGTTCAAATTATAGCCCTGGGACCAAAAGTGCCCCTGCTCAGGGGGCCTTTGGTTTTCATTGGCTTATATAGGGAAAATCTTTAAAAAATCTTCTTCTCTGGTCTTTGATATTCGGTGTGAAGCTTCATGTATTGGAACTATCAAAATAGTTTAAATTATAGCCCTTCGGTCATAAATGCTCCCACCCCAGGGCCCGTTGGTTTTTCATAGGCTTATATAGGGAAAATATGTTAAAATCTTCTTCATTGAAACCACAAGGCCTAGGTCTTTGATATTTGATATGAAGCTTCATCTAGTGGACCTCTACCAAGATTGTTCAAACTAGAGCTGTCAGTGAAACTGACTAGGGCCCCGGCAGCGCTATCAGAGGAGTAGGAAAGTGTTGATGTTAAAAAAGACGGTTTTTTTTTTCCTTTCACCTCTAAGTATGACCTTGACCTTTGAGGTACGGACCTGGGTCTTGCGCGTGACACACTGTCACATTATGGTTAATATTTCTGCTAAATAATATTTAAATCCATCCAGGTATAAGAAAGTTATAGATTGGACACAATAAAAAAAGACGCTTTTTTGACCTTTTATCTCTAAGTATGACCTTGACCTTTGAGGTACGGCTGTGGGTCTTGCGTGTGACACTTCGTCACATTATGGTTAACATTTCTGCCAAGTAATATTTAAATCCATCCAGGAATAATAACAAAGTTATTAATTGGACACAGGAAAGACCCTTTTTTTGACCTTTAACCTCTAAGTATGACCTTGACCTTTGAGGTACGGACCTGAGTCTTGCGCGCAACACTCCATCACATTATGGTTAACATTTCTGCCAAGTAATATTTAAATCCATCCAGGAATAAGAAAGTTATGGAGGATAAAAAAATCTGTGGACGGACAGACGGACAGACGGACAGACAGACAGACAGACAGACGGACGGACAGAATGATGCCAAGTAATATTTAAATCCATCCAGGAATAATAAAAAGTTATGGAGGATAAAAAAATTTGTGGACGGACAGACGGACAGACGGACGGACGGACAGACAGACAGACGGACGGACAGAGTGATTACTATAGGGCACCCACACTTTCAGTGCGGGGCCCTAATTATAGCCCTTGGGCCAAAAATGCCCCCGCCCCGGGTCCCTTTGGTTTTACGTAGACTTATACAGGGAAAATCTTTAAAAAATCTTCTTCTCTGAAACGTGTCTGAAACCAGACGGCCAAGGTATTTGATATTTTTTATGAAGCTTCATCTAGTGTAACTCTACCAATACTGTTCAAATTATAACCCTGGAGTAAACATGCCCCCGCACCAGGGCCTACTGGTTTTACATAGGCTTATATAGGAAAAACCTTTAAAAATCTTCTTGTCTGAAACCAGAAGGCCCAGGTCTTTGATATTTGGTATGAAGCTTCATCTAGCGGACCTCTACCAAGATTGTTCAAATTATAGCCCTGGGGCCAAAATTGCCCCCGCACCAGAGCCTACTGTTTTTACATAGGCTTATATAGGGAAAATATTTAAAAATCTTCTTTTCTGAAACCAGAGGGCCCAGGTCTTTGATATCTGGCATGTAGCTTTAACTAGTGGACCTCTACCAAGATTGTCCAAATTATAGCCCTGGAGCCAAACATGCCCCCACCCGCTGGCTTTACATAGACTTACATAGAGAAAACATTTAAAAATCTTCTTGTCTGAAACCAAAAGGCCCAGGTCTTATATATTTGGTATGAAGCTTAATCTAGTGTACCTAATACCACGATTGTTCAAATCTGAGCCCAGGGGCCAAAATTTACCCCATCATGGGACCCACTGGTCTTGCATAGACTTATAGTGAGTGAGTGAGTGTTTTGAGTTTTATGTCCCACCAACAGTTAAGGTCGTACGGAGACGGGACCTCGGTTTAAAGACTCATCCGAAAGTCTGGAGAAGCCCGGGATCGATCCTGCGACCCCTGGTTTACAAGGCGAGTAGCGTAACCACTACACCACTGAGGCTTCTGGAAAACTTTTAGGAATCTTCTTGTCTGAAACCAGAAGGCCCAGGACTTTGATATTTGATATTTTTAAGCTTCATTTAGTGGACCTCTACCAAAATTGTTCAAATTATGAACATGGGGGCAAAATTGCCCTGCCCTGGGACCCAAACGTAAATCTCTTAGCTCAGGTGAGCGATATAGGACCATCATGGCCCTCTTGTTATAAATAAATGGAGCTTACAAGGGTGTTTATTGCAAAACCTTGGTTACGCAATGATAATAATAATTTACCAGTTTCAACGGTTCTGTTACTTCTGCTGGGAAGTTCTAGAACATTCGTCACATCTGTCCTTTGATCTGGTCTGTAACGTGTCCACCATGTCATCCCTTCACTCTGGAAAAGAAAAAGACTTGCTGGGGTTTGGCGCGTTGCAGAATTGTATTTGTATGTAATTTGCGGTGGTCTGCTGATTGAGAAGGCGCCCACTATTCAAACCAAAAAATATCGTTACTGATAAGTTTTGGCCTTTAGGTCAAAGTTTTAAGGCGCTTCAAAATGGAAGTGAATTCAATGATCAGAAATCGATAAAATTAACCCACAGCTCCCATCAGAGACACCAAAGGCATGAAAAAAACCTGACCCCAATGGAAACGCCAACAGCGGAAAACCAAAAGGACAGTCACTTTCCCACAAAATGGCCAATTGGTTATCCAAAACAAAACGATATAAGCGACACACACGCTCAAAGACAAACCATAACAAAACTAAACCGCGACAGAAGAAGCCGGTCATAAATATGGAATAATTAGACATTACAATAAGACACCCGTGTGACAGTGCATTCTATCCTATCTGCAAAACTGTATGTACACGTATAAGTGAAACAAATACTGGATATTATCAACCTTACTTGAAAGGCACAATTATTTAGATGCCTTAGCATTTTACCAATAGGCGACATAATTGCATCTGATGATGCCTGGCGTCAATGACGATAGCGCTTAATTTTTTACACACCCATACATATTCTGATAAAATGCATTTTGTAAAGCTTAGCCCTTATCTTGCTGTTCACGACAACCCTATCTTTGCAAACACTGTAGATCAAGATCAGATGGCTTCTGAAGAAGCCATCTGATCAGGATCTACACTGTTTGACATTCAGTTTATGAATTTGTAGGAATAAATAACATCAAGTAATCTGACTGGTTCAAAGTCAGAGATGGGTGTGGCTAAAATGAATATTCAGGAAGAGAATGCTTAAACTGCTGATAATGTCGTACAATATTAATACCTATATAATGAAAGGGTTTACACTGATATTAGTGCTTATTAACCCTTTTTGTACCAAATGGAATCTTCCACCTTATATTAGCACATGTCCATATCAAAATTTAGGGGTGTCAGGTTGTGTTTTCTTCAAAATGGATGTGGTTACTCGTTAGAACCGCCTTTATGAGGCAGTTCTAAAGTGTACCCAAAATCTATATTTTGAGCAGAAATAAGAAAAATACCACGATTTTACATCTTAAAATATTCGTTTTTCGGTCGTTTAATTTACAATATTTGTATTGGCCTGTTTTCGTAATGCCAAAATCCTTGCTAAATATAGATAGGAAGATTCTATTCCGTCGCAATGGGTTAAAGCTATTACCTATGCTTGGATGACAGAAATATGTGGCGGTTGTCTGAACCCCGACGTCATCACGTATAATCGTTTTTCATTCGGTTTTATAAAGCTGATTGGATTATGGCATTATGATACATGAACAATTTTTTAAACCTTATCAATCCATAAGTGCATTAGGGTGGGGATTTCTGCACTGACATTTGTCATCTGAGAAAGGTAGTCGTCCGTTTTACGGTCGCAAATTACGTAAAATGAAATTTCCGACCGTAAAACCGCCAATTTACCTCAAAGAATGACAATTTTAACCAATTTTGTACCAGAAACCCCAAAACGGATACCCTGGCAAACAGTGCAGGCCCAGATCAGACGCCGCAGAGCGCGGCGTCTGATCAGGGCCTACACGGTTTGCAAAACGTTCAGCCATTTTCCAAATCAATTTTGAAAAAAAACACAACCTGACACCCCTAAATTTGAAATGGACTCACGCTTCATGAAGATTCCATTTGGTACAAAAACGGTTAAATACAGCTCTCACAAAATGACAGTTTCGTATACAGATCACATCACAGCCATCTCACCTCTTTAGAGTCTTGTTTCTTTGATATCAAACTCACTATTACGATTACAAGAGAAGTGATTACAAGGTTCATTTGAGAGAAGTATGTATAATGAACTTTGTAAAGCACTGCCGGGCGATATTCTACTTCTCCACATTCTGGTGCTGGGTATACAAAGTCTAGTATCATTCGTATACATCCGCATGTATGACCAGTCAATATTCCCCAAAAAGCACCCTGAAAAAAATGGAAGTAAAACTACAAAAGGGTACATTTGAAAACTAATAACACATACAAGAAAGAATGGTAACTACGGATGGGAGTTAAAATTTTCATGTTGTAGGCATTGCACCAGATAAGGTGGCACCCTGAAAACAAGAGGACCCTGATATGGTCCTATAGCGCTCACCTGAGCTAACATTCAAATTTTCAGATTGTTCCAATCATTACTGAAGGACGTTTGCTCATGACAAGGTCAAAAACAGGCATTTTCAGCAATAAAGGGGGCATAACTCTATGAGAGATAGGCCGACACCAGCAGTTTTTGAATTCATCCGAACTTCATCTGCCACCTACTTATATTATGTTAGTTGTAGGAGGATCCGATTAAAACTAAATGACTTATGCTCGACAAGGTCCAGAATAGGCATTTTCAGCAAAGAAGGGGAAATAACTCTATGAGTAATATGCAAACATTGTCTGTTTTCAAACTCATTCAAGCTTTTATTCATAACTTACGTATATGTACGTTTCAGGAAGATCCGTTCAAAACTAAAGGATTCGATCAAAAACAGGGATGGTGGTAATTAAATCTTCCGGCATGCAAAATGTAAATGCAATCCATCAAAAGGTCCTTAAACTGTAAGGTCTTATAAACTAAAACGCAAAAGCTTGGACCCTGTGACACTGTTCTATGTCTGTGCCCTTGACCTTAAGGTCATGCCTACTGACATGGATGACGGTAATTAAAACTTTAGACCTATATCTACCATCATGCATCTTATAAAGGAAATCCCTTAAAAAGGTCTTTAAATTATAAGGTCTTATAAACGTTAACGCAAAAACTTTGGTCCTTGTTCCACAAATGTGATGAAAAGAAAACGAGCCCCATTTTAAGTCTTTGGAAGCTAAGGAGCCCCGGGGCGTGGCCAATTTAGACCCTAGGGGCATGAATGGCAGGATTATGTAGGGGACCACTCGACGTTGCTACATACTGAATATCTAAGCTCTGGGCCTTGTGGTTATAGAGAAGAAGATTTTCTAAGTTTTTCCCATTGTAAGTCTATGGGTGCTTATGAGCCCTGGGGCGTGGCCAATTCTGACCCCAGGGGCCCGATTGGCAGGATTTATGTAGGTGACCATATTACGTTGCTACATACTAAATATCTTAACTATGGGCTATATGGTTTCGGAGAAGATTTTTGAAGCTTTTTCACACGTTTTCGACAGTTGTTTAAACACGTTATTTAACCTTCAAGACGTCGAGAAAAACTACATATGAAAATGTCGTCTGCTTATGTCGTCTGCTGAATTTTTGGGCAAACTTTTTAAAAATATTTTTGCACGCCGTCAAACAGTGTGCGCCCAGATCAGACTGCTCCTACAGGGCAGTCTGATCTGTGTCAACATTGTGTGCAAAAAAAATACTTTAAAGGTAACCAGCAGACGGCAAAGCAGACGACAATTTTCGTGAATGGCATTTTATGGGTGAGTGAGTACCTTTCTATATTATAGTTTCTTTGCGTGTGAACGCTGTTGATGCATTTTATGGGTGAGTGAGTACCTTTCTATATTATAGTTTCTTTGCGTGTGAACGCTGTTGATGCTGTCTCATAACTTGCCGCAACTAATGGTATATATGCATGTAAGAAACGGGTTCTTGCTATTCAGCACGATATTCTTGGCTTCTTGCAAATGCCACAACGTGCCCATCACAGTGTTTCCTTCATGCATAGTTTATATATGGCAATGGAATCTTCCACCTAGTTAGTTTGGAGTGGTTCATGTCCAATTATAGGGCTGTTTTTGTTTGTGGCAAATTTTACAAAATTGAATGTTCTTTAAGCAAACAGTGTAGACCCAGATCAGACGTTCTCTGGCATCTGAGCTGGGTCTGCACTGTTTGCCAATGTCCCAGAAAGGGGTGCTAGGCATAAATGGGTTAACTAAGAGTAGACATACGTTAAAGATTGCATGAAAATTTCTTTTAAATACACATGTAATTATTTTGCCTGTCAACACTTAAATAAAATTAAACAAATAATGTGAAGAACCCTGAGCTGTACAATAGAATTAAAGTAAGATTTTCGATTATATGTTTGCAAAATGAGATGCATTACATGTACAAGTAGACAACGGAAATCTCGGTTTTATTGCCTGTTAATCTTGCAAAATTGTTTGTATATAACAAACATCAACAGTTTCCCATGTTCCACAAAACTAAAGAGTACTAACATGCTTTTGTGATCCCAAAGGGAAAAGTAATTATAACTGTAAACTATCCTATATGCTGTAATAAGCACACAGTGCACTTAGATTATAAGAATCTTATAGGTGTGAGGGGTGGATGGAAAAATCCGTCCCAAGGGTCAATGTCCGGCATCACGAGGCTTGCCGAGTGATGCCGGACCGTGATCCCGTGGACTGATTTTTCTATCCACCCCTCATACCCATATAGGATTCTTTTTCTTGCATACCTTCCATTTCTTAGCGCGGGTTAGTAATGATGCAGTTACTTCGGTTACCTACGTCCGCCATATTGTGATGACACTACAGGAATGTTTAGTGACGTCACGTAACGTGCTGTGACGACGGCGCTTATGAGTTCGTTTTCAACCAGTGCATTTATCAAACACGTGAGAATATTTGATTTTGGGTTAGAATACCAGGGTTAGAACAGAGCTTCTATCCCAAGCTGAAACTATGGATTTCCTTATCTGGGTGCAAGAAAAAGAATTCTGATCATGAACATTTAAGCAATCCCTTGACAGTGGTTTTGTAAAGGTGTGTCCAAAGCTGTCTTTTCAAGCATGCATATCAAAACACAATAAATTCCATTGTAAAATCAAACAAGCAATTTGTTTCACTTTATCAAAAAAATCTTCGTAATTGACATGTAAGAATGAGCACTTAGTTACAACTTCAGCAGTCTGTAAAATCTAGCAGTCTAATAGCTGTCATATGATGTCGCATCTGATAATGTAATAACGCCATGTTTTAAACTGGGTAATCCACTATTGGGATATTGTAATAACGCCATGTTTTAAACTGGGTAACCCACCAGTAATGTAAATTAGAGAGCTAGCCCCGTAACGTTACCTGCACGATGTCTTGAAGCCTCACATTTTATCTATTTTCCTCAACGAATTTAATAAATTCAATGATACATGAACACTAAGTTCCTCAATGTCAACTAGTTACCAGTTACAAAAATATTTTATTGTGCGCTATAACGGCGAATACTGCGATGAGGTGCGAGTAGAAATTCTGCTTACAATGTAGTTTAAAGTTACATAGGGGATCTTACATGAGTGTTCTTGTATTACTGAATTTATTTAACGAGATAAAGAGATAAAAAAGAGATAAAATGCGATGATTAGCCGGGCATTATATGCCTTTTCCACAAAGGGTTTAATTCAGCCCGTGAGGCTCATCACGTGAACGAATCCGTGAAATGAACACCCACCTAAGCCCCACTTTGTATATGGATAACTCGGGTTTGCGGGGGTGAGCGTGGTTTTCCTTATTTCTGTTCCAGGACATTGGTTGTGGGTGCTCGTTAGAACCGCCTCAACGAGGCGGTTCTAGCGAGCACCCACGGCCTGGGATTACAGTATGGATGAGAAAGATATCCTGGACTTTCATCAATAAAGTAGCCATTTTGGAGATGTGAAAATATGCAATATGCTTCATGGTTGTGTTATCATAATGTGGTCGGAGCTTTCGTTGCCCGCCAGTTGAAATAATAAAGAACATTAAATGCTGCTGGGCTAGTCAAGTTTGTCAAGCGCTATAATGACGATAACTAGCTTTTGATAGCTGTTTTATGATGATACCTGTTTAATTTTGACAAAATACGTGTGTTTGAAACAACTGGTATTTATTTGATGGTAAATGGTATCAAATGAATCCATACTGAAAATATATGATGACTTTTGACAATAACTCACTTTTTATAGTTGAAAATTATTTTAAAATAACAGGGGCCTGTGGGATTTGTTAAAAAAAAAAAAAAAAACTTCTGCAAACTTAAAATATAAATTAATGATTAACACCAAACCACGAAAACATGCCTGTAAAATCTTGACCCCTTTGAGCCCCACTTTTGTATGGTGGAGGTGGGGTTTGCAGGGGTAAACCTTGTTTTTGTTATTTCTGCTCTGGAGTGTATATTGTGGGTGCTCGTTGGAGCCGCCTCGATGTGGCGGTTCTGGCGAGTACCCGCAGTCTGTGTTTCGGGTGGAAATGAGGAAAATGTCACGTTTTTTTTTGTTTGTTTTTTTTTTTTTGAAGATGTGACATTTTTCTTTAAATTGTGATTTTTTCGGCGATGGGCTGCGGTGTGTTTGTATAGGCGTGTTTTCGTGAGGAGATATAAAATACCACATACCTTCTGCAATTTCTTTCTTTGTAGAAATTATCCATTTATGTTTTATAACGTTAGAATATTAATCATTAGAACTTAAATCACACAATATATATTAAAGCAATACACTTTTGTCTAATAATAGATGTACTGAATGGTTTATCGGGTTACTACGGGAAAACAGACATATCACGTGAAGTACGTGCAGTGTTAAGAAGACATATTAACCTACATGTAGTTGCCTTGTAACTGTTTTATAAGATGCGATAAACTATTGTAGATGTTTACTTCTTGTTTGGTTCTCATACTTGCGAAAAAAAAAAAAACACAAACCGACATATTCACATCGTTGAAATGATGTTTGTCATTGCGCGACCACGCCTATACAAATGCATTGCAACCTTTATCGCCGATAAAATGAAGATTTCATGATGAAGGAGTGTGATATTTTTCTTGTTTCTGCTCCAAATGTTGATTGTGGGCACACGTTAGAACTGCCTCATCGAGGCGGTTCTAACAGGTGCCCGCGGTCCGCATTTGGGGCGGAAACGGGAAAGATAGGGTGTGCTACCGGAAGAGTTTTGCTTTATAGGAGTGGGGTTCAATGAGGTCAATATTGTGTAGGCGTGTTTTCGTGGTGATGTACATTGTTTCGACCTTGTCTGCTTGCTTGAAAGATACAAACTGTATATGCAAGTGTGTATATTCTGTATATCATTAAGAAAAGCTTATTGTTAAAATACGCCCTTGATATGTGTATTCTATATTTGTTCTCAGTATTCTTTTCATTGTTTTTTGTGTCATGATTTTCTACATGATGCTGTCTGTGTATGCATGGTAAATGTGCATCGAATCTAGCGTTTTGCGATGTCGTTCACCGGCCTGCGAGTGGTCGATATGGAAGGGCGGGTGGCCAGTCTTTCAAAACTTTCAAAGTCGTGGGACTGGTCACCTGGCTTCCGTCGTCGGCCTGGACCCGGTGGATGATAGCGAAAAAACTTAATTGACATTGGCACGTACAACCCTTCGCCGACTCTTGCATTTCGTTTTCGGCAAGAGCCGTGAAACGAGGGGAGATAAGTACTTGCCATACTTGCTATCGTATATTAATCGACTTACGTCCCATCAGCCTAAGTCCGTATTCTTGCTAAAAAGCAAGAATGCGCACTGGGTTCGATGGCTGTCTGTCGATTCTTGCCACAGATCGTAAAGCTCAGAAACTTAAGATCATTGAAAAGTAATTTCATGTTAAAAAACAAGTTAATTATAACAGTACCATGATTGATCATGCATGCAAATAATGTGTTTATTAAGCTCCGTATCGCCTCGGACTGTAGTCTCTGGGTGCGATGTTTGGTTTCTAGGGTTTTGGAATAGACTCTTCTATTTTAACGTTCAGTTGCTGAAAGTTTGATATAGTTTGATGGCACGACTTTTGTCTGCACAACTCTGTGAGAAACTGTAACTGTGTTACGAACCGTTTTCTACTAAATCCGAGCAGTTCACTTAGATCACTCAGATGCTAGATGTGTACAAATTAGTAACCACTGAAAGTGCTGTGAGGTGTCTTGCGAGTTGGGATTGGCGTGCACTGCCGGGTGGCGACTTGCCCGGACCTTCCCGGCTTTCTGTCTATTATGACCTGACTATTTTATAACTAGACTTATTCGAAGGACTGGAGTGACTGGGCGGAGTACTGCCTGGCCTGTATGCCGTCTCACTCCCGGGAGACCTCAATGCACTTCAGTAAATACCGAAATTGTTATAAATTCATCCATTGTCATGTTTTCAAATCCATTTGATATTTGATGTGTTTACGTATATATATTTTTTATGTATTATTTCTATTATTCTTAATTCTATCCCACTCTGGAAACTTCCCTTTTCTTCCTTACACGGCATTATCCCAGATTCCTATTGACAGTTATTGTAATAATATGATGACTTTATTGCATTTTATTACTTCCTGCTGCAAACCAGTCCTTTGTGCACGTTCTATAAATATTGCTTTTATAATTAACGATGACTGGGTTTGATATTGTAGTTCATAGGCAAAGGATTGGTTTGCACTACAGTAGGCATCAAAAGCTAAAAGGTTTAAGCTGTCTGAACACTTTCGAATATTACACATTCCTAAGAATGCTGCTTTTCCGTGCCGGTGACATTGAATTAAACCCTGGACCAGATTCTGACTCTGATACTGAATGTTCTAGCTTAACAGACGAGACCTCTGACCTAATTAGAAACAATTTCTCAGTCGTTCATTATAACGTTCAAAGTGCACTACATAAACTCGACCTCATAGAATGTGAATTGCCAAATTTTGACCTAATCTCTATAACCGAAAGCTGGTACACCCCAAATATGAATAATTCTGATGTAAGTATAGCGGGTTTCCGTCCACCTTTCCGGAAGGATCGTACTGGTGACGGACACGGTGGTGTGGCAGTATACGTCAAAAATGATATACCATGCATACGTAGGAATGACCTTGAAATTTTAAATATAGAATGTGTCTGGATAGAAGTTCGACTCCATAATAAACGATTACTTGTAGGAACATTTTACCGACCCCCTAATTCTGATCAAACTGTCTTATCAAATATAGAAAACTCAATTGACATGGCCATAGATACTGGAATTCCAGATTTAATTATTCTGGCTAACTTATTAAATTCATTTTTTAAAACACAATCCGACCTTGATGATACTGGAACACCACTACAACACATACCTACAACGAATCAAAATTGTATGCCGACGTTGGCAACTACTCAGAGTGAAGTCAAGTCTGTGCTCGAAACATTAAAGACCGGAAAAGCAGCTGGACCAGACGATATTAATAATCTTATTTTAAAAACATGTGCTGCAGAGCTTTCATATCCGTTGTCGCGAATCTATAATATGTCATTTTCAACTAGCAAGGTTCCTAGATCATGGAAAGAGGCTAATGTGACTCCAGTTTTCAAAAAAGATGATCCTGCTGATTGTAAAAACTACAGACCCATTCCATTACTTAGTACGGTAGGAAAGGTAATGGAAAGAATAGTTCATAAACATGTCTTTAATTTCTTTAATGAAAATAATGTAATAACTTCCCTACAGTCAGGCTTTGTTCCTGGAGACTCTACGGTAAATCAATTAGTAGATATCTATGATACCTTTTGCAAATCTCTAGATAATGGTTTGGAAGTAAGGGCAATTTTCTGTGATATTAGCAAGGCATTTGATCGCGTTTGGCACAAAGGTTTACTCCTAAAACTGATGGCTGTAGGTATAACTGATTCTCTTTTAGACGGGTTCAAACACTATTTGAGTGATCGCAAGCAAAGAGTTGTTCTGCCGGGTGGCTTATCCGACTGGGTCATCATAACAGCTGGTGTGCCCCAAGGCTCGATTTTAGGGCCATTATTATTTCTCGTTTATATAAACGATATTGTTCAGGACATAAATTCTGAAATTCGCCTTTTCGCCGATGACACAAGTCTTTATATTATAGTGGATACTCCAGATAATGCATCACGACAGCTCAATCAAGACCTAGCTAAAATATCGTCATGGGCTGAAAAATGGCTAGTATCATTTAATGCCAGAAAAACCGAATCTATGATATTATCTCGAAAAACTAACCCCCCAATACACCCACCTGTATTTATGAATAATGAACCCATAATAGAGGTTGATAACCATAAACACTTAGGCGTAACAATAGAAACAAATGGTAGTTGGCATAAACATATTGAACTGATTACTTCGAAAGCGTGGCAACGTATTTATATTATGAGAAAACTTAAATTCGTATTAGATAGGAAAGCATTGGAAGCTATTTACACAGCATTCATTAGACCTATTTTAGAATACGCCGATATTGTATGGAGCAATCTTAAAAAATACGACGAAGATGAACTGGAGAAAATACAACTGGAAGCCGCAAGAATTACCACAGGAACAACCAAATTAGTCTCTATCGAAAATCTTTACAAGGAAACGGGATGGGAAACACTTAAGTCAAGACGAAGGCAACATAGATTGATCTTGTTCTATAAAATGGTTAATAACATAAGCCCTCCTGACTTGTCCTCGCTACTCCCCCCTCTTGTTGGTGAAATATCCAGGTATCCATTAAGAAATAGTGGCCAATACCAATTAATTGATGCCAAATCTCAGCTGTATTATAATTCCTTTTTACCGTCAGTAATACGTGATTGGAGTTCTCTTGACACCTCTGTCCATTCCTCCCAATCAGTGACAAGTTTTAAAAGATCAATTTCAGAACGGAAAATCATTCCTAAATACTATTCACACGGAACTCGTAGGGGCCAAATACTACACACAAGAATTAGAACAAACTGTAGCAGTCTCAATTTTGTCCTATTTCGCAAAAACATAATACACAATAAGTTTTGTTCATGTGGCGAAATCGAAGACCCCTGCCACTTCTTTTTTCACTGTCCTAGATACCTAGCACAGAGACAAGTTATGACAGAAAAGATTGCCCAACACTGTCCACTGACTCTTGACACCCTGCTTTACGGTGATCATAGACTAACAAACCAAACCAATACTTTAATATTTGAAGCTGTGCAGGATTACATCTTACATACTAAAAGATTCTAAATACCTCAATCTGGTATGTGTGTTCTGAACGAAAAGTATCTCCACCTTAATCAGCAATAATTAAAGCTAAATTTGTCATACACTCTCTCTTGGATTCATGCCGTGTGACAAACTGTCTTTCCTGCATCTTGCTTTCGTCTATCTTTTATTATTCTCCGTGTTGATCAACAATAGTCTTTCACATCTTACAACACATATAATCTATGAATTCATAGGTTATACTAATTGATAGAGAAACTTCGTTTCTACAATTATCACTGCTTTTTCGCATATCAATTGTTTGTACGATCTGTAAGGGAGACAGATTCAAAAAAGTCTAAGACTTACTTCTGTATCCCTTTCAAATGTAAGCATTGTAAAACTGACATTGTATGTAGTATTATGTGTACCTTATATTTGAATAAAATATTGTTTAAACTGAAGGGTTTAATAAATTCATTAACACATGAGCACGAATGCAATATTCTATTTCATCAAATGACATTTGAAACGCATTTAATTCACGATTTTATATAAAAATGTCAAATTCCGCCGTTAGTAAATGCGACGTCGTTAAGGACGTCGTACGTGTAACGTTACGAGACGTAACTAACTAATTTGCATATTTAGTCCACTGGTGGATTACCGAATTTAATACATGGCATTATAACATTCTCAGACGCGATTTCATATGATAAAAATGGCAAACATAACCTTGTTATACAGGAAGAATGCTGCAAAGAAAACCCTCAAAGGCTAAAACACATCATTCCTACATAACGGCGCTTCAACTTACGTTTTCATTCATTCTTTCCCAGAGGATCGACCACAGAAAAAGTGCCCCGATTGGTGTGCCTAGATAGCCCTGAATAGCTTGAATGTAGACAAATATTTGTCCGCCCTGTGAGGATTTAACTAGTGGAATCCATAGAATGCTGAGTCCACAAACGACAACAATGAATACCCTAAAATGGATGAAACAGCATCCGATGTTAAAATCTTGGACATCCTGGATGTCATATTGCAACTCTTTCATCCCTTAGACTCTGTAAAGGACTCTGTCATCTTTTACATATTTGACTTTTGGCTTACCTATTCCTGCTAAATGGCAGTTTTAGTTAAAGTCAGTTACAGAATGGCACATTGCAGATACTGAAGAAACGGCTCATTATTAGCTGTCTTATCTGGATCTACACTGTTTGACATTGGGTCTGTATGATCTACAGGGTTGAAAGAGTAAATAAAATAAAATTGATCAAATAACGTACAAACATACATTTACACCTCTAAAATCATTTGTGCATTTCAGATTATATTCTGACTGTACAGCATAGTTAAAAATAATACAAAACGGCATTCTCGTGTTACATGTTATTTAAACTAACAGTCAGAAACAGCTCAGTCTGATCTATATATCACAGCCGATCATTGGATCTCTCTAGGTCAAATGTTTTTGGTAAATTACAAGAAAATGTACAATTTTGCAGCCACACAGTTTCGTTGTTTTGGTGACGATGGTTATTCCCTTCGGACCATTTTCTTAGTGTTAATATGTTTTAACCTGCCTTGGAATTGAGGTTGAGGGTTGAACCGTCATAAATTCAGTAGTTGACGCCCCAAGACGTTTTTCTGCTGACGATCCGAAAATAGAAGTGAAGGCAATGATCAGAAATCGATACAATTAACCCACACCACCACCCATCAGGGACATCAAAGGGAAACAAAACACAAACATTAAATAACTAAACCCTAATCGAAACATCAATAGCGGAAAGGCAAAAGGGACAGTTACTTTCCCACAAAATGGCCAATTAGCTATCCAAAACTAAAATATATAAGCCATACACACACTAAAAGACAAACAATAACAAAACTAAACTGCGACAGCAGAACCGCCTTGGAACGGTCAGTGAAAAGAAATCGGCATGCAATTAAAGAGGGAAGCAAAGTTGTCAACCGTGACTGGGTTAACTAGCATGCATGCTGTCTGTCGTAAAACATTTATGTTGTACCCAATCTTTTTATATTGAAGAATGATTTTACGAAATTTGGTGCTGAAGCCATTGCAAGTATATATATGCTAAGTCACCATAAAATTCGGGTTCGGATAGATCTGTTGCAGAAGAGATTTAAGTTCAACATCAAATTTGAATCTAATTCGGAATGACGAGTATAAAATTTAGAAAAAGGCGTTGCATAGTTTATGATACCGATAACCTTGATTAAGAAGTTTAGCAGTTAACAGATTATTACGAGTGTTGAAGGCAGTTACATGACTAGACACTCTGGTAAATCGAATTGCGAAATATAAACGCCATAGGATACCACACGAGGATCACTACCATCCAATAAAGGAAAATTTACAATCTCAAAATCAAAGTCATCGCGTTTATCATATATTTTGCAGGAAACAAACTCATCTACAACAGATAGATGTAAATCCAAACACGGGGCCTCGGTATCAGAAGAATTTGCTTGTTCCTTTGCAATTACTTACATTGTATATGTTCATAGATCTGTGTGTAGATGCACTTCTTGTTCTGTTTGTGCATTTGTGTAAATTACAGTGAAATTCGGCTATAAAGACCACCTAAAATTAATACTTATTCTCTTTGAACAAGTATATTTCAAAAAGTATAAGTCTTTCTTTCTGTATGTTTTCTGCACTCAGTGTCTACTAGAAAGTGTACATCTCTGGGGCTGTTCAAAATTGGTTTTAAAGACCTCTTTTGAAGAGTCCCAAAAGGTGGTCTTATTTTAGGAATTTTACTGTATATATTGTCTTCTTTCAGAGGCCTTGAAAAGTTGTTTTCATTGTTCCTGATTTTTCCTGAGTAGCATATTCGGTCAAATTCCGATTCCTTACTTTGTATGATAATTGACTCACTTCTGCTGATTGAAGATTTACCGGTAATGGATAACCGTGTCACGGGAAAATGTGTTAAGGTAAAGTGACAGGTTAATCAATCAATCAGTCAATCAAATCTTTTATTCTCTCAATCCATCATACATTATCACAATATGGAGTCAAACAAACAATAGTTATAATAATTCAGAGAGGCTCAATGACAAATAGAGATATGAGGCGGCTGCACATAATAGAAATAACACAAGAAGACCATTCTTAAGTGAACCATTTGTGGCAACTGAGCCCGGGATGCAAGAAACAAGTCTAACAGTCATGTTTCGTACATCCAGTTTCAAGCTCCTCACTTTCCCAATTTTGATTACCATGCAAACTTGTCTATGTAAAATAGAGCTATTCTATATCAACTTTAAGAGTTAACCTTCGGGTAACTTGTGATGCACATGTGCGCTGATGCTGGGCCGATGCTGGCAGTTTCATCGTGGCAACCACAGCGAGCACACAGAGCCCTGCTGTCCCAGCAAGAATCTGACATTATACAGCCCTGCACACACCGCCGTATACTATACTTAGGCACGTCGACATGGCTTACACATGACTTTAACGTGTATTTAGGCTCTATAATATGAAATAAAGGCACTGCCTTTTGAGCAAACACACTCATTTACACCCCTTAGATAGTTAATAGTTAACTGGACTGGAGGCCCCCCTGTGCAGGGAGAACCATCTCCTGCGAGTAATGGTCAAATGTGACCGATCGGAGTATAAGTAGAAAGAAAGAAAGATCCCTACCGTAATTACATGATCACTGTGTAGGACCTTGCATGTATGAAATTTACACCTGCACGTTATCCTCGTGGGCGGGGGTGTTGCAGTATATATATATAGAAAGAAAGAGTAGTGGTGTTGAACATCAAAAAAACACCAACAGTGGTTGCTTACGGGTTAAGCCACTTGCCTCTGATGCTGGAGACCCCCGGTTCGATTCCCGGCAGCGACAATACAGTTTAGTATCCGAAGAACATGTTCCACTGTATATATATATATATATATATATATATATATAGAGAGAGAGAGAGAGAGAGAGAGAGAGAGAGAGAGAGAGAGAGAGAGAGAGAGAGGGGGGGGGGTGTTTGGCAAAGTTCCACATGTATGGCTTGAGCACTATCAAGCTCAGACACGACAAAATATAAACCAATTACAGTGGATCCAGAGCTTCCTGACCAACAGGGGTTAACCAGACCTGGTAAAAAAGGCCTGATTACCAAGATTGGCCCAGCTGTATCTGGTGTCCCTTAAGGTGCCATTCTCAGACCATTGTTGTTCTGCCTATGCATAAATGACCTGCCACAGAAAGTCAGCTCTGGAGTTCACCTCTTTGCTAATAACAGCCTTTTATACCACAAGATCTCAAGCATTGCTGATACTGCAGCACTTCATATGGATCTTTACAGACTACAACAATGTCTATAATGGAATACAGCCATGTACTGTCAATCTTAAAAACCTGAAAGTACCTTGACATCATTTTTTTATGCAACTGTTAAAAGCCAAACTGCAGCCTGGTGTTTCTTTGGAAGGAAGATAATCAGCTGGTCTGAAGATGTTAAAGCATGATGTAGTGACTACGATAAGACTTATCATGGAATATGCCACATCAGTATGGGGCCCGGATATAGTATCAGCTCGAGACGGTGCAACGGCGAGCAACTCGGTTTGTCTCGAGCTGACTTGACCTGCAAATTCGATAGCATTGACATCAAGATGTCAATCCCGGGCATCATCTATCTCTGGGCATCCATGCTTACAGGTTCTCCGACCTGACAGCAGCGAACAGTAGAGGATACTACCTGGGGTATATGGACCGGCATCTGCTATCAGCCCACCTTCATCGGCACGGGCATTAGACTTAAGACCAACCTCCAAAGAATATTGTCACTTCAGGGATCTTTGAGTGCTTCAAGAGGGATCTTCCATAAACTACATAAAACTGTTTTTCAAAGTTTTTAATTTGTTCTGTTGTGAGGCAAAGGTGACCGGAGTACAACATATATTGATTTACAGTTGGGCGAGGCCTGCTGTCCTTGCGGCAGGTAGGGGTAGAAAAGGAGTGTTGTTATCTCTTCTATTTGTACACTTTTATTCATGTTCTCCTTTTTCCCCTGTCCCTCCCCCTCTTCTCCTCTACTAACTCTTCTATCTCTTTAGTCCCTTTCTCTGGAAGATAACACAAACTGACCAACCAGGGTTGGCGTGTGATTAAACCCAAAGCAATTGTTTGAGCCCCACAGATGCTTTGCACATAGCCTTAGTTTGACGATGCTCCAGTGTTGGTACTGTGTGCAATTCATGGGCGGAAAATTACATTGTTGGATTCAGTTAATTTGAAGCATGGGCCCTTTAAATTGTCCTGAAGCACTAGCATTATGCTATGGATTTGGGGCTCATCATCACTTTATAAATCTTGGCAAGGTAGAAATCCACAGGTAGCCAGCTCGTAACAAGACGTTTCGCTCACAAGACGTCCCTCCCCCGACCCACCCTAGTCGTTTCGCCTCCCTTTATGGCCCCAGTCGTTTCGCCCCATAACCATAAATCAAACAATCAATATTTTTTGTGTGACAAGTTGTAGTCACAACTCCCCGAGTAGCCACTTTTAAGGCCCGGTGTCGGCTAGTAACTATGGATCAGCTATCCTTGGACTCACATGAGAGGGCGATGATGCTACTTTAATATTTGCCTCTTCTCACCTCTGTTAAGTTAAAGATGAATATAATTTCTGCAGTGGAAATTAGTTTTACCTTGGAAAGTGGGCGAAACGACTAGGGGGACGAAACGGCCAGGGGCGGGGGAGGGGCGACCAGGAAGGAAACCTCTTTTGGGCGAAACGACTAGGGGGACGAAACGACCAGGGGCGGGGGATGGGCGACCAGGAAGGAAACTACTTTTGGGTGAAACGACTAGGGGGAAACGGTCTGGGTCGAAACGACGGGTTCGCCAGATAGCTCTTTGTGTCTCCAACTATTCACAGGGCTTTATTTTATGTCCCTGAGCAATAGTTTTGGGAAAAGTTTTAATTGCTTGGCCAGACGAGAAGCGCTTTCCACACTACCGAGAAGCTCCGATAAATGCTTCGGTAATTGCTCCGGTAACTCGTTGGTCCAAGCGCGGTGCTGGATTTTACCGGCTAACCTTTTCGACTCA
The DNA here is from genome assembly GCA_963580285.1 of Lucinisca nassula. NCBI lineage: Eukaryota > Metazoa > Mollusca > Bivalvia > Lucinida > Lucinidae > Lucinisca > Lucinisca nassula. Next base: position 65,101,950 of record OY757022.1, read on the forward strand.
GTGCGCGTGACGTAGTTTCGAAAGTTTCCCGCGATCAAACTTCAGCGTTTGATGGAACGGTCTTCGAAAAGACCATTTAAAATTATTTCGACGCTTTTTGTGTTTCTTTTGTAACGGGACTTGACTCCTTTTGCTTTTGAAGAGTAATTTTTGGATGTGAATACAATTCTCATGAAAAGATGGCGGCGGATTATCGCGAGAAATAGAACGAGATTCCAGGCGAGATTTGGGTGCATAAATATGTTGTTCCAGCCCCTCTACAGTAAAGCAAACACTTCGTGTGTTTGCTATAATTTCATTCTATCAATACCTAATTTATTTCTAGTGATAACATTTCCTTTACAAATTGGCTTAACTTAATTAGATTTTTTTTCTATTTTTAGTATTAAATAATTGTTGAAGTTTTAGCGTGTTTGATCTTTTACAAAATATGCTTTTCAATATTTCTTTCTCATTTCAATTAATTTCTTACATTCTAATATAAAATGAAACTCATCGCCAATGCTTGTCTTACATAAAAAACGTATCCGTTTTCATCTATATTAATTTTCTGCCATCGCCCGGTTTCAATAGGCAGACGATGGTTTCTTGTTCTTATCTGAGTAAGTGACTTCCTTCATTTGAATGGGAGAGTGACCAGATACGTTTCGAATTCGAAATTTGTTTTTATCAAATTATACATGACAGCACTATTACTATTATTCATGTGTGTGTACTATTCGTTAACAAATAGATCTTTTAGTTTTTGCTTGACACCACAAACGAAACATTTTTCACTGGGAAATGACTGATTTTCCCTAATTCCACTCATTCCGCATTTTATGAAAATTTCTTTAATCGTTTTAATCCAAATAAACCGAATTCTGCTAATATTTCGCAAAGACCTTCATTGTGTTGACTCGGCCGGTAAACTCCAAACAAATAACTGAACCAACCTTCCAACAATTAGAAGCTCCCTCTCGGTGGCGTGTTTCCTGATTCGCCTCCACAGATCCATGGTAAACAAAGTACTAGAACTGTTGAATATTGATGTAAGGGAACTCATAATAGCTGACAACATCACAGCCATCAACAAACCACGAAGACCTGCAATTGCATGAGCATAACACGGAAACACGCCTATACAAATACATTGTAAACTTTACCGCCAGAAAAACGAAAATTTCAAGATGAAAACATGTGGTATTTTTCTTATTTATGCTCAAAATATAGATTGTGGGTACACGTTAGAACCGCCTCGTTAAAATATAGATTGTGGGTACACGTTAGAACCGCCTCAACGAGGCGGTTCTAACGAATACCCACAATCTATATTTTAGAGCAGCAATAAGAAAAATAAATTGTATCCCCTGTAAACCCCAATTTACTATATGCAAGTGAGATTCAATCGGGTCAAAATTATATAGACGTGTTTTCGTGATGCCATGTGGGATAAAGGGGATATGTACTTTTTTTAAAATTGAATACGAAAACATTTCATCGATTGTGTTGAAAACATTATAATTGTCACGCGTGCGCAGCAGGGATAACAAATCTGATCTTTTAACACACGAGATGGAATATATATATTTTATGTAGTTTTTTTTTTTTCACAAATTGAAAATGTCATATATTTTCACAATGTAAAATATCATTTTTACTTTTTAAAGATATGCATTGGTTTCACCGGTAAGTAAAGAATAAAAAACTTTATTTTAATCTGATGAACAATTGTGGTTGACACAAACATAGATTGTGGATGCTCATTAAAACCGCCAAATTGCGTGCACACACGTACATCTACAAGAAGTCTTGAGCGACCAGCGAAGACTCCGATCAGCTTGCACATGCACACAGTCAGATCAGAGTCTTCGCTGATCGCATGTACCTACTATAGGCTAATATATATGCAAAGAGACGTAAGTAAAAGGTACTGTCTTAGTGGATGGGTGTGCAGGTTGATTTGAGTTTCTGCTGGTCGCTCCGGTGTTAGTGTAGGTTTTGTCATGCGCCGACTCATATTGTACTTGCTAGAACAGTGAACAGTTTGACCACTCACAAGCTCGTTAAGCTAACGATGCTTTGAACAACTGTACCCAGATGTACAGCACCAAAGCGGTGATCAATGTGCAAAACAAAACATACATGATTGCCCTGCAGAGCACTTCGAAAGTACTCATTTACAGCGAAAACAAAAGAAAAAAATCAAGTTTTTGTATATGAACCGGTGCTCACAATGTGATATCAGATATACTAAGCGTGGCGTCGGATAACGTACCTGTAGGCATAAGTTCCAGTACCAGTTTGGGGTATGCAATATTAGAGCATCCAACAGGATTACCGCATATTCTGTCACATTCTGTTGCATTCACGCAGGAAACTTCATCTGACAAAAGTGTTTATAAATATGAACAATTAAAGAAATTCTTCTGCTCCAGTTTTAGCATGAAATTATTAGTTTCATAACAAGTGAGCTATAACCAGGAGATGGCCACTGCACAAGCCTTTGGTTTAATGTCAAATCCTGGATAATATATATTTGTCTGTTACATATGCATGTCATTGAAGCAATGAAAATACAGTTTAAAGCAAGTAAGCTAAAAGATTCCTTGTGACATAAATGCCAATTTTGGATATTGTGGTCAACATTTGCTAAAAAGTACATATTTGTCTTAAGTGATCTTTCAACTAACTCATCTCCGACATCATTAAACCAAGGTCCTGCTTAAATCAACAGACCATGATTTGTATTGCTCCTAATTAAATGCATTAAAATTCCTGAAGAATTATTTGATGGTTAATAAAGCATTGTTCGTTTGTATATTAATAAACATAGGAAGCACAATTCTTATGGTCATGTGGCTGTACCATGAAAAAGAGATTATGTAATCTGTATTCTTGTAGACAATCATTCATGATAAGACATGTCCTGTGTACATACAATAGAAATAGGTTGGATTCTCAGAAAACAGTTGGTCGGTCTATCAGCTTCGGATGATAAGGTCAATTTCGCAGCTTAAACTTTTGTTCAACCCTGTAGACCGGTAAAGACACCTATGCAAACTGTAAATTCATTTGCGGTGGCTCATAATGAGTCATCGCATCAGATTCTACAATGCGTATCATCATTATGAAAACACGCCTAAACCAATGTATTGAAAGAATATAAACAAAAATCAGATAAAAATTATGATATTGTTCATATACATGTATCTGCTCAAAACATATAGTATAGGTAATTGTTAGAACCCCCTCATCGGGGCGGTTCTAACGAGTACCTACTCAAAACATATATTATGGGTAATTGTTAGAACCCCCTCATCGTGGTGGTTCTATCGAGTACCTACTCAAAACATATATTATAGGTAATTGTTAGAACCCCTTCATCGAGGTGGTTCTAACGAGTACCTACTCAAAACATATATTATGGGTAATTGTTAGAAGCCCCTCATCGAGGTGGTTCTATCGAGTACCTGCTCAAAACATATATTATGAGTAATTGTTAGAAACACTTCTTCGAGTACCTACTCAAAACATATATTATGGGAAATTGCTAGAACCCCCTCATCGTGGTGGTTCTATCCAGTACCTACTGAAAACATATATTATGGGTAATTGTTAGAACACCCTCATCGAGGTGGTTCTAACGAGCACCTACTCAAAACATATATTATAGGTAATTGTTAGAACCCCCTCATCGAGGCGGTTCTAACGAGTACCTACTCAAAACATATATTATGGGTAATTGTAAGAACACCCTAATGGAAGTGGTTCTAACGAGTACCTACTCAAAACATATATTATGGATTATTGCTATAACCCTCTCATCGAGGCGGCTCTAACGAGTACCTACTCGAAACATATATTGTGGGTAATTGCTAGAACCGCCCCCACCCCACATCGAGGCGGTCGTAACGAGTATGTACTCGAAACATATAGTATGGGTATTTGTTAGAATCACCTAATCTATGTTTTGAGCAGAAATAAGAAAAATGGAGTATACCCCTGTAAACCACAGTTTTACTGTATGTATATGAAAGTGGGGTTAAAGGGTGCCAAAACTATACAGGTGTGTTTCAGTGATGTCCTGTTTATGGTAATTGACTAAACTCCAATTTTATGAGACTCAAAGATGCGAGATTCCCGTTCAGAAACTCAAAGATGAAATAGTTGACATTCCCCAGAGCAATATCATCACTATTTTATACATTTTTTTAAACCCGATAGTACGGCACCCTGGAAGGGGCATGCACTTTTTTTAATATGTTGTGCGAACAAGATAATACCTTGTGAGCACAATATATTATCTTGTGCGAACCCGGGTAAAAAGCACCTGACCTTTGGCGTCTCACATGTCGGACTTCCCATTTACCTGGATATAGGGCTCTGCTGATCATTCCAGGCCAGATCATTATGAACAAAGGTAGGATCTTCAGATAACCGGCTAAGATAGATCCACCTTTTGCATGTGACAAATTCTTGGCTGCCAATGTTCTCTGTACAATAACCTAAAAGCATACAAAATCAGCAAGCTAATGATAATCAAAGTATTGACAACACTGGAGGGTCGCCATGATTGTTTGTGAGTGTAGGCTGGGAAAACTAGTCCTGACCTGACTTGTACTGCTTCGTTTAGTATTTCCACAGTCGCTTGAAATTTGGTCCATCAAACCTTCTGAAAATGTCCAAATACAAAAACTCTGGAAGCAATACGAAATGACTTACTGTCTCGTTTGTTTGTTGTTTTTTTGTTTGTTTTTTGTTTTTTTTGCACATTTTGAATTATTTATAGACATAACTTCAAGCTCCTGTGGTATTTCACGCAAGCAATGTAGACCCTGATCAGACGCCGCGTAATGCGACGTCTGATCAAGGTCTACACTGTTTGCCAATGATCCAGTGTACACAAGCCCAGTCCAGAGCCAAGATCCGATTTTACATTTTATACAGTGCTCAGAAATTTCAGTTTGTTTGATTTGAGGATTAACGTTCCCGTCAACACGGTATAGGTCATTTTGGAGACATTGCTTCCAATTTTGTGGGACTTTTACCTGACATTGAGATGAAATGGCTTCTCCATTCCTGTCGCCCAATCATCACGAAAACACGCCTATATAATTTTGACCCTCTTAAACCTCACTTGTATATTGTAAAACTGGGGTTTCCGGAGGTATACCTTATTTTTCATATTTCTGCTCTAAAATATAGATTGTGGGTACTCGTTAGAACCGCCTCGTGTCCACAATCTTTATTTTAAGCAGAAATAAGACAAATATCACAATTTTTCATCCTAAAATTTTCATTTTTTCGGCGATAAAGGTGGCAATGTAATTGTATAGTCGGGTTTGCGTAATGGAAACCAATAGGGTTTATACGCACTGGACGGTCCGACTCGCACCGCTTTGCCTGGGCAGACTTAGATCCTCTAAGCGGGTTACCGATACTTGCGTGCGGTCAATTTCAGCTCTGCGTGGAAGCATCATGCAGCCCACCTATTTCTTCAAGCCCCGATAGGCGGGGGCAAACAATGCTCAGAAGACCAGCGCTGCTATAAATCAGCGTTACCCGGATTTTGCACATGATCAGCAATGGTCACGTGGACAAGAGCTGGAGTCATTAACTTTGTGTCGACTAAGAGCTAGATATTCACCAATTTAGCAGAATGCATCAACGGAGGTCTCCGGGCCAGGAATGACGTTAACTACGTAAGAAACGTAAGTAAGAGTGACGTTATGTGTCTTAGCGTATTGGGTCGCCGTGCATGCGCATTCGAAGTACATAAACTGGAGAATGATAATGAACCTTTTACTCGTATGTCAGCTAATATACACGTATTAATAAAGCAAAGTCATTAGGAGACCTATCCATCAAATGCTGCTTCTTTTCCTGTTTGTTTTTATGAACCTTATACATACATTACATTAGGATGTGTCAACATGTAGAAAAACCTCTAGCATAAAATATATATTTATTACGAAATAATGGAATCGTCTCAATACTTATGTTCAAGCCCATAAAATGCCAATCACGACTATTGCCGTCGGCCTTGCCATCTGCAAGTTACCTTAAAAGTAATTTGTTCGCAAACTGTCTGATCTGGGCACACACTGTTTGCCTGTATACAAAAACACATGTATTTGTAAAAAGTTTACAAAAAAAAATCAGCAGGCGACATAAGCATACGACATTTTCAGTTTTTCTCCGAGTCTTAAGGGTTAAGGCGGTCGTTCCTTGTAGTTTCTTATATTTAACACTTTCGACTGCTAATCAAAGCGACTGTCGTCTGCTTTGTCGTCTGCTAGAGGGTCGTCCCCTAGGAGCAGTCTGATCAGGGTCCAAAGTGTTTGCCTGTGTGCAAAAATATATTTGAAAAGTTTGCAAGAAAATACAACAGACGACATAACCAGACGACATTTTCCGAAGCAGGTAAATGGTAAGTAAATAGTGTGCGTGTGTGCGTGTGTGTGCACGTTTTATTTCGTGATTTTATGCATAGTTTCATGTCACTTAACTCTTTCTTTACATAGTATTTACTCTATTTACTATCGAGATTACCATCGTAACGCTTCGTTTTACATTATATTGCATTCATTCAATTAAAGTTTATTTGCATATTTGTGGCTGTCTTTGATTGCAAACTTCTCAGTCGTAAACGATGTACGTGTAATGGCTAAGGACAAGCAAAGACTAAAAATAGTCTGGTCAGAGCTTTTGCATATCTATCACAAAAACACGCCTATATAATTTCGCACCCCCCCCCCCCCACACCTTGAACATAAAAATGGGGTTTACAAGGGGTAACCCTTATTTTTCTTATTTCTGTTCTACAATATAGATTGTGGGTACCCGTTAGAACCGCCTCGATGAGGCGGTTCTAACGAGTACCCACAATCTATACTTTGAGCAGAAATAAGAAAATATCACAATTTTTCATCTTAAAATTTTCGTGTTTTTTTCGGTGGTAAAGTTTCCAATGTATTTGTACTGGCGTGTTTTCGTGATGTCTCTTTATGAAACACAGAGTCTGTAAAAGGGTCATACAAACAGCGCAGACTCTGATCAGACTGTGTGATGCGAAGGCTGAACTGATTCTTTTCTTGCCATACAGGTCTGCATTTTGGTTTTGCCATGTTTCGACTATACGATAAAGCTTAGAAACGCCACCTGCCTGATCGCAGCACCAGTACCACAAACACCCTATAGAGGCTTGAAGAATAAGTCCCGGCCATGGCTGATCAGACGTTACTGGGTCTCGAAGCACATGGAAAGCGTCGCTTGGTGGAAATCCGCAAGTGCTGTTTACTTCACGAATAGATGGTATTGCTTCCATGTATAACTTCTCCAGTTTGTTATAACCTCCTACTTTATCAAGACCTGAAAGTAAATAAGTAGGCAAATACTTTGAAATAGATTATTACCACGGCATTTTTGCCGGTCCACTTAAAGTACACATTCAATCAAAGCACTGAGAGTACTGGTGGGTCGATCGTCTCTGAGCGTAGGTTCTGTTTGCCAATGCCCAAGTGAACGAGCACAGTCCACCCGCCCCCGCCCATCGGGGCTTGAATAAATAGATAGGCTGCATGATGCTTCCACGCAGAGCTGAAAGTCCCGTAAAATTGGAAGTAAAGTCTCCAAATGACCTATACAGTGTTGCAGGGGACGTTAAACCTTAACTCAAACGAGCACAGTTCAGAATTTTCTTCTTACGCTGCACTCTGACGTCTTTGGGGAGTACTTGGATTTTGTTCATCAGAGTGGGGAGGGTGCAAACGCAGCCCCCTCCCATCTTTTGGAAATTATTTCAGATTCATACAGTTTTCACCCTCTGCAAAATACATGAAATTCGCATCCTCAACCCGCCCCTTTTCAGAGTCTGTGTACGGCCCTGAATCATGTTCAAAACTATTGTTGCATACATATGGTGAACAGTGCCGACCTGATCAGAAGCAATGTACTCTATATCCGATCTTGGTATTCACAGTATGTCTAATAACGGTACCACCTCTAAAGTCTGGGCTACTTATTTTTGCACTTAACATTTCAGGGTTCTAAAATTAAGTTCTTAGCAGGAGTGCGAAAAGTCTATTATTACTCGACTTGGCATACATTTGTGTAATAATTTTATAAATAGAATGTTCCGAAAAACGTCACGTGACACCTTGGCCTGGATTAAGATATTGTTTTTCTTTTATTACGTGAGCAACCTGGCATTCTTATACTATTTCGTTTAACCCTCAAATGCCACTATTTAAGCAAACAGTGAAGTTCCTGTGCAACCTGCTGATCAGACGCCACATTCCGCGGCGTCTGATCTGGGTATTATCCAGCACACGATTCTTGTCAAGACTCTATAGATAGCTCTTTTGCATCGATAAAATTAGCGCAACGTTTCAAGTTCTATTAATAAAACATAATATTGAATTTCCCAAATCAGTGACGGTCACTTGGACAACTGCATGAATTCCGTTTGGCCATTTAGTAAATTTGGTTTACGATCGACCCAAAAACTGAACAAATAATCACATTTCACTGAAACCTGGGACCGAATGTTAAAAGCTCACGAAAAGGTCATCTGAACAGTTCTGGGATACAAAATGGCAACAAAATACTGGCAAAAATTTGAGTTGCGTTATAGATGTTATAATATGGCCCAGCTTTGTATTTAAACGTCCGCGTCATGAACACATTTGAAATAGAAATGAAGGCAAAGATCAGGAATCGATACAATTAACCCACAGCTCCCATCAGAGACACCTATATCTTGGAGCAGAAATTAGAAAAAAAAACGTTAACCCCAGTTTTCTCTGTTTAAAGTGGGCTTTAGGGGCTGTTCATTTCACGGACTTGTTCACGTTGTGAATGGAGGAAATGTGTTGGATTGTCATCGTGTGCAGATTTATTACGCTCGTTAATTTCATTTAGCTATGTCAGCGGAGTTCTAAAACGTAATTAATGAACATTAAATCGACGTCTCCTTACTTATCCACATTCACGTACAAAAGTTTTTTTTTTTTTTTTTTCCAATGTTTAATTTCCACAAAATAGCAAGCGATGTCAGCGGCGTTATCAAACGACAGTAGATGCTACATGATGCAAATTTAGACTTCATCCCGCAAGTTTATAGATGTTTTAATAGAGATGATTGCAAACTACAAAAAGAAACTCACTGATTCCGACGAGAGCGAAGGCACCAAGTGTCATGATGGCTGTTTGAAGAGTGTCTGTATATATCACAGCTGCCAAGCCACCTACAGAAAGAGAAGGCACAAAGATAGCATGCCGGCCTATGAGGGTATCCAGCAGCACACAACGTTGACTCAACATCGGAACAATAGCGAGACAACATTTTTGTCAAACAGTATGGAGAAACTCATCGGATTGTATCCAAATATCAACCCATTATTATTGCTAAAGAATCAATGTTGTTTTGACGTCGATTCAACGTTGAGTGCCTGCTGGAATTTCTTTCATTTTGCAAGACATGTCATATTTTAGATATGTTCCAAATATAGATTGTGGGCGCTGATTAGACAAGGAGGTTCTAATAAATAACTACATTCTTTATTTTGAACCACAAATATAGCAATAAAAATAAACAATGAAGCCCTGTTTTTCTCTTTGTACCCTTCCCGGCCCCGATAGCTCAGTTGGTAGAGTGTCCGCTCCGGGGAACGGGAGGTCACGGGTTCGATCCCGGGCCGCGACATACCAATGTCTTTAAGAGTGGTACTAGCTGCTCCTCGCTTGGCACTCAGATTTACGGGGTAGAGCTAGGACTGGTCGACCCAGTGTCAGGATAATGTGACTGGGTGTGGTATCATGTAATGTGTCTGGGACATGATACTTCAGTGAGGCAGCACTAATAAAGTGAGCAATGAGCTCCCTGTCGCAACCAGACACCGTCGTGCTGTGACTGAAAAATTGTTAAAAGCGACGTTAAACCCGAATTCACACACACACACACACACAACACACACACACACACTCACACACACACACACACACACACACACACACACACACACACACACACACACACACACACACACACACACACACACACACACACACTTTGTACCGCTAAGGCTCCAAGAAAAACTGCATCTGAAAATGACGTCTGTTGAACCTACGTGCATTTATATAAAAAAAGAAAAGAAAAGCAACATTAATTTTGTTTACGCACACCAACTAGGCGAACAACAGTAAACCTTTGCCCAAAACCTGTGTATGTTTGTTGCCACAGAGTCGATCCTGTCCTAAAACGTTGTGCTTTTATGCAGAAATGGAGAAAATGTGTTGGATTGTCATCGTGTGCAGAAATAGAGACAGTGTGTTGAAAAACATCGTGTGTATATATTAGAAGTGAAGGCAATGATCGGGAATCGATACAATTACCTCACACCTTCAATCAGAGACACTAAAGGGAAAGAAGTACGAACAAGAAACAACTAAACCCTAATGAAAACATCACAAGTGGAAAGCCAAAAGGACAGTTGTTTTCCCACAAAATGGCCAAACGGCTATCCAAAATAAACAATCACAAGCATGCAACACATACATGCAAAGACGACTTATAACAAAAATAAACTGCGACAGAAGAATCGCCTCGGAACAATCAGTAAAACATATCATTACGAAAACACGCCTATACAAATACATTGTAAATTTTACCACCGAAAACTGAAAATTTTCAGACGAAAAATTTCGATATTTTTCTTATTTCTGCTCAAAACATAGGTTGTGGGTACTCGTAAGAACCGCCTCGACGAGGCGGTTCAAACGAGTATCCACAATCTATGTTTTTGAGCAGAAATAAGAAAATTAAGCTATACCCCTGCAACCCCAGATTTATTGTATAAAAGTGTGGTTTCAGGGGGTCAAATTTATATAGGCGTGTTTTCGTGATGTCCATAGAGGGGCTTAGTAATTCTGCTAAATGCTACGGGCAAATTCTGTCACAGAGTTGATTGTTTCCTAAAGATTTATGCTTTTATGCAGAAATGGAATGAATGTGCTGCATTGTCATCGTGTGTATATACCTATCTTAGTAAGTCTTCTTAATACAATGAGAGCACTCTCCCACAGATTTGATTCTCTCCGAAAGGTTGATGCTTTTATGCAGAAATGGAGACAATATGCTGAATTGACATCGTGTGTATATACATGTACTTATCTTAGTAAGTCATACGCTCGGTGCTTCCATGCAGAAACGGGGACAATGTGTTGAATTATCATTATCTTAATAAGTCTATTAGGTGCTATGGGACAATTTTCTAACACAGTTGATTCTAAAGCTAGGTGTATAAAGAAATTGAGATTATGTGCGACATTATCGTGGTGTATACTTATCTTATAAGTTATCTAAATGCTATCGGCAAATTTCACAATAGAAAAGCTTCTGAAATAAAATGCCATTAGACACGATCAGTATTATATGCGATTCACAGAGCGTACAAAGGCGTTCAGAGAGTATAATGCAATGTTTTACAAAAAAAAAAGTCAGGACTGTAATACAGAACTGAAAACTGTAGAGTGTAGAAGTTTTTGTTGTTGTTGTTGTTGTTGTTGTTTTTTTACCAGACTATGAAGTTTCTGCCAATCAAGCATCATCAGTTATATTCCAAATTTCGCAGTGGTTTTGATTTTGTTTGGTTTGAGGTTAAACGTCCCCGTCAACACAGTATAGGTGATTTTGGAGACGTTGCGTCCAATTTTGTGGGACTTTTACCCGACATTGAGATGAAATGACATCTCAAGCCCTGCCGCCCAATGAAACCAATAGGGTTTATAAGCCTGGACGGTCCGCCTCACACCGCGGTTCCTGGAAGGCTTAGATCCTCTAAGCGGTTTACCAGTACTAGTGTGTGGACGGTTTCAGCTCTGCGTGGAAACATCATGCAGCCCCCCCCCCCCTTTTTTTATCAAGCCCCGATGGGCGGGGCGGAATTTCGCAGTGGAACCAACAATCGCAAAGAACTAGAAAAATAATCCTATGATGACTTTTTACATCCGCCATATATTCCCTTAACACCAGCTGTGAAGTTGAATGTTCTATAAAAAGACAATCCTTTGGAAACAAGGACTGCAACACAGAACTGAAAACTGTCTAATTTGCATGCAACATGAAGAAAGTTCCACAAACCGTTTATGAATGTACGCATTGAACAGTTAAACGCGCATGCGCGACACTCGTTTGAAAAATCTCTATCACCGTTGACTGGAGTCTCCGGATATCTCGGCACTATTTACAGATGCAGAACAGTATAAAATCCCTTACCTAGAACCGTGTAAATGCCCGTTATAACCAACAAGGCAACAACAGAGATATACATGTCCCATCCCAAAGAGAGCTGTATAAATAAAGCACCGGCAAATATTGACACCTGCAAAACAATAGAAAAAACTGTTAAAGTAAATGCACCTGCTCTGGAATAAATTTTCATCACGTGAGCAAGTTCGGGAAATGAACACCCCCGCAAACCCCATTTAATATAGCGAAAACTGGGGTTTACAGGGGTAAACATTTTTTTCTTATTTTTGTCCAAGACATAGGTTGTTGGTACTCGTTAGAACCGCCTCATTGAGGCGGTTCTAACGAGAGCCAACAACCTATGTTTAAGGAGAAATAAGAATAATATCACAATTTTTATCAGAACATTAACAGTTTTTGAGCTGCGAAAGAATGCACTATTACGCGCGGATGTGTTCTCGATCTGAATTCTTAAGGTGCCGAACCAACTGAAACGCGGAATATTTATTTCCTAGTTGTCGTTGTCCCCTTTTCTGAGAAAATCAGGCTTCGCGTTTCTCATGAAAGCCTTTTTTCTCTTGAAATAAAGAACAAGAGCACCGCAAGCGGCGACATGCTCGTCTGTTTTTCCATGTCACAAGACACGTCAAAATATATCGTATTCACCCTAATTACCATACCGTGCGCTTAGTTTTTTTAAAACTTGTGTCCAAAATTGTAGTGAAAAATGTATCAGAAAACAAAATCGGAAAAGGGGAGATAATCCAGTCATAATCAACAATATAGTTATGACCCTGTGTCAGATTGTAGCTCTTGTGATAGTGTATGAAGTTTCATGAAGGTGGGCAAATATTTTTGAAAAAAAAAATGGTCAAGGTTAAGGTTTTTGGTTAAATCTTTGTAAAATAGGTCAAAGTTCAAAGGTCAAGGACACCGGTCAAAAAAGTTGGTATCACTGAAAAGGGTTTGTCCCAAGGAAGATCCATGTGAAGTTTGAAGGCTTTGTTATAAACAATATTTGAGTGGGAGTAAAATGTGTTTCAGAAAAAAATCTGAAAAGTGGAGATATTTCAGTCATAATCAAAAATATAGTTATGGCCCTTTGTCAGAATGTAGCTCTTGTCATGGTGAGTAAGCGTATCAAGTTTCATAAAGGTAGGCCAAACATTTTTGGAAATATGGTCCCGGTTAAGGTTTTTGGTTAAATCTTTGTAAAATAGGTCAAAGTTCAAAGGTCAAGGACACCGGTCAAAAAAATTGGTATCACTGAAAAGGGTTTGTCCCAAGGAAGATCCATGTGAAGTTTGAAGGCTTTGTTATAAATAGTATTGGAATTAGAGTAAAAATGTGATTCAGAAAAAAAAACAAGAGCATCGGTGAAACCGAGTGATGCTCCCCGAAGATGCGCAGTAGTAGGGGGTTATTTTAGTGAAATGATCCCACACACTTTGAAGTTTGATAAGATTTGTTTGAAGACAAAGGTTAATGGTACTCGTTTGAACCGTCTGAATGAGGAGGTTCTAATGAGTACCCTCAGCTGATGTTTTAAGTCCAAGTAAAGAAACTAGGTAGTGATTTTCAACAAAGAATGCAAAAAAAGGGAGAAATGTAAGGGCCCCTCCCTGCAAGGACCTGAAAATCTTAAACCATAAGGCTAAGAAACTCAGTTTTGTGTTCCCTAGTATGTGGTTGTCAATGGAAAATGTCACAAGGAATACACATGTGAAACATGAAAGCCCTATTACCTATGGTTATGAAATAACAGGATATATTTTTTTAAAAAAAAAAGGTAGATAATTAGTGAAAATACGCTGATATAGTTATGGCCCATTGTCAGAATGTAGGTTTTTGTGATGTTAGTATGTGTGTGAACGAAGTTTCATGAGAGTAGGATAAATACTTTTAAAATTTTGACCAGAGTTTAAGATGTTTGGGTATGGTCTGACAAACACACGCCATAAAGCAATTTGTCAGGATGTAGGTCTTATGATGGTAATTATGTGTGTGATGTTTCATAAGAGTGGACAAAATACTTTTGAATTTATCACCGAGGTTAAGGTTTTTGGTTTAGGTGTGACAAACATATGAGTTATTCTCCTTTGTCAGAATGTAGGTCTTGTGATGGTAAGTATGTGTGTGAAGTTTCATAAGAGTAGGGACAATTCTTTTGAAGTTATGACCAAGGTTAAGTTTTTTGGTTAAGGCGTGACAAACATGCGTTCCGAGGCATCTGATCTGGGCCTGCACTGTTTGCCACTTACCCGTTTTGGGGTTTCCGGTACCAAATGGGTTTAACCAAAAGTCTAAGAATTCCCTAGTTAGTGATTTTCAACAAAGACTGCAAAAATAAGAGAAATGTAAGCCCCTGCCGTGCAAGGGCATGTGAATCTTAAACCATAAGACAAAGAAACTCAGTTTTGTGTTCCCTAGTAAGTGATTTCTAATGAAGAATGTCACAAGGAATACATATGTGAAATATGAAAGCCCTATTACCCATGGTTATGAAACAACGAGATATTTTTTGAAAAAGGGGAGATAATTCAGTGAAAATAAGCAACATAATTATGGCCCTTTGTCAGAATGTAGGTCTTGTGATAGTTAGCAAGTGTGTGCAGTTTCATGAGAGTAGGGCAAATACTTTTGAAGTTATGACTGAGATTAATTTTTTGGTGAAGGCGTGAAAAACACACGGACAAAAGCAATATGGTTTGTCAGAATGTAGGTCATGTGATTGTTAGTACGTGTGTGAAGTTAAAACTTTTAGAGATATGCTTCGGACAAGCTTAATATAGCAAACACTAAAAAGGGAAATAACTCTGTAATTACTTGTGATATAGTTACAGTTCTTGAACTCTGCACTTTCTCTGATGGCCATATACCAATGTATCAAGTTTCACTTAAATCCCTTCAATACTTTCAGAGATATGCTCCGGACAATCTTTTCATTGACATAGTTAAGAAGGGAAGTAACTCCATAAATACTGGTGACAGGGTTATGGTTCTTCTATTCTACGATTCCCCTCATCGCTCTCTATCAGTATATCAAGTTTCACATAAATACCTTTTAATACTTTTAGAGATATAGAGTGTGACGGACGGACGGACGGACGGTCGGACGGACGGACAAAGCGGTGACTATATGGCACCCCCTTCGGGGAGCATAAAAATCGGAAAAGGGAGATAATTTAGTCATAATCAACAATATAGTTTTGGCTCTTGGTCAGAATGTAGGTCTTGTCATGGTGAGTATGTGTATGAAGTTTCATGAGGCTAATACGTTTTTAAGTTATAGCCAAGGTTAAGTTTTTTTTAATTTTAACAACCACTACGACGCCAACGCAGACGCTTGAGTGTTGCCAATAGCTCGAAAAAAACAGACGAAAATCATCCTTGAGAACAAGTCCGTGAAATGAACACCACTTAACCCCTCTTTAAATGGAGAAAACTAGGTTTACGGGATGTACATTATTTTTCTTATTTCTACTCTAAGACAAAGGTTGTGGGTACTCGGTAGAACCGCGACAAACCGTCTCAATGAGGCCCCTTAACCTTTGATTTGTTTGATTTGAGGTTAAATGTCCCCGTCAACACTGTATAGTATACATTTTGGAGACGTTGCTTCCAGTTTTGTGGGACTTTTATCCGACATCGAGATGAAACGGCATTTTAAGCCCTGTCGCCCAATGAAACCAGTAGGGTTTATAAGTATGGACGGTCCGACTCGCACCGCTTTGCCCGGGCAGGCTTAGATCCTCTATGGTTTCATTGGGTGACAGGGCTTGAGATGTCATTTCATCTCAGTGTCGGGTAAAAGTCTTACAAAATTGGAAGCATCGTCTCCAAAATGACCTATACAGTGTTGACGGGGACGTTTAACCTCAAATCAAGCAAGCAAGCGTAGCTATTTTTTTCAAGTGGAACGGATACGCCGTCAGGAGAAGTCACTATTTCAAAAATACTCTTTCGTGGCACTGAACATTAGGGGTAAAACCTTAAAGGAGACAATTTGCCGCTAAGCAGCCAGTTCTGTCTATAAGATTAGACCCCTTTTTGCTGGGGCTTTAGATTATGGGAGAGTGCAAAGGAGGTCAAAAGGTTGCCTGCCTTGCAAAAAAAACAAGAGGGCAATGATGGACCTGGATCGCTCACCTGAACCATATTGTACTAATGAAACTGTAGGTTACTGGGCTCCGTGGCCTTGTGGATAAGAATGCTGACTTTTAATCATTAGGTCTCTCACCGCTGTGGTTCGAGCCTGGCTCGGGTCACATGTGAGACGCCAAGTTCTGCAACGGAAGGTCAGGTTGTTATTCTCCAGGTACTCCTGTTTTCGTCCATCTCTGATAATGAGTGAAATAATCTTGAAAGGGCCGTAAAACCAAAACCTAAACAATAAAGAAACTGTAGGTTAAAATATGGTGGAGTATCGGGTTTGATTTGTTTTGTATTCGAGTTGAACTGCCCAATCAACACTATTTAGATCATTTTTGAGCCGGTCAGTTCACCTATCCACACTTTTCCTTTTCCTGGGCAGACTTATACGTATGTTGTTCACCAATACAGTGCGCATACTTTCGCCAGAAACTGACAACTGCCCTTCTTGAATCAGCGGAAGGGAGTTAATGACCACAGAAAAGATTTCATGATCAATCTGCACGAAGGAATGTTGCCGACCCCGGCAGGAATCGAACCCGCGTCCTCCTGATCAACAGTCAGACGCGCATCCAACTGAGCTACCGAGTCCGGCTATAGAGGGTCTAAGCAATTTTGGTTAACCCAAGGAACATTTCTGTGAAATTATTTCAAAATCAGTCTGGCTGTTCAGGAGTAGAAATCATTTTGAGGTTTTAGCTCACCTGAGCCAAAGGCTCATAGGTTAGCTTATAGTATGGCAAGGCTCCGTTGTCTGTCTGTCGTCTGTTGTCTGTCTGTTGTCTGTCGTCTGTCTGTCAACATTTTCAAACATCTCCTCTGACACCACTGGGCCGATTGAAATCAAATTTGATACCGAACATCCATGGGGTGGAAGAACGAAAGCTTGTTCGCGGAGTCGAAGTTACATGACCAAAATGGCCGCCATGCCCATAAATGGCAAAAATCATTCGAAAAGCTTCTCCTCCGAAACTAATGGGCCGATTGCCATAAAACTTTGTATATAGAATTGAGGACTCGGGCATGTCATAGTTTGTTCAAATGATGACCATTTGATAACCTTGACCACTTTTAAGACAAGGTCAAATTTGGTCGCATACACTTTTGTATGGGAAAAAAAGTCAAAATTGTGTTTGATGGAAACTATCGCAGCCTGTGATCTGAAAATAAGTAGGTGCAGTTAGCTAAATGAGTGGATTAAACTACATGAGACTTCAAGGTCAAGGTCATTCTTTGACCTTGGCCCAATGTCATTCATATATAAAAATGAAAATTTATTTTCCTCAGAAACCGCTAAGCCATTTGTAACTAAATTTCATACCTTTTGGAACAAGAAATTGAAAACTGATTAAAATGAGTTCGGTCATTCCTTGACCTTGAGGTCTAAAACTTACTTTCCACTGGAACTTCTAGGCCGTTTGTAACCAAATATTATATAAAAGCTTATTGAAACAAGAATATGAAAATTTATTAATATTAGTTTGGTCACATGACCAATGTGGCCACCATGGCCATATAAGGTAAAACCACTTCAGAAATCTTCTTCTCCGGAATCACCAGGCCGATTTTCATGAAACTTGGTATGTAGTAGCATTGGGGACTTGGGTCAATTATAGTTTCTTCAAATTATGACCCCTGCATAGTCTTAAACTATTTTATTGCAAGGTCAAATTTAGATGCATTGACATTTGTATGAGAAAAATTAAAAACCGTGTATATTTTGGAAACTATTGCAGCCTGTGACCTGAAAATTGGTATATGCAGTTAGCTAGATGTGTGTATGGAACAAATTGAGTATTAAAGGTCAATGTCATTCTCTGACCTGAGGTCATTCAGATATGAAAATTAAAACTTATTTTTCACAGACACCACTGTTCCATTTGTAACCAAATGTCACATGAAAGCTTACAGGAACAAACAAATGATTTTTTAAATGAGTTCGGCCGCATGACCAATATAGCCGCCATGCCCATATAAGGAAAAACCCTTCAGAAATCTTCTTCGGAACAAATGGGCTCGTTAACAGGTCACATATCCAAAACGGTTACCATGGTAAAACCCGTTTAAAATTTTTCTTCTCAGAAATGAAATGGCTCAATAAACTCTCATCACTCAGGTGAGCGGCTCAGGACCATTAGTCTCCTGGCTATTTAGAGGTTTGAGATTTTTCTCAGGTGGTTATCATACTCAGAGAAGTAAACTATTTTGGGCAATTTTGTTAGGCCGTCATCCATGGAACATTCCTATAAAATTGCTTCATTTTAGAGAAAGAAGTCTTTTAAAGGGAATGGGAACACCTTCAGGGGAGGCAACTCCTGCAAAAGTATTTTTGTCTCCCATGTCAATAGGGTTCAACTCTTAAAGGAAAGAATTTGCTCCTAAGGAGTAAATTATTTCCTTTAAGAGTTGACCCCTTTTTCTGCCGGACAGAGCTTATAGAAAAGTGAACAGGAAGTCCAGAAAGTTGTCTCCCTTTGAAAAATGGTGGAAAAATGTGCCAGGTGTTCCCATTCCCCTTAAAAATTATTTTTTCTATTTTAAGTTCTTGCGACCATCTTGTTTAGCAGAGCTGTTAGAGACCATTACGCAAACATGCCTATACAAATACAGTGCCACCTTTATCGCCGAAAAAATGAAAATTTTAAGATGAAAAATTGTGACATTTCTCTTATTCCAGCTCAAAATATAGATTGTGGGCACTCGTTAGAACCGCCTTATCGGAAAATAAGGTTTACCCCTGTAAACCCCGGTTTTACTATATAAAAGTGGGGTTCAAGGGGGGGTCAAAATTAAATAGGCGTGTTTTCGTGATGCTACTGATTAACATCCAGTGCTCATACCCACCCATTTAAGTAATTAATTTGTAGATGTGGTTGAAAATTAGAGCACCCGGAGCAATCCCGTGATGGGTTTCAGCTCACTATTAAGGGCAAGAAACAAGGAAAATGAATGGCTTAACTGAGTAATTGTTCATAAAACTTGTATTATGGTTAGTAGCTAACATATCCTCGACGAGGCCATTGTAACAAGTACATATATCCAATACATAAGTTTCTGAAGAGATAAACATATAAATGACAGTCTTATTTAAATGTTTATAGTGATATGGATTACTGATATTTAAAGATGTGAAAACAGATTTTTAATGGTTTTGGTTTTATGGCCCTTACAAGATTATTTCACTCCTTTCGAGCCGATCGTTATTCAAAGGCGGGAGACAACCGGAGTACTCGGAGCGAAAAAACACCTGTCGTTCAGAGATTTTTTCTGTATTTAGCTCTGGTTGCCATCTTGTTCATCCAAGCGAAATGGTTTGAACAATTTTGGTACAGGGTCACTTAAGGAATATTCCTGTGAAGTTATTTGAATATCCATCTACTATTTAAGGAGGCGACGTCGATAAAGATTTTTCTATTTTTAGCTCTGGCGTCCATCTTGTTCACCCGAGCGGAACAGTTTGAGTAATTTTGGAAGAGGGTCACCCAAGGAACATTCCTGTGAAATTATTTCACAATCTGTCAAACAAGTTTGGAGAGGAAATCGTTTAAAGCAAAAGTTGACGACGGATTGACGCACGGACGCACGGACGACGGACAACGGACAGAGGTCGTTCACAATAGTTCACCTTCAGCACTTCCAAGGTGAGCTATAAAGCGGGTAGTTTGTTGTCTACCAGGTATATTTATTCTCCTTAAGAAGCAATTTGCTTCCCCATGGAGCCCATTCAGGTGTCCTTTAACTATACTTATCACGAAAACACGCCTGTATAACTTTGACCCCCCTTGAACCCCACTTTTATATAGTAAAACTGGGGTTTGCAGGGTAAACCTTATTTTTCTTATTTCTGCTCTAAACTATAGATTGTGGGTACACGTTAGAACCGCCTCGAGGAGGCGGTTCTAACGAGTACCCACAATCTATATTGAGCAGAAATAAGAAAAATATCACATTTTTTCCTCTAAAATTTTTCATTTTTTCGCCGATAAAGTTTACACTATATTTGTATAGGCGTGTTTTCGTAATGAGGTGATTAAGCATTAAGCAAAAACCTTTGCATCATTTCAAAGAAAGTAGAATCCTTGTGTCGCATTCTCTTTTCAGAACATAGCAAAAAATGAAAGTGATATGCGATTTGTCACGATATGTATACCATATAAGCATGCTACATGTCACGATCTGCACTCCAGGTAAAACAAAATCAGCACACGACATTTTAAAATAATTCTCTTATTTTTGACAAAAATGGAAGACATGTCATGCATACTGGAGAAAGGCAAACCTTGTTTACGGTGAAAATTAAGATCAATATCATCAACTTCTCGTCTGTCTTAAATAGCTAAAGAGTGGTTTAATGTATCGTTGAAATAAAGAACAGATGGGCACGCATGTGGTTAACGAAAATCTATATCTGAAAATGTCGCCTGCTGCATTTTCTTGCACATTTTAGAATAACTTTGCGCACAGGCTAACAGTCCAAACCCTGATCAGACTACCCTTAGAAGAGCATTCTAATCTGGGCCCACATTATTTCCATTTTTTTCGTTTAGTTTACCGTTTTCATCCAAAATTCTTATCTCGAGAAAATTGTTAATCAAAGCACTGAAAGTACTGTCTCTGATTGTAGCATGAGAAAATAGTCCTGAGCTTAGACTTTCCATTCAATCCTTAAATTCCAGTATTTTAAGTGTAGGCATGATCAGATGGCTCATTATGTGGCGTTGTGTGGCATTTAAACCATCAGTCAGGAGCCCAGTCCAATTTCTTCTTGTTGCACTAGTAGCATTTTGGAGGTTTTCCAGTTTATTTATCTTTTATTTTCTATGCATTTATTTATTTACTTTCTTAACCCAGCTCAAAATGTTTTCAGCTTCATTGTGTGCCCTTCTGTATACATGTATGTGCTAAACAGGACAAACACAACAGATTCATCTTACCGCATTTACACTATTCCAATGCGTGCGTGCGTGAGTGTGTGTGTGTGTGTTCGTGCGCCACTTAACTGCCTTCTTAAATGTATGTCCTTAGGCTTGTTTTTGCTGGCCGGAATGCAGCTCAGAATGTTCAATAGTTTTCGTAGGTCCTCAGCGGGCTTCGGTTGATTTCGTCAGCATACGATAAACGCTTAAGGTGTCAATCACAACAATTCTCGTCTGCTTTGGTGTCTCCTGAGGACGTTTAAAGTCATTGTTGCAAACAATGTGGACCCAGATCGAACAACTCCACTATGAACAGTTTGATCAGCATCCATACTGTTTGCCTAAATGCAAAAATAGGTTTTAAAAGTTTGAAAAGTACATTGCAGACAACATAAACAGTCGCATCTTAAGGGTAGTAGTGACAACACTGATTTGTCGTCGGTCCTGAACTGCGACTTATACTGTTTAGTTTAACCCTGAAATACCAGTATTTTAAGAAAATACTGTAGACCGTGGTCAAATGCCGTGTTCTGTGGCGTCTATACGGTCGACACTGTTTGTCAAACCTAACACGTGATTCCTGTCCAGATCCTGACTTATCTGGGCTTGCACTGATTGCCTAGACCGAGGTACAAGATTCTGATCCAGCCCCTTAATACAGAGATACATGTATGGCCCCTTGGACGACTTAAACCATTTTGGCCATATGAGTAGCATAGGAGGTTAAATAGTTCTGTACGTGTCTCCACAACTCCAACAGTATTTGTGGCAGGACATTAAACATTGCAACACAGCTTAGACATGCATTGCACAGGTGGAGAAAGGAAACATGATTCTGATCCAGCCGTATTTTTTCCAAAATCATGTCCCCTTGAACGACTCAAACATTTTACCCATATGTTTTTTGGAGAATTTTGCAGTATCTAGTTTAGATAGAAGTTGTGCCTATCTACTCCATATGTCAAACAAGAGACGTGTGGCGAGGGCATTCATCACCTTCAGTGATTGATGACTAGTTTTTTTGTTGGTGTTGTTTTTCCACTTCGATTAACGATGAATATGCCTAGTGGCCCTTTTTTGGACCATTGGTAAACAGTACAGACCCAGATCAGACGCCAGAGATCACCGTGTATGATCTGGGTCAATACTGTTTGCTTAAAGAACATTCATGTTTGTAAAATTTGCCAAAAAAAAAACATGAGGGCCATCATGGCCCTGGATCGCTCACCTGATCCTTATGGTGGGTAATATTAGGTGGAGTGGAGGGAGAGTAAGAGCAATTTTGGCTGACAGTGACTCAAGGAACATTTCAAAATCAATCTAGCTATTAAGGAACTTAAGTCATTTTAAGTGACATTTTTTCTGGTGGCTATCATGTTCAGTGGAAAATTGTCAGTGTGTCACTCATGGAACACTCCTTCAAAATTGTTTTCTTTTTGGGGGAAGAAGTCATTCAAACATTCCCTTTGACAATACAGCGCAAACTTGTATGTCCCTATCTGGGCATCTTGTGGACATTAAGGGTCAAGTCTTAGTGCACCAGGCAGAGATGAATGGACTCAGTCTAATAACTAGCAATGACTCATGGTGACAAGCGTGGAAGGGGGTGGGTATCCATCTCTTTGACAATACAGAGCTGACTTGTATGTCACTATCTGGGCACCTGGTGGACATTGAGGGTCAGGTCCTAGTGCACCAGACAAAGATGAATGGGCTCAATCTAACTAGCTATTAATGACTCATGGTGACAAAGTGTGTGTGTTTTTGGGTGGGGGGTCTTGTGGGGGGGGGGGGGGGCGGTATCCGTCCCTTTGACAAAACAGAGCTGACTTGTATGTCACTATCTGGGCACCTTGTGGACATTGAGGGTCAGGTCCTAGTGCACCATACGGAGATGAATGGGCTCACTCTAACTAACTATGACTCATGATGACGAGAGGTGATGGGGGTTGCGGGTATCCATCCCCTTCACAATACAGAGCTGACTTGTTTGTCACTATCTGGGTACCTTGTGGACATTGAGGGTAAGGTCCTAGTGCACCAGACGGAAACGAACACGTTCAGTCTAACTAACAATGGTGACGAAGGGAGTGGGGGCGAGGGGAAGGGGGTGGCCCTTTGTAAAAGGTACCACTTTATTCCTAAAATACCCCTCCTGACCAAGGTATTACCAAACGTGGTAAATTCTGAGCAAGTTTGATGATGATTGGACTAAACTGTTGCCTCTAGAGTGTTAACAAGGTTTTTCTATGATTTAACCTACTCCCCTCTTTTTGACCCCACATTACCCAAATTCGAACTTGACCTAGATATTGTCAAGATGATCATTCTGAGCAAGTTTGATGATATTTAGACTAAAATTGCGCTCTATAGAGTGTAAACAAGGTTTTTCTATGCTTTGACCTACTGACCTCCTTTTTGACCCCACATGAATCATATTCAAACTTGACCTAGATATTGCAGAGATGATCATTCTGAGCAAGTTAAACGATGATTCGACCAAAACTGTGACCTCTAGAGTGTTAAAAAGATTTTTCTATGATTTGACCTACTTACCTCCTTTTTGACCCGACATGACACGTATTTGAACTTGACTGAGATATTGTCAGGATGATCATTCTGAGCAAGTTTGAAGATGATTGGACAAAAACTGTGGCCTCTAGAATGTTAACAACGTATTTCTATGGTTTGACCTACTGACCTACTTTTTTGATCCGACATGATCCATATTCGAACCTGACCGAGATATTGTCAGTATGATCATTCTGAGTGAGTTTGAGGATGACTGAACCAAAACTGTGGCCTCTGGGGTGTTAACAAGGTTTTTCTATGATTTGACCTACTGACCTACATATTGACCCCAAATGACCCATATTCGAACTTGACCGAGATATTGTCGAGATGAACATTCTGAGCAAGTTTGAGGATGTTTGGACTAAAACTGTGGCCTCTAGAGTGTTAACAATGTTTTTCTATGATTTGACCTACTGACCTACTTTTTGACTGGAAATGACCCATATTCAAACCTGACCGAGATATTGTCAGAATGAACATTCTGAGCAAGTTTAAGGATGATTGGACCAAAACTGTGGCCTCTAGATTGTTAACAAGGTTTTTCTGTGGCTTGACCTATTGACCTCCTTTTTGGTCCGACATGAACCATATTCAAACCTGACCGAGATATTGTCAGGATAATCATCCTGAGCAAGATTGAGGATGATTGGACCAAAACTGTGGCCTTTAGAATGTTAACCATTTTTTCTTTTGATTTGACCTGGTGACCTACTTTTTGATCCGACATGACCCATATTCAAACTTGACCGACATATTGTCATAATGATCGTTCTGATCAAGTTTGATGATGATTCGATCCAAACCGTGGCCTCTAGAATGTTAACAAGAAATTTCAAAACTTTACACACGCACGACGAACGACGCATGAAGCACGACAAACGTGGCCTCTAGAATGTTAACAAGAAATTTCAAAACTTTACACACGCACGACGAACGACGCATGAAGCACGACGCCGGACATCTCACAGTCCCAAAAGCTCACCGTGACCTTCGGTCAGGTGAGCTAAAACAAAAATGACACCCCTATAATTGGAAATGGACCACTCAAAACTTGCCAGGTGGAAGTTTCCATTGTTATATATGGGTTATAAAATATTGAAATAATTTGTAAGGAACAAAAAAAAAAATGAACCGGAGAGCCACGGGACGAGATACTGGCAAACAGTGTAGGTCCAGATCGAACATCGCAGAACGAGGCGTCTAAAAAGTCTACACTATTTGCAAAAGCTGGTTCTCAAATTCGTGAAGTCTGGTTTCGCCTGTCAGATAATGTACACAATTTTTCCACAAAATCGATGTTGAAGGATGCTAAAAATAGCAAGAGGATCATGATGGTCCTAAATCGCTCACCTGAGCTAAGAGATATACACGTGGGTCCCAGGGTAAGTCAATTTTTTGCCCCAGGTCTTGAATTTGAATAATCTCGGTAGACCCCTGCACGTTGACATTTTTGGCCCCAGGGCTATAATTTGAACAATCTTGGTAAAGGTCCACTATATGAAGCTTCATACCAAATACTATTGATTGCAGAAAGATTTAGCAATTGAACTGACCCAAAACTGAATCTGAGCTGTCGTTTTTGGGTCGATCGGTTTACGATCGATCCAAATTTACTAAATGGCCAGACGGAATTCATGCATTTGTCCACGTGACCATCACTGATTTGGGAAAACCAATATTATGTTTTATTAATAGAACTTGAAACGTTGCGCTATTTTTATCGATGCAACAAGAGCTATCTATAGAGTCTTGCCAGGAATCGTGTGCTGGATAAAACCCAGATCAGACGCCGCGGAATGTGGCGTCTGATCAGCAGGTTGCACAGGAAATTCACTGTTTGCTTAAATAGTGACATTTGAGGGTTAAACGAAATAGTATAAAAATGCCAGGAAAGAAAAAAATAATATCTTAATCCAGGCCACGATGTCACGTGACGTATTTCGGAAACCTGTTACACAAATGTATGCCAAGTCGAGTAAAAATAGACTTTTCGCACTCTTGCTAAGATTTTAATTTTAGAACCCTGAAATGTTTAAGTGCAAAAATGAGTAGCCCAGACTTTATAGGTTGTACCGTTATTAGACATACAGCGTAGACCAAGATCGGATATAGAGTACATTGCTTCTGATCAGGTCGGCACTGTTCGCCATATGCATACAACAACAGTTTTGAACATGATTCAGGGCCGTGCGCAGACTCTGAGAAGGGGCGGGTTGAGGATGCGAATTTCAGGTATTTTGCAGAAGGTGAAAAACTGTATGAATCTGAAATAATTTCCAAAAGATGGGAGTGGGCTGCGTTTGCACCCTCCCCACTCTGTTGAACAAAATCAAAGTACTACCCTAAGACGTCAGAGCGCAGCGTAAGAAGAAAATTCTGGACTGTGCTCGTTTGTTTGATTTAAGGTGTACCGTTCCCGTCAACACTGTATTGGTCCTTTGAAGTGTTACGGGACTTTCAGCTCTGCGTGGAAGCATCATGCAATCCATCTATTTATTCAAGCCCCGATGGGCGGGGGCGGGTGGACTGTGTTCGTACACTTGGGCATTGGCAAACAGAATCTACATAATCAGACGCCACATAACGCGATGTCCGATCAGCTCTACTGTGCTTGCTTAAAGTTAAACGAACAGTTCAATTCTCAGCTCAGGACTATTTTCATAATCTACACCCAGAGACGATCGACCAACCAGTACTCTCAGTGCTTTGATTTGTCAAGTAGGCAAGTTATTTTTGGATGGATAGTTAGAGCGTAATTATAGAGTATTTCAAAAACTCCACGGCTGCGAACGTTGATTTCGCATTCCCTATTTGTGGGTCATAAGCGTCGAATGGTTGATGATCAACGGCTCCGAATGAATATCAGTTTTTGAATTGAGGTTTTCACGTCCTCGTCAGGACTATTTAGGTCATTTTGGAGACGTTGCTTCCACTTTTGTTGGACTTTTACCCGACACCGAGATGAAATATCAAAGGGAGCGTGGAAAGCTTCAGGTACCTTAACTAGAAGTATGGCGAGCTAGTTCACACTCACATTCTGACC
The DNA here is from genome assembly GCA_963580285.1 of Lucinisca nassula. Taxonomy (NCBI): domain Eukaryota; kingdom Metazoa; phylum Mollusca; class Bivalvia; order Lucinida; family Lucinidae; genus Lucinisca; species Lucinisca nassula. Next base: position 65,128,867 of record OY757022.1, read on the forward strand.
ATTTCACGGAAAACGAAGACTTAGAGGCGGTTCTCTTGAATTCCCACATTATGTTATTGTTAGGAGCAAATATGAGGCAAATTGCTGCCTTGGTTAAATTGCCTAGTAGTTACACAGTTTCATTGACCATTTCGAGATCATAACATGATAATCTTTATGGCCTACGTTTCCTCTTGCAACAACATATCAATCGTGATTATGCGTTAATAGGTCCTTCAAAAACATGTCGGAGCACTTGAAATTCTTACGTTTAGTTCTAATTTAGATATGGCGGGTACTACCCTCTAATCAGAATACTGGTCAGTTGCTTAAATTGGTTTCTGATATTTTGTGAACAAATCACAGGCCTAGTTTTCATATAGCGGGTGTTTCAATTTATCCGCCGTACCCATGAGCCTATATAAAAGTGTCATTTGGGCCTCTACACGGGCACAAACGCGGAATAATTCTTTAAATCACAACTCACTATGCATCTTCTATTAGTGATGGCATCTAAAATGGTCCCAGAAGATCTCGTTGACATTAAGGTCCACACGGAGTTCAGTGAGGACACCCGTTGCTCCTAAATTGAAGCCTCAATAGGGAATTTATACAGAATTTTGCAACTTATTGCAAGAGGATCGTTTAAGTAAGTTTCAGGTTCTGAGGGTTTCTTTCCTGGATTTGGGAAACGAGTACAAAGAACGTAACTATCACAAATTTGTGAGACTAGCAACTAAATTTTGTGGGAGCACTGATTCATTCAGAATTTTTATCAAAGTAACGGATGGTACCTCGCCAGTTCCTGCCAAGGCAAGTCTTTCTTTAATACTTAAAACCAAGAACAATAGATGCAAAAAGAAATACTCTCTCTCAGGATTATACGTAAGCGGTAAACCAGTGCAGTGCCTTTTTCGCCCAAAACTGACAACTGCTAATCTTGAATCAGCGGAATAAATGACCGTAGAAAAGATTCCATGATCAATCTCCGCGACACCGGAAGGTATCGAACCCGCGTCGTCCTGATCGCCAGTCAGACGCGCATCCGACTGAGCTACCGAAGCCGGTCGTTAAGTGTTGGCTACTCGATCGTGAGTGAAACTTTACCGAATTCAGTGCGACAGATGTGCATACGTATATGTCACTAGACCAAAAAGCAAAATAAATGGAAGGCTAAATGAGAACGGGTGAGCTAAAATATCTATATGGACCAAATCCCGCTAAAATGCATGCCACATTTTAACCATTTCCTCTTGGTTATTTTTGTTCTGCGTTTACGGACCTTTTAAAATCATTTCACATATCAAGGCGGTCCTTAATCAGAGTCGGGCGAAAACGGGAGTACTCGGAGAAAAACACCTGACCTTCCGTTGCAGAACTTGGCGTTTCACATGTGATCCGAGTAGGTTTCGAATCACAGTGGTTAGAGACACAGAGATTAAGAGTCGGCGCCCTTAGCCATCAAGCCAGGAAGGCCCGGTTAATCACTTGGGCATAGTGTCATTGTTTGTATCTGCTGTCCATCACAGTCTGAAGATGTTACTCGGTTTAGCGCAGTCATAAGAGCATACTTTGTCTGCAACTACAGCTCGAAGTTCGCTTGTGTGAAGAGGTTTTTTGATGTACTGAAAACACAATTCCACAGAGTTTAATGTGGCGTAAAGGAAGGCGTGAACACGTATTCAATTCCTGCTTGCTCCAACATTACAACCATAATCTGTCCGGCTTGGAAAAGTCCCACAATATTGGGAGCCACGTCTCCAAAATGACCTACACAGTGTTTACGAGGATGTTAAAAATCAAAACAAACAAAACAAAGTTTGACACAGTTTGACTTTTCTAACCGGGTCCTCTGGATTTAAACACATTTTTTCATTATTGTCTAATAAATGCCCGGCCTCGTGAAAAAATTCCAAAACCGCATCTGTATTATTTGCGAGGGGTGGGGAGCACCGGGCTTAATGAAATAGATGGGCTGCATGATGCTTCCACACAGAGCTGAAACTGACCGCATACGATTTCTGGAACAGCTTAGTGGATCTAAGCCTGCCCAGGCAAGGTGATCCGAGTTGGACCGTCCATGCATTTACACCCCCTTTTTTTCTTTAGACGGTAGGTCTTGAGATGTCATTCCATCTCAATGTCGGGTAAAAGTCGCACAAAAATGGAAACAACGTCTCAGAATGACCTTCATGGTGTTGACGGGGACGATTAACCGCAAATTCATCACGAAAACACGCCTATAAAATTTTGACCCCATTGAATAAAAATCAAAAATGAGTTCCTTTAAGAGCAATGAAAACATTCATAAGAAAGAAGATGGGTCATACTACGTAGTTTCGGCTAATAAAGCCTCATCAGTGACCCTGTAATGATCCGGCAGAGAAAGCCAGAGGAAATATACTGCAATTTTGCGAATTTCGAATTGGCAGTCGATTCAAAGACTGATATAAATCAAAATGGGGTCCAAATTATTAAAAACCTGTCTAGAATATGAGTCTAAACCAATAATTTATTTCTGATTACTCAGAATATTCACGCTGATCTCAAAGGACCAAAAGTAAAATATAAACTGCACTATGGTTGATGTACGGGGAGACGTTTTACGGCCGCCACACGGCACAACACCAGCTGCAGTGAAGGCAAATAAAAATCAAAAATGAGTTCCTTTAAGAGCAATGAAAACATTCATAAGAAAGAAGATGGGTCATACTACGTAGTTTCGGCTAATAAAGCCTCATCAGTGACCCTGTAATGATCCGGCAGAGAAAGCCAGAGGAAATATACTGCAATTTTGCGAATTTCGAATTGGCAGTCGATTCAAAGACTGATATAAATCAAAATGGGGTCCAAATTATTAAAAACCTGTCTAGAATATGAGTCTAAACCAATAATTTATTTCTGATTACTCAGAATATTCACGCTGATCTCAAAGGACCAAAAGTAAAATATAAACTGCACTATGGTTGATGTACGGGGAGACGTTTTACGGCCGCCACACGGCACAACACCAGCTGCAGTGAAGGCAAATAAAAATCAAAAATGAGTTCCTTTAAGAGCAATGAAAACATTCATAAGAAAGAAGATGGGTCATACTACGTAGTTTCGGCTAATAAAGCCTCATCAGTGACCCTGTAATGATCCGGCAGAGAAAGCCAGAGGAAATATACTGCAATTTTGCGAATTTCGAATTGGCAGTCGATTCAAAGACTGATATAAATCAAAATGGGGTCCAAATTATTAAAAACCTGTCTAGAATATGAGTCTAAACCAATAATTTATTTCTGATTACTCAGAATATTCACGCTGATCTCAAAGGACCAAAAGTAAAATATAAACTGCACTATGGTTGATGTACGGGGAGACCCCACTTTTATATAGTAAAACTTGGGTTTCCGGGGGTATACCTTGTTTACTTATTTCTGCTCTAAAATAAGAAAATATCACAAGTTTTCATCTTAAAATTTTCATTTTTTCGGCGATAACGGTGGCAATGTATGTGTATAGGCGTGTTTGCGTAATGAAACAATATTTGCATATGAAACACCGTATACTCCAATAAGCAAATTGAGTTTTCTGCCCGCGGAGAAATTCAACGACAAATTCTCCCTTTCGCGTATGTCCATAATACTGGGTGCAAACAACCTACAGTCCGCCCCGCCCATCCGGGCTTGGATAAAAAAATGGGCTGTATGATGCTGCCACGCAGAGCTGAAACTGGCCACACATGAGTACTGGTAAACCGCTTAGAAGGACTAAGCCTGCCCAGGCCAGACCGTCCAATGCATGTAAGCCTTTGGCTTCATTTTGGCGACAGGGCTTGAGTTGTCATTTCATCTCAGTGTCGTGTAAAAGTATCACATGATTGGAAGCAACGTTCCCAAAATGACATTAATAGTGTTGACGGGGGACGTTAAATCTCAAATCAATCAATCAATCAACAAGTTGGAGTTGAAATCCAGTTTCGTCATAATAAAGGGCTGATGTTATGGAGAACGTCAATGAAAACTTACGTGAAACGAAACGGACTATAGATAATCATCGGTGACGCTCTTGCACAAAACTACTTCTGATTGGTTATTATGCTTGAACAGTGTGACGCAGTTATAAACAACCTGTGATTACGCGAGCCCAATAGATTACAGTTGTACGCCTGTTTTGCTAAATGTTTTTGCAATCGATAATATCAAAGACCTGGGCCTTCTGGTTTCAGACAAGAAATTTTTAAAGGCTTTTCCTATATAAGTCCATGTAAAAACCCTGGGCCCCGGCGCCGGGGCATTTTTGGCCTCGGGGCTATAATTTGAACAATCTTGGTAGAGGTCCACTAGATGATTTGTTTGTTTGTTTGTATTGGAGTTTAACGGCCCAGTCAACACTATTTAGGTCATTTTTGAGCCGGTCAGTTTACCTATCAACACTTTCCTGGGCAAGCTTATACGTAAGCGGTTCACCAGTACAGTGCACATTCTTTCGCCAGAAACTGAAAACTGCCCTTCTTGAATCAGCGGAAGGGAGGGAATGACCGTAGAAAAGATTTCATGATCAATCTCCACGAAAGAATGTTGCCGACCCCGGCGGGAGTCGAACCCGCGTCCTCCTGATCACCAGTCAGACGCGCATCCGACTGAGCCACTGAGACCGGCTCAACTAGATGAAGATTCATACCAAATATCAAAGAACCGGGCCTTCTGGTTTCAGACAAGAAGATTTTCAAAGGATTTGCCTAGATGTAAACCTACGTAAAACCAGTGGGCACCAGGGCGGGCCAACTTTGACCCAAGGGCTATAATTTGAACAATCTTGGTAGAGGTCTACTAGTTTTCCCTATATAAGCCTTATTAAATCAGTGGGCCCCGGCGCGGAGGCATTTGTTGCCCAAGGGCTATAATTTGAACAATCTTGGTAGAGGTCTACTAGATGAAGCTTCATGTCAAATATCAAAGACCTGGGCCTTCCGGTTTCAGACAAGAAGATTGTTAAAGGTTTTCCCTATATAAGTCTATGTAAAACCACTGGCCTCTGGCGCAGGGGCGTTGCAACCCCAGGGCTATAATTTGAACAATCTTGGTAGGGATCAACTAGATGAAAGCTTCATACCAAATATCAATGACCTGCGCCTTCTGGTTTCAGAGAAGAAGATTTTTAAAGGATTTCCCTATATTAGCCTATATAAAACCAGTTGGCCCCGGCGCGGGGGCATTTTTGGTCCCAGTGCTATAATTTGAACAGTCTTGGTAGAGGTCCACTAGCTGAAGCTTCATACCAAATACCAAACACCTGGGCCTTCGGGTTTCAGACAAGAAGATTTTTAAAGGCTTTCCCTATATAAGCCTATGTTAAACCAGTGGGCCCCGAGGCGGGGAAATTTTGGGCCCGGGGCTTTAATTTGAACAATCTTGGTAGAGATCCACTAGAAGAAAGCGTCATACCAAATATCAAAGATCTGCGCCATCTGGTTTCAGAGAAGAAGATTTTTAAAGGATGTCCCTATATTAGCCTATATAAAACCAGTGGGCCACGGCGCGGGGGCATTTTTGGGCCCAGTGCTATAATTTGAACAGTCTTGGTAGAGGTCCACTAGATGAAGCTTCATACCAAATATAAAACACCTGGGCCTTCTGGTTTCAGAAAAGAAGATTTTTTCAAGGCTTTCCCTATATAGGCATATGTTAAACCAGTGGGCCCCGAGGCGGGGAAAGGGGATGATTCACTAAGTGTCACAATTGGCCCAACATTTTTCTGATTATTCAAGTGCATAAATGAAATATGTATGGCGTCTATATTTGCATACGAAGTATTAAACTTTATAACATTGCGTTTTGAAATTCATTTCTTTGTTTAGTAAAGGCAGGAAAGGTTCCTAAAAACACCCTCGGTAACGCAAATAGTCCATTTTGCGAGTTTTTTGGTTTTTGAAATATAAAATTAAATACCAGCACAGGCCTCGACAACCATAAAATTACAAAATGTTGTCCCTAAACTTGTTTTTGTTAAGTCAGAAAAATCTTATGATTGTCGACAGTTGTGCTGGTGGTGAAATCTTTAAAAATATGTTTTGATGTACGCGATCTTGCATGCAAAGCAATGGAAGTCATATGACCAAGAACGTGATAGAAACGTTTTTTTTTTTTTTGTTTTTTTTTTGCGAAATGTGGACCTTGAATTTTCATTTGACTGACATCAAACTGTGATAAAAGTAGGTAAGGTCAGTTCTGCCACTTCTCAATCACTAGCGCAAAAGTTTTCAGGACAATAAAATGGCCCGGTTAAAAGGGGGAGTTCCAGCCTATAGTAAATTTCCACAGGGTTCTGCCCACGCACAGATGTCCATGATAATGTGCATAATTACTACCTGGTAAATGACTGTTCATTATTTAGCTATTTCACTCTCATATCTGTGTTCATTATAAATCTACAATGTTTTGTTTATTTCTGCATCTGAAAATAGGGGTACCCCCAAACAAGTATACATATACACAACAGCTTCTTATGTTTTGGAGTTATTTTGTTCTCAGGCATCACTGTAGTCATTTGAGATTATTTTTGTATCACATTTACTATTGTTTAGGTAAAGTTCTATAGACCATGCTCAATTTCATATGGAGGAGACCCTAGACTTCACAACCATAAAATCGTTTGGAGTATGTTTGACTTTTGATTTGATACTGTTGCAGTTCTTGTCACCTCATCATTTAAATAAGAAAATTGCCCATATATGTGTAGAACATCTTATCAAATTTTCTTGAAAATCTGAGACCGGTAACATACTGCATTTGAACATTGAATAATAATGGTCAGATTTTTATTTTTTTTCAAACCATTTGTAGATATGGTATATCATTTTCAATCGAGAAATTGTTCGCAAATAATATATATAAACATGAATATATGTATGTTTAAACCATGATGTGTATAGTGTGAGCTCATATAATCAGCAGCTGTATCAGTTACGGTACCCTGGGGGACACCAAAACCACAATTTATTTTGAGCATTCATTAACAATTCAATAAAAATATCTTTCATTATATGACAAGAGTTTTTGCATTTAATGTAATCCTAAAGTTTACTGAAGCTTATTGTGACCAAGAATTGAAATGGCAAGTAAAATGGATGGTTCTGTAAACCAGACAATTTTCTTGATTCTCTAAAGTCTAATAAGTATGTATTATGCAGTATTATAAGTATGATGCAGTCAACTTAAAATGTTTGAAAAGTCTGTCATACTGGAATGGCACCGCTTGCTTGAATAGCCAAGATTTATGGTGTTTTTATTATGGTGTGACAGGTAGTTCATAATACCACAGACTTTTGGCCCACTGTATACACAGATTACCGTAGACAAAATGGAAACACTGTCGTTTTGGCTCTTTTGTCACTCTGACAATGTCCCCTCAAAATCTTAACTAAACTACAGTCTACTTAAAGCGTAACAAATGTCGCCTGCTGTGCAAATCCGTGTAAGAAAGTTATATTCTTAAAAATGATCGTTATATTCTTATATATGATCTGGAAAACAATCAGTTATTTTTGAGAAACATGATTTAATATAATAGAGAAGACTATTCATACTTTCAAACGATTTCAGAGGAAGAAAAGAGCGAACAGTATATTTGCTAGCAGTGCTATAGAAAATATATAGCCAACTGCAAATTTTGGCTCCGCAAATATGCTAGTAGTACAACCAACAGCTGATTCACGCCATTTGTAAAACAGATGAATACGGAGCTAGAAAGCTTAACATTGATGGCAAGTACTGCATACATATGACTAAAAATGCGAATGGTATAACTACATCTATATATAATATCAGCTATAAAATAAATGTGTTACAGCAACTTGCCTTCCATCTATTTCATCTTGGGAAGTGTATGCCAAATGCCAATTTTACAACTAGTTCCAGTGTGACTAGCTCTGCATTAATTTTGAAGACTAAAACATTGTACCTTAAAATTTTGCAGATGTTACAATGAACCTAGAAAAAAATGCAGAAAATTCTTTCCATGATCTCACAAAACTTTTGGTGGGGGAGCGGAGTGTGAGTCTCTTTGACCAAGTGATGTAAGAAAACATTAACAATACAAGGACCAATCAATCATAAGAACAAATCAGAAAATCAGTCTGTCCCTTCAAGTTTGCAAATTATTGACTGCTGTTTTATATTAAAGAAATAAATTACAACAACAAAAATAATTAAGGAAAAAATAGGATTGTGAAAGTAATTAATTAAGCAAATTCATAACGTCATTGAGTATTACTGACATCAAGTGCCTTTGTATTGTTGTGTTTAAAAATGTACAAGAAGGCCAAATAAAATAGGGTAAAAAGATCCACCATGTCTCATTCCTGTTGTGTCATAATGTAACTTTTTCAGCATTATCATTTTTGCAATATTGTCAACTATTACATTCATCATGGACAGTGCATGAATGCATTTAATTTTTTCTCTTTAAAATTTAAAAAAAAAAAAAAAAAATTTATACGTTGATAATGTATGTTCTCACTTACTTTTTGTGTGTGTGTGTGTGGGGGGGGGGGTTATTATATAAATGCCTATGCTAAGCTTTGTATGATAAGGTGGCCCTAAATGGACATAAAACACAATAAAAATTCATTTAAGGAAATCTTGTCCCCTGGTATTGAAACTGATTTTGGCACAAAACCTGACCTGAACCCATATCTACCTTTCAAAAACAATGTTACCGGTTTCTGATTTTTTTTTCAAATTTGTTTGCTATATAGAGCACATATGTGGCCTATTTTATATACAATATCTTGGGGTGACAAGATCAGTAACACATCTAATACTTATGATGAACATCTTAATTTTTGCAAATTTTCATGTAAAATAGAAGAAATGTTGTAAATAAATCCACCAGGAAGATTAAAAGACATAGACACATTTAAATTCTTTGTATGAGATTAATCCTTATGGAGTTCTGTTGCCAATCAAAGCAACAAAATTTGAAAATAATCATACATATTGACTTAAGACTGAAAAGTTCACAGGTGTGTATGACCGCTACAGGGGATTACCTCAGGGACCTTTCCTGAGACCTATAGTAATTTATCAAATGAAACAAAGTTATATATATAGTTGATAGACCTCAAGTAAACAACATCTGAAGTTTCAAGAAAATCTGTGCGTGGGCAGATTTGGAACTCCCCCTTTACTATGACACCGTTGCAATGTCTGCTACGTAAACAATGAAGCTGCCTCGATATTTAATCCCGGTATTTACCAGAATTCTATCTTGCTAATTTTGAGCAGACTGCAAGCAATCGATTTAATGTTTTAATTTGATCTCCAGGCAAATTAATAACATCTAAGGTTTTTTTTATAGTAAAAATCACGGTAACGTCTTACGTTTTGATAATAGCTATATGAAACATTGTCTGAAAGAAAAATCCCTAATAGCGCGAATGGTAACGACGTCGTCTACCACGCCTGAGACCCACGTTCGAATCTTTTGATTTTTTTTTATTATTATTATTTTTGCTTTCTAATTCTTATCCATTTGCAACACTGATACATAATCATTTTTTTTCTTTTCTTTCGGCCAACTTTTTCACAAGTGAAAACGGATTTATTTACTGAGTTTGCTTTCCAGTGATGTAAAAACATCAAGACCTGATGACTGTGATTTTATTTAAGGTCTTACGTCCTCATCAACACTATTTAGTTCATTTTAGAGACGTTGCTCCCAATTTTGTGGGATTTTTACCAGCCATTAAGATGAAAGAAATGACGTCATAAACCCTATGGCCAAAAGAAACCAATAAGCTTTAAAGTACGGTCCAGTGGCTTGAGTGAGTGTTTGAGTTTTACGTCCCATCAACAGCTAAGGTCATACGGAGACGGGACCTCGGTTTAAAGACTCATCCGAAAGTCTGGAGAAGCCCGGGATCGAGTCCAGTGGCTTGAAGAAATAGATGGTATGCAGAGCTGATTCCATGCAGAGCTGATTCCGACCGCAAACGAGTACCGGTAAACCGCTTGGAGGATCTAAGCCTGCCCAGGCAAAATGGTGCGAGTCGGACCGTCAATGCTTATAAACCCTTTTGGTTTTATTGGGACATGGCTTGAGATGTCATTTCATCTAAATGTCGGGTAAAAGTCCAACAAATTGGAAGCAACGTCTCCAAAATGACCTATACAGTGTTGGCGGGGACGTTAAGCCTAAAAAAAAAACAAAAAAAAAAACAGTCCAGTTCGCATCAGTTTGCCAATGACTTGCCTGAGACAATAGACAGCTCGGATACAGATTCCCCGGCTAGCAGTGTAGTAGAATTCCCAGCAGCCACTTACCGTTAAATCCATGTTTGAACATTTCAATATAGGAACATTAATGTTTCTTGTTGTTGTTTTTTTCATACACGAGGCAGCTAAATACGTTTAAACATTAGGCAGTTAGATCGAGTGTTCAGATATATTCCGAGGGATTCTGCAAATGTAATTGTAATACCCATGGCTGATTTTTTTTTCTTGCATAACTTTTGATTCCAACGGCAAATGGTGACGAAAACGCCACAAAGCGCCATAGAAACTCGTTATAAACTGTTCCCATGCGACCGGCAAACCAACATGGCGCCTTGTTCAGAATGTTGTCTACAATGACACGGGCCTCCGTGGCCTAGTGGTTAAGAGCGCTGACTCTTGATCATTAGGTCTCTCACCGCTGTGGTTCGAGCCTCGCTCGTGTCACATGTGAGACGCCAAGTCCTGCAACGGAAGGTCAGGTCGTTTTTCTCCGGGTACTCCGGTTTTCGCCCACCTCTGATTAACGATCGGCTCGATATAAGTGAAATGATCTTGAAAGGGCCGTAAAACCAAAAAAAAAAAAAAAAGGTTCTCTACAATGACGCCAGTTAAGCATTGACCCTCTGACGTCAGCATAACATTCTAAAATGCTATCTTCAGGGCTCAACGTAACGTAAACAAAGAAAGGCCCATCTTGTGATATCAAAATAGAAGTGAAAGCAATGATCAGGAATCGATACAATCAACCCACAGCTCCCATCAGAGACACCAAAGGGAAAGAAGGACAAACATGAAACAACATACCTAATGGTAACATCAATAGCGGAAATTCAAAAGGACAGTTACTTTCCCACAAAATGGCCAATAGGCTATCCAAAATAAAATAATATAAGCATCACAAACACCCAAAGACAAACCATAACAAAAATAAACCGCGACAGAAGAACAGCCTTGGAACGGTCAGTTGAAACGAATTCCACTGGGGGGGGGGGGGGTTAAATCGTTTGAAATCCATGTTTTCAAACAGCATGCGAGTTTTTATGAATTGAACATGGGTTGTTTTGTTCGCCTCTGGAAACCCAGCGTTCTGCTTGCCTTAGTACACATGTTGCTAATGTGTGTATTCTATCTCAAATCGCATGTGTGTGATTGTCACACAAAGGTATTCATTCTTGAGGACCGTTTCCTCTACAATGTATGAAGCCTCAATTTTATTGGTTCTCTTCCTAGTTATCTGCATAATAATGCATTTAACGGCCGAAATCTCATGCCCATTTTTGTGCCCAACATCCTAATCTAGCTATATCATTCTGAAGTTTCAGCGAGTCCTCTGTATCTATAATTTTCCCAGCAGCAAACACAGTCATCTGCGAACAGTCTTATTTCTGGGCCAGTAATAGTGGAATATTATTAATGTATACAGGGAGAATAACAGTGGGCCAAGAACAGTCCCTTGTGGGACCCAATACAAAACTGGAGCCCACTCTGAAGATTCACCATGGTGATTAACAACAATGCGCTGTTTTCTATAGCAAAGAAAGGAATCTATCCATTTGAGAGCCTTCTTCCCAATTCCATAACCAAATAATTTGGAGTTCATGGGTGTCGAAAGAATTCTTGAAGTCCAGGATTTTATCCAGTCATTAATGACTGAGTTTCACAACTGTGAATTATCCTACATGCATGCCGTCTGTCTGACAAAAGATTATGTTCAGCCAATCGGGCCATAATGTTTGAGCAGACTACATGTTATAAACACCACCATTTTTCAATGTTTAGGAAAAAAGGCAAGGAAATTACACCGTCCGTGATAACCCAAGGGTTTCTATTGAAATCTGTTTGTCATTACATCCACGGCCCCCGCCCATTGGGGCTTGAAGAAATAAATGGGCTGCATGATGCTTCCACGCAGAGTTGAATCCCGCCCGCACACGAGTACAGGTAAACCGCTTAAAGGATCTAAGCCTGCCCAGGCAATGCGATGCCAGTCGGACCGTCCATGCTTATAAACCCTATTGGTTTCATTGGGCGACAGGGCTTGAGATGTCATTTCATCTCAATGTCGGGTAAAAGTCCCACAAAAGTGGAAACCACATCTCCAAAGTGACCTACATAGTGTTGACGGGAACGTTAAACATCAAATCAAACAAATTGCCATTAAATCCAATTTTATAATGTGATTTATACAGAATCTCACACACATGAAAAGTAGAAGTAAAACAAAGATCAGGAATCGATACAATTAACTTACTCCACCCATCAAAGACACCAAAGGGAAAGAAACACAAACATTAAGCGACCAGACCATAATGGAAAACTAAACAAAGGAAGGCCATAAGGACAGTTACTTTCCCACAAAATGGCCATATGGCCATCCAAAATAAAAAGACACAAGTGATACACACAGTTTGTAACTGTGAGTAAGTTTATGATGCTCGTTTAGGACTCGTTTCATAAATATCATATGGAATGATCACTTGTGTAAGATCCTCTATATATTTTTGCTTTGCCCATTTGAAATGTAGTATGGTTTACATTAGTGGTGCAGTTAAAAATCTTAACAAATATCTGATGTGTACGAGGGGCGTTTGGAAAATATTAGTAGTTGATGAATATATGGGTCACCTGGTCAAAACTAACTAGTGGAGTCCCTCAAAGTATTTTTCCTTAATCTGTACGCACTTTTCCAGTCTTTTGATCTACTGACAGAAGTCCCTTTAAACTGGAACAACGAACGGCCCTGGGCATGACAGCTTTCAAAAGGATATCCTCGCAGACATTATAAGTTATTTTGATTCTTGACGGGGAGCATGGGATCATATTCTCCGCCCGAGAGCGATATTTGCTCGAGCCGTTAGGCGGGGGCAAATGTCGCCTTCAGGCGGGGAATAACCATCAAGAAACAAAATAACGAAACGTTATTTTTCAATTTTATTGTGGTTTATAAAAATTAATTTGCTTATATTTTCATCAACTGCAGTAAATGATGATTTTCTGAGATTCCACCCTGTAATGAATGTATTAGTTAAACATAAGTGTATAACTGAATTGTTTTTAATTCACAAACTTCTGAACCGGTACAAATTAGACACTTTTAGGTGTATGTTCAACATTGCCAGTGTCATAGGTCACTTATATACTATGTGGGTGGGGTAAATCAACATGTCATTTGGTTTTGAAAATTAAAAAAATGGATTACATGTCCATTCTACATGACTCGGGCAACGGTAAGAGTCAAACTGAAGTTATTAAATTGGTTTTCAAATGTATACGAAGTCCTAATTTAACATATAGCCAAAAAACAATGTATGTTATATATTCAAAAGGGATTATAGATTTTTCGATACTTACAACCTCTGCGTCAAAATTTTGACGTCACTCAGACCCCGATAAAGTAAAACAAATTAATTTTACTATATATCATGCTTGAATTGTTATGTAGCCAAAGTTTCGAGTATTTCTGAAGTTGGGCCATTTTTGGCACTTAATGAACCAACCCCTTTTGGGCCCACTGATAATTTGAACAATCTTGGTAGAGGTCCACTAGATGAAGCTTCATACCAAATATCAAAGTCCTGGGCCGTCTTGTTTCAGACAAGAACATTTTTAAAGGTTTTTTTTTTCTCCTTTTCGTTGCCATGGCAACCAGAGTTCTGCATGGAATGAAATTCTTTGAACAACTTTGAGAGAGGACCATTCGAAGATCTTTTCTGCCAAGGCTGGTCAAAATCTGCTCAGTGGTTTATGAGGAGATGTCGTTTAATGGAATTGTGGACGGTAAGACGGACGAGGACGGACGGTCAGCGATCGCAATAGCTCCCGTTGAGCCTTTGGCTCAGTTGAGCTAAAAGTGCATTATTGGATTTCGTATAGCGCTATTGATAAACCCACTGACGTTACATCGATAAAAATATTTCAGGACTATTAATAACCATATTCCGGGTTTCCCAAAACTGCTCACGTGGACCACAGCACGAATTTCAGTTTTGTCCTTTATGCCTCTTGGTCGACTGGAAACCAATCGACCCAAAAACTGTCAAAATTGACAGAAGTGTCAGCATGGCATAGATTAATATTTGTTCTTTTCGGATTTATGAACGAATTGCTTTTTCAGTTTCGCTCAGTAATTTTGTCCGTGTACTTCTTTGAACCTACTACACTTGTATTTTACACGCAGTCTCTGCTAAACATGCATTTCTTGTTTATTGTTTTCTGCGTATCAGAGCCAAAAGAAATGGCGGGATGTCTGTGACATTTGATTTTGACTCCTCCCTTACACAAAGGTCAATAACTTCCGGCGATTTGATCCAATCAAACGTTTTTTCTACCTACTGCAGTACAGCATGCTACATGTATATAGCAATTGCTGTAACATTAGATGTTACTTCCAAACTATGCAAAAAATTACTGTATGCGGTTAATTTATTTTTAATTTCTTTTTCTGTTGTTGTTATTGCTGTTGCTGTTGTTTTTTGTTTTTTTTTGTTGTTGTTGTTTTATATTTTGCCGGGTGCAAAACGAATAAGCCGCATACCTCCTGATAATTCTAGCATAAAATAAAACTAGAAAACTCATGTGAATACACGAACTACGTTAATCGGGATCAAAAATGCATTCCCTTAATCAACAAGCAGACGGCACTATTTTTCTTTTCCTTCAGCGAAATAAGGTGACATTTAATGTTTATCCAAATGTAATACGCAGCCTTATTTTCTCCGGTAAGAAAAATCAAAGCACTGAGAGTACTGGTTGGTAGATTGTCTCAGAGTGTAGGCTGGAAAAATAGTCCTGAATTGAGACTTAAACTGTTTCGTTTAACCCTTAAATTCCTGTACTGTAAGCAAACAGTGTGGACCCTGATCAGACGCCTCGTTATGCGGCCTCTAATTTAAGTCTTCACTGTTAGCCAATACCAGTAAATGAGTCCAGTCCTGATTTACACACCGCCCCGATGTCACAGGAAGAAGACTAGCACGGATATAGGTTTTGCACAAGGCCAGCGATAGTCACGTGGACAAGAGCTTCTGTAGTTAGTAACTTTGGGTCGGCTAATAAACAATCGACCTAAAATCTATTTTTATATAGTTGTGTTCTTGTCATGATTGGGTGATCAAATAAATACAGTCGAACTTCAATGGCTCGAACACTTTTGGGACTATGAAAATTTGTTCGAGACAGGGATAGATCGAGCCACTGAGGGCGAATGCCAGGAGTCAAAACGACATACTTTAGGACATTTTTTTCTGTGTTCTACAATGAAAAATGTTTGCTGTGTGTTCTCATTAGAATCGCCTCATCGAGGCGATTCTTATGAGTACACACAGCATACATTTGCAAGATAAAAGACGAAAATAACCCTTAATTTACCCTCCCTAATTCTTATGTCCAGAAATTCCCTAGGGACTCAAGAACGGGTTCGACTCAGCCATGGTAAACGAGCCATCGGTGTTCGAGCCATCGAAGTTCTACTGTAGTAACTTACCGCAAGTTTTGTTATTATATATAGAACTATGGCAAATACACTGAGATATATTCGTAGCCTCTGGCCACCAAACCTCTTCTTAAGATACTCAGGAAGCGTGTAAACCTAAAAGCAGAAATTTCAATGTGCAGCATATATTTTAATACGAGGGTCGCTGATAAGGCCAATTTTGCTGAAACTAGTTGGTATAGCCCAGGAATCTCAATTCTTGATTTTCAAAATTTTTGTGTCTGAGTTTTGCTTCCAAAGGCAACCCTTAGTAATAACTGTATTGGAAATTGTCATTTAGGGAGGTAAATCGGCAATTTTATGATCGGAAATTTCGTGTATTATTTTTTTTCCGGCGACGGGTCAGCGGACCGACGATTTACCTCCCCGAGTGGCAGATTTTATACAGGTACAGTCAAACCTGTCTTAGTGGCCACCTCTATTAAGCAAGCAACCTGTCTTAAGCAAGCAAATATTCAGTTCCCGAGAAAGGAAAATACATTAAAATTCACCTGTATTAAGCAAGCACCTGTCTTAAGCAAGCACTTTTGAATATCCCATAGGTGCTTGCTTAATACAGAATGGACTGTATCCCCATTCTAATGCACTTATTCGGTTATTATGTCAAAAACTGCACTGTTTTTGCACAAAGAAGCAGACATTGTGAGTTGGTTAAAACCAAAAGCCACTCAGTGAAAAGCGACTTTACGTGATGACGCAGAATAATACTGTGGCAATTTAATGCCGTTACATAATCAACTGCTTTTTATCTTTTCACAGACATTCTTATACCCAAACAATTCTATGTAACTAACTCTGGGACACATAGAAATGAGTGCGGTTTAAATGGGTTTTCAGCAATTTCGTATTTGTTTTTATAATCATAGATTATCACACTCGTGGGACATGGTGAATTTTTTTCTCATCTCCAAAAAGGCTACTTTTCTTTTGAAAGCCCGTTCAAACTGCCACCATAGGTTGTGGTGCTCGTTAGAACCGCCTCCTAATGAGGCGGTTCGAACGAGTACCCACAACCTATGTCTTTGAGCAGAAATAAGAAAAATAATGTATTCCCCTGTAAACCCCAGTTTTCTCTCTATAAGTGGGGTTTATGGGGTGTTTATCACATGATGCATACTCCTTAGGATCGTCCCGGGGCGACGAAAGCGGCTAAAACGAGCACCCGTATTTAATGAATTTTCCACAAGGCATATGACCCATTATTGCATAGGTTCAAACAGTAAAACAAGACAATCCATTACGAAGACACGCCTATACAAATACATTGTAACCTTTATCGCCGAAAAAATGAACATTTTATGATGAAAAAGTTTGATATTTTACTTATTTCTGCTCAAAATATAGATTGTGGGTACTCGTTAGCACCGCCTGAATGAGGCGGTTCTAACGAGTACCCATAATCTATATTTTAGAGCAGAGGCGGTTCTAAAGAGTACCCACAATCTATATTTTAGAGCAGAAATAAGACCCTGTAAACCCAAGTTTTACTATATAAAAGTGGGGTTCGTGGGAATCAAAATTATATAGGCTTGTTTTCGTGATGCAGTGGCCTATTTTAATGTACATGGCCATTGTATGTACATTCTATCCACAGTATTATACAACTGCAGTTATTTGAAATCGACCGCCTTAATATTTTGTCTAAAATTGTTACAGTAGCTAATGAGGATCAAATTGACCGTTATTTTGATTTTAACAAACATGTTATATGAACAATTTACGGCAAAAAAATAACAGCATAAAATTCCGGATCTGAAAATAAATGTACACTAACTCTAGAATATTAAAATTTTGCGTCAGTTATGCATTTAACAAGCCCATGATTTGTATACCCCCAGAAACCCGGAATTTTAAGACGAATGGGTACACCTTCAGGAACGGCAACTCCTGCAAAAGTATTTTTGTCTCCCATGTCTCCTGAGGAGTAAATGCTTTCTTTTAAGAGTTAAACCCTTTTTCCGTTGGAGTTTATAGAAAAGCGAAATGGAAGTCCCGAAAATTGTCTCCCTGTGAAAAATTGCGGGGAAAATGTGCTATGTGTTCCTATTACCCTTAAGAGGAAAATTGATACATGTAAAATGTTTTTTCTTTGAATTGAGATTTTATGCCCCTGCCAACACTATTTAGGTGTTTCTGACTGTTAGTCTTTCTGCTCTAAGATACTGTTGAATTCCCTCACAGAGGAGAATCTAACAATTTTGGTTGGTTGATTTGAGGTTTAACGTCCCCGACAACAATGTATAGGTCATTTTGGAGACGTTGCTTCCAATTTTGTGAGACTTTTACCCGACATTGAGATGAAATGACATCTCAAGCCCTGTCGCCCAATGAAACCAATAGTGTTTATAAGCATGGACTCGCACCGCTTTGCCAGGACAGGCTTTGATCCTCTAAGCAGTTTGCCGGTACTCGTGTGCGATCGGTTTCAGCTCGGCGTGGAAGCATCATGCAGCCCGTCCGTTTCTTCAAGCCCCGATATGATCTTCAGAGCATTATAAAGAATCATCTCACACATTTTCTGCCATGAAAAAAAACAAAACGTTTCACCACGTTAATACTCCTGTAAACCCCAATTGTATAGAGAAAACTGGAGTCTACATGGGGTATACTCCCCCAAGACTTTAATTGTGTGTACTAGTTAGAATCGCCTCCACGAAGTGGTTCTAACGAGCATCAACAACCTTTATGTGGAGTAAAAGTTAGAAAAATATCACAAATTTTTATTAAAAAATAACTGTTTTTTTTTAACCCATTTTGTACCAGAAACCCCCAAACGGGTACCCTGGCAAATATTGCAGGCCAAGATCAGACGCCGCAAAATGCGGCGTCTGATCAGGGCCTACACTGTTTGCAAAAAAGTTCAGCCGTTTTCCAAA
This sequence comes from Lucinisca nassula, assembly GCA_963580285.1. Classification (NCBI taxonomy): domain Eukaryota; kingdom Metazoa; phylum Mollusca; class Bivalvia; order Lucinida; family Lucinidae; genus Lucinisca; species Lucinisca nassula. The sequence goes on from OY757022.1 coordinate 65,147,475, forward strand.
CAAATTTTGAAGAAAACAACCTGACAACCCTAAATTTTGAAATGGACTCTTACCATACATAAGTAGAAAGATTCCATTTTGTACAAAAAGGGTTAATGACAAAAAGCACGCTATCTCGTAATGTCTCGCATGGATGTGGTTCACTGTATATCGACTCTGTACTTACCCCGGCCGAGATGTACACTGGGAGAAACAACCAGCTCAACAGTATCGCCAGAGGCATCGACTGAAACAGGAATAAACATAGCCTGACTTTGTTTTCTAGCCTTTCTCCTGTAATATTAGTTGAGGTTTAACGTCCCAGTCAACACTATTTTGGTCATTTTGGAGACGTAACCGGACATTGAGATGAAAAGTCAACTCAAGCCTGGCGCCCAATGTAACAATAGGGTTTTATATGCATGCCTGGTCCGACTCGCGCCACTTTGCCTAGGCAGGGTATTAAACTGAAGTTTTATTGAAGTTTTATATAAATTGAGTGTGTGTGTGTTCGAGTTTTACGTCCCACCAACAGCTTAGGTCATACGGAGACGGGACCTCGGTTTAAAGACTTTTCCGAAAGTCTGGAGAAGCCCAGGATCTATCCTGCGATCTTATATAAATTGAATTCCAGACGTTTTGTGCTTCAAGTTTGTCTATTCATTACGATAACACACCCGTGCGACATAGTGCATTTTTCACATCTCCAAAATGGCTACTTTTCTGATAAAAATTGTCATGTTTTTTGTTATTTTTACTTCAAACATAGGTTGTAGGTGCTCGTTAGAACCTCCGCATTGAGGCGGTTCTAACGAGTACCCACTACCTATTCCTTGGGTCAGAAATAGGAAAAAATACTGGATACCCCCCCCCCCCCTAAACCCCACTTTTCTCTATATAATGTTGGGTTTAGGGGGTGTTCATTTCATGGACTTGTTCACGCGATGTATGATTTTTCCACCCTTAACTGTACACTTCCTCATAATCTTATAAAAGACAACTGAATGATTTAACTGAATGGACATTTCCTTAGGGAAGACTCCCTCTGTAACAAATGCTTCTTTTTCACTTCTAAAGAGCATAAAAATTATACTTTATGGTCATGTCAGAAAGTGGGTGAAGCTCTCAACTTTCTACTTGACAATATTTACATAAGATTTGGTGCTACGTTATTTAGCTTGGTTGTGGGTATTCCGATGGGTACTAATTGCGCACCCCTTGTGGCTGACCTGTTTTTGTTTTGTTATGAGAGAGACTTCATGATGTCCCTTTCTGTTGAAAACCAGTCTGAAATCATTGAAGCTTTTAGCTCGACTTCTAGATATTTGGATGATTTATTAACTGTTGACAATACCTATTTCGATGGTTTGATCAGTCAAATGCACCCCCCGGAACTTCAGTTAAATATAGCAAATTATTCTGATACCGAGGCCCCGTTTTTGGATTTACATCTATCTATTATAGATGGGTTTGTTTCTTGCAAAATTTATGATAAGCGCGATGATTTTGATTTTGAGATTGTAAATTTTCATTTTTGGATGATGATGGTCCTCGTGCGCCATCTTATGGCGTTTCTATTTCGCAATTAATTCGGTTTGCCAGAGTGTGTAGTCATGTTACTGACTTCAACACTCGTAATAAATTGTTAACTGCTAAACTTCTTAATCAGGTACCATAAAGCCTTTTCAAAATTTTATAGACGTCATTCTGATTTAATTTCAAAATTAAATATTGGACTGAAATCTTTTCTTCAACAAGGTCGGAACCCGAATTTTATGGTAACTTAGTATATAAATTCAGAAAAATATATAACCGCAATGACTTCAGCGCTAGCACCCAATTTCGTAAAATTATTCTTCGATATAAAAAAAATTGGGTGCAACATAAATATTATACGACATACTGCATGCATGGTAGTTAACCCAATCACGGTTAACAACTTTGCTTCCCTCTTTAAATGCACTCCGGTGGGTCAGACCTCAGATTCTATGACGGTTCCAGCGTAAAGGCTTACTGAGAATGAGAGAGAATCTAATTTTATGTAATTTTGGTTGGTGCCTGATGCTCCGTCTCTGGTCGGGCCCATCGGGGTCTAACTGTTGGTTTTCCTGAGGAGCAAATTCAAAAAGATGAATTCTTTCCTATAAGAGTACAGCTCTTTTTTTTTTGGCTGTGGAACAGGGCTTATAGGAAAGCGAACCGGAAGTACCGAAAGTTGTCTCCCTTTGAAAAATGGCAGAAAAATCTGCCAGGTGTTTTCATTCCCCTTAAATGTACTAAAGAGCAGACATCACGAAAACACGCCTACATTTTTCTGGCCCCCTTGAACCCCACATTTATATAGTAAAACTGGGGTTTGCAGGGGTAAACCGTATATTTCTTATTTCTGCTCAAAAAGAACCCTTCTAACGAGTATCCCTAATCTATGTTTTGAGCAGAAATAAGAAAAATATCACAATTTTTCAGCTTAAAATGTTCACTTTTTGGCGGTGAAATTTCCAATGTATTTGTATAGGCGTGTTTTCGTAATGTCCCGTTTTTGTATAGGCTCACTTCATAGGAAAGTGTACTCAAACTCCGAAAATTGTCTTACTTGTAAATAAATATTTTCTATTGCGAAAACATGCCTATACCAATACATTGTAACCTTTATGGCCGAAAAAATGAAAATTTTAAGATGAAACATTGTGATATCTTTCTTATTTCTGCTCAAAATATAGATTTTGGGTACTACTTAGAACCGCCTGATCGAGGCGGTTCTAACGTGTACCCACAATCTTTATTTTAGAGCAGAAATAAGAAACATAAAGTTTACCCCCGTAAACCCCAATTTCACTATATAAAAGTCGGGTTCGAGGGGGTCAAAATTATATAGACGTGTTTTCGTGATGGGAGAAACTGAATATTCTAGGTGTATACTTCCCTTTTGGGGCGCATTGACAAACTGTCGCGTTCTGTGGCAAGTGATCTGGGTTTACGCGGTTTCATTTTTGGAAAACTTAGCATGAACTAAAACTAACTTGGCACCCCCATACTTGGAAATGGATATCTCAAAAACTTTTAAAGTGGAAGATTCCATTGGCATATATGGGTTAAAACAAGTTTGGTAAACGAAATTCTCATGGACGGGCCTGGGCAGCAAATTAAGAAAGGACGTGATGTTAGGCGTGTATTTTCAAAAACAAAAGGTATGACACAGTTCTTGGAATATTCGCGAAAACGTGATAGTTCGAACACGTGCCGTCTCCCTCACATGGCCAGCTGTTTAGTTATCAGAATTTGTTGTATATAACACATTATGGGATTGAACTGCAAAAGCTTTGATGAGAGCTTGCACTGTCTTGCGTGACAATGTGTCATATACTGTCGAACTCTTATGGCTCAAACACATTTGGAGGCCATCGAAATTTGCTCGAGACAGGTACAGTTCGAGTCACTGAGAGTCAATTAAACCGCCAATTCACACCTGTTCGATGTTTACTGACAGAGTCATTCATAGCTGTTACACGAGTTTGGTAGCTAACTTCCGGCTTTGACTCAGAACTACTGAAATATGATTCCGCGCAAAAACTTTGGCATAGTCCTGCTTGTTTTCAGTTTAAGCGCAAATTTGCTCAAATCATATTTATCAGATAAATTTGATCATTTTATCGCGTATATATATATATACATGTATTGATTTAAGTTTGCAAATTCCTTGCAAAACCATGTATGTAGGTGCGCAATAGGAATGGCTTTTGACTTAAAAGCTGCTTCATTGGCGCATTGTGTAGCGGATGTATATTGTTTGTCTGCCTGTATTCAAATGCTGGGATGCTTAACTTGTATTTTATTTAATTGTTTTGTCCATTCAGAATCAAGCTTGAGTTACTTTACAATATTTTCCGAGTTTATTTAGAAGTTGTTATTATTATTATCAGTTGCGATCAATATGTTGCCACTTCGTGGCCCATGATTGGAAATAAAGTTTATTATATACTGTTCTATTCTATGCCCACTAAGGTTTGTTTTGTTTGTTTGGTTTAAGGTATAACGTCCCCGTCAACACTGTACAGGTCATTTTGGAGACGTTGCTTCCAATTTTGTGGGACTTTTACCCGACAATGAGATGAAACGACGTCTCATGCCCTGTCGCCCAATGAAACCAATAGGGGTTATAAGCATGGCCGGTCCGACTCGCACCGTTTTGTCTGGGCAGGCTTAGATCCTCTAAGCGGTTTACCAGTACTCGTGTGCAGTCGGATTCAGCTCTGCGTGGAAGCATCATGTAGCCCCATCTATTTCTTCAAGCCCTGATGGGCGGGGGCCGTATACCCACTAAGTAAACAGTTTTCTGAGAAAGAAGGCTTATTTGATGCCGCACCGAACGCATTCGACGTCTCAAGAAACTTTGAGATGCTCAGAGAACAGCACGTAAAGGGATTGGAGACGCATTTATGATTGCTGTAGGCACAGACTGGGGTGACTGAACTGTTGACAACGAGATGTATGCTTGCCGGCCATACATATATCCAATATATTTTTATTGTGTCATTATTTTTTTTCATGGCATTTTCATGAAAGAAAATCTCTTGTCCTTGTTTTATTGCTAATAAACAAGGCCAGTCGCACCAGTTTATTGCCAGCTATTTGCGCCACAAGTCTATGTAAAACTGAAAAAAAAATAATGATATATTATAGATTAAATTTTTATATCGCGTCAAATACAGGAAAAATACGTCAATAACTACGTTAAAGACTGCATCAAAGAACACGGTTATCTTTCCCTCCTTTCTCACCTGATAACGAAGTGCTCATGGTGAGATATTGTGATCGGTGATTGTCCGTCGTGCGTCGTTGGTCGTACGGCGTTAACAATTTGCTTTAAATGCTAACTCCTCCAAAACCCTTAGGCCAATTTCAATTTAACTTCATAGCTCTGTTGCTTAGGTGACCCTCTACAAAAACAGCTAAACGATTCCGCTCCGATAAACAAGATGGCCGCCAGAGCTAAACATAGAAAAAACCTTTAAACCTCAAATTCTCCTATACCCCTATACCCTTACGCCAATTTCATTCAAACTTCATAAAAATGTTGCTTAGATAACCCTCCACCAACATAAATAAAACGGTTCCGCTCTGCTTGGCAAAATGGCCACCTGGGCTAAACTAGAAAAAACGTCAACAATTTGCTTCGAATGCCAGCTCCTCCTAAACCATTCGGCCAATTTCAATTACACAATATAGCAATGCTGGGTAGGTTACCCTCTACCAAAATAGCTAAAACGGTTCCGCTCTAATGAACAAGTTGGCCACCAGAGCTAAAACTAGAAAAATCTTTAAACAACAACTTCTCCTATACCACTGGGCAAATTCCATTCAAGCTTCTTAGGACTATTGCTTAGGTGACTTTCTCCTACAATAGTAGCTAAAACGGTTCCGCTCCGATTAGCTAAATGGCCGCCAAAGCTAAAATTGTACCAGAAACGTGGGAATTCCACGAAAAACAGGTCTGAAACGAGGAAAACATTATAAGTTCAGAGTTATCATTCTTGCACGCGACAATCCGCACTGACCTGTTCTAAAATCCTATCAAGTAGCATTAAAATATTTCAAACGGTTGCCGAGTTATGCTCCGGAAACGAACTGTTGAGAAATTTTGATCAGGGGAGATTATTCGAACAATGAAGACAAGCAGAGTTGCCATTATTGCACGCGACACTCCGCAATGACCTGTTCATGTACATCCTACAATGTATTTTGAAATATTCCAAACGGTTGCCGAATTATGCTCCAGAAACGAAAATAAAGTAAAAATATGGATAAGGGGAGATACTTCAAATACGAAGACAGTAGAGTTTTCATTCTTGCATGCGACACTCGGCATTGACATGTTCTATAATCCTTCATAGTATCATTAAAATATTCCAAACGTTTACGAAAAGAAATGTCAGTAAAATATAGATTAGGGGAGATAATTCCAAAATCAAGACAAGTAGAGTTGTCATTCTTACACGCGACACTCCGCAATGACTTGTTCTGTAATCCTACTAATTAATATTGAACTATTTCAAGCGGCTGCCGAGTTATGCTCTGAAAACGAGAAAAAAGTAAAAGTAAACTTATCAGGGGAGATAATTAGAAAAAAAAGAAGAAAAGCAGAGCTGTCATTCTTGCACGCGTCACTCAGCACTGACCTGTTACTGGTTTCTTCGCCTACCAAGTATCATTAAAGAATTTCAAACGGTTGCGGAGTTATGCATCGGAAACGAAATATTAAAACATATGGATAAGGGGGGGGGGGTTATTCGAAAATGAAGACAAGCAGAGTTGTCTTTCTTGCACGCGACACTTCTGTAATCTTACCAAGCATTATTGAAATATTTCAAACGGTTGCAGAGTTGTGCTCCGGAAACGAAACTAGTAAACATATTGATCAGGGGTGAAAATTTAAAAACGAAAAAAGCAAGCAGAGTATTCATTCTTGTACGTGTTCCCCACCCCACCTCCCCCGATCACCTTTTCCCCACCCCCAACCCCCACCCCACACACACACGCCGACGTACATCATTTTAATAACCCGAGTTGGTCAAAAACGTTAACAAAATCTTTGAGCCAATTTCATTCTTTCAGAAGCTATGTGACAATTTGAAATCAGGTGAGCGATTCAGGGCCATCTTGGCCCTCTTGTCTGAGCTTTAGCGCGCCAAATATCAGTCACATGTCGGAGTTGTCACGTGTTGTAGAACGAGACTAGTTTCTTCGCATATCTTCAGCCTTTATGGCTTTAGCATATTGTCCATGTTTTAATGTGTTCTATTATTTGAAATCGGTATTAGATTACATATTAATGCAAAAACAACTACAGAAATGGCTTTTTGGACGGATTATATTTTATTGTTTGCGTTTTTGCTTATAAATTCTGAAAACAAAATAAATGATTAAAATGATAAGAAAACCAGCACCAAGCTTTAAAAAGAATTAACAAAATTTATTTACAAAATGTTAAGTCCATGTTTCCGATTTAAGAGCTAAAACAAACAAATTATAACATCAGTGTTTACCTTAAGTCCAAAACAGTTTTTCTAGCTATGCACGGCCCGTGACCAATAAAAACAAAGGCTTTAAGAACATATAACCGACCAATAACTAGATGTTTCTTCAAAACCGATACAAGAGGACCATGATGGTCCTATATCGCTCACCTTAGCCAAGAGATTAACAAGGGGCATGTTTTGGCCCCAGATGTATAATTTGAACAATCTTGGTAGAGGTCCACCAAATGAAGCTTAATACCAACTATCAAAGGACTGGGCCTTCTGGTCTCAGACGAAAAGATTTATAAAAGTTTTCCAAACATAAGTCTGTGTAAAACCAGTGGGCCCTGGGACGGGGCCATGTTTGGCATCAAGGCTATAATTTTAACAATCATTGAAGAGGTTCACAAGATCAAGCTCAACCAAATATCAAAGACATGTGCCTTCTGGTTTCAGACAAGAAGATTTTCAAATGTCTTCACTATGTAAGTCTTTGTAAAGCCAGTGGGTCCCTGGCGTGGCCTTTTTTTTGGCTACAGGGCTATAATTAAACCAATCTTGGTAGAGATCCGCTAGATGAAGCTTCATACCAAATATCAAACACCTGGACCTTCTGGTTTAAGACAAAAGATTTCAAAAAATTTTCCCTATGTAAGTCTATGTAAAACCAGTGGGTCCCAGAGTAGGGCCATATTTGGCCCCAGGACCATAAACTGAAAAATCTGAGGAGAGGTCCACTAGATGGAGCGTCATACTAAATATCAAAGACCTTGGCTTTCTGTTTGCAGGCAAGAAGGTTTTTAAAGGTTTTCCCTTTGTTTGTTTGTTTGTATTGGAGTTTAACGGCCCATTCAACGCCAATTTAGGTCATTTTGAGCCGGTCAGTTTACCTATCCACATTTTTCCTGGGCAGGCTTATACGTAAGTGGTTAAGTAGTACAGTGCACATTCTTTCGCCAGAAACTGACAACTTGTTTCCTTCAATCAGCGGATTTTTTTCCCTTTGTAAGTCTATGTAGCATCAATGGGCCCGGAGTGGAGCCATTTTTGTCCCCAGTGCCATAAATTGAACAATCTTGGTAGAGGTCCACTAGATGAAGCATCATACTAAATATCAAAGACCTGGGTCTTCTTCAAATTTTACCTTATGTAAGACTACGTAAAACCAGCGGGCCCCAGAACGGGGCCATGTTTGGCCCAGTGTATTAATTTGAACACTCCTGGTAGAGGTCTACTAGACGAAGATTCATACCAAATGCCAAAGAACCTCGGCCTTCTGGTTACAGACAAGCCGATTTTAAAGGTTTTCCCTACATTAGTTGGGCCCTCGGGCGGGGCCATTTTTGGCCACAGGGCTATAATTTGAACGATATTGGTAGTTGTCCACTAGATGAAGCTTCATACCAAATATCAAAGACCTGAGGCCCTGCCCTGAGCCATTTTTGCCCAGGGTTGTAAGTTGAACAATACTGGCAGAGGTCCACTAGACCGAAGATCTGCACAAAATATCAAAGACCTGGGCCTTCTGGTTTCAGACAACAAGCGTTTTAAAGGTCTTCCCTATATAAGCCTATGTAAGACTAGAGGGTGAATAAGGTTTTAATGCAATTTGACCTTGTGACCTACTTTTGATCCAACATGACCCATATTCAAACTAGACCCAGATATTATCAAGAAAAACATTCCGGTAAAGTGGCATGAAGATTGAAGCAAAATTATGGCCTCTAGAGGGTGAACAAGGTTTTAAAGAAAATTGACCTAGTGCCCCAGTTTTTCTTCCAACATGACCTATATTCAATTAAGGCGTAACTATACCAAATTTAGTGACACAACAAGAGGACCATGATGGTCCTAATTCGCTCACCTGAGTTAAGATATGTACATGTGTGTCCCAGGGTGGGGCAATTTTTGGCCCCAACTCTACGATTTGAAAAATCTTGGTAGACCCCGGTGCTGGGGTATATTTAGCCCCAGGGCTATAATTTGAACAATCTTAGTAGAGGTTCACTAGGTGAAGCGTCAAACCACATATCAAAGATCTGGGCCTTCTGATACCAGACAAGAAGATTTTTTAAGGTTTTCCCTATATAAGCCTATGTAAAACCAGTGGGCCCTGTGGAAGGGGTATTTTTGGCCCCAGGGCTACAATTTGAATAATCTTGGTAAAGGTCCACTAGATGAAGCTTCATACCAAATATCAAAGACCTGGGCCCTACGGCTTCAGAGAAGAAGATTTTTAAAGGATTTCCCTAAACAAGCCCATGTAAAACTGGTGGGCCGCCATGCGGGGCCATTTCTGGACACAGGGCTATAATTTGAACAATCTTGGTAGAGATTCACTAGATGAAGCTTCATACCAAATAATAAAGACCTGGGCCCAGTTTCAGAGAAGAAGATTTTTAAAGTATAAAGGATTTCCCTAGACAAGCACTTACATGTATGTGTAAAAGCGGTGGGCCCCAGTGTGGCGGCATTATTGGCCCCAGGGCTATAATTTGAACAATCTTAGTGGAAGTCCCCTAGATGAAGCTTCATACCAAATATCAAAGATCTGGGCTCAGTGGTTGCAGAGAAGAAATGTTAAAAAGATTTCCTTATACCAGAGGGCCCTGATTCGCTCACCTGAATGTCACTGTCTCTAGTACATTCTATTTTAAGCTCTGGTGGCCATCTTGTTGATCAGAGTGGAACGATCTTAGCTATTTTGGTAGGGTGTCACCTAGGCAACATTCCTTTGAAGTTTGAATCAAATTGACCTAAGGGTTTAGGAAGAGTTCGCATTTGAAGCAAATTTACCATGTTTTTCTATTTTTAGCTCTGGTGGCCATATTGTTCATCGGAGAGAGACCATTTTAGCTATTTTGGTAGAGAGTCATCTAAGCAACATTCCTATGAAGTTTGAATGCAATTGGCCCAATGATACAGGAGGAGTTGTCGTTTGAAGTTTTTTTCTATTTTTAGCCCTGGTGGTCATCTTGTTTATCGGAGTGGAATGATTTTAACTATTTTGGTAGGGAGTCACCTGGGCAACATTCCTGTGAAGTTTGAAGCAAATTTACAATGTTTTTCTATTTTAAGCTCTAGTGGCCATTTTGTTCATCAGAGTGGGATCAGTTTAGCTAATATGGTAGAGGGTCAACGACATAATTTTCCTGTGAAGTTTGAATCAAATTGGCCCAAGGGGTAAGGAGGAATTGTCGTTTGAAGAATTTTTCTAATTTTAGCTCTGGCAGCCATCTTGTTAGTCAGAGCGGAACAATTTTAGCTATTTTGGTAGGGAGTCAACCACATAATAGTCCTGTGAAGTTTGAATCATATTGACCTAAGGGGTAAGGAGGAGTTGTTGTTGGAAGATTTTTTCTATTTTAGCTCTGGCGGCCATCTTGTTCGCCGCATTGAACAATTTTAGTTATTTCTGTAGGGAGTCACCTAACTAACATTCCTGTGAAGTTTGAATCAAATTGGCCCAAGGGTTGAGGAGGAGTTCACGTTTTGACGTAAATTTACAAAGTTTTTCTGTTTTTAGCTATGGCGGCCATTTTGCTCATCAGACCGAAAACGATTTAGCCATTTTGGTAGTGGGTCTTCTAAGCACCATTACTATGAAGTTTGAATGAAATTGGCCCAAGGGTAAAGGAGGAGTAGTTGTTTGAAATTTTTTTTCTATTTTTACCTCTGGCAGCCATCTTGTTAGTCAGAGCGGAAAGATTTTAGCTATTTCTTTAGGGAATCACCTACATAACATTCCTGTGAAGTTTGAATCAAATTGGCCCAAGGGTTAAGGAGGAGTTCGTGTTTGAAGCAAATTTACGATGTTTTTCTATTTTTAGCTGTGGTAGCCATTTTGCTCATCATCGCAGAATCTTTTCAGCTATTTTGGTAGATGGTCACCTCAGCAACATTCCTATAAAGTTTGAATAAAATTGGCCCAAGGGTACAGGAGGAATTGTCGTTTAAAGATTTTTTTCTATTTTTAGCTCTGGTGGCCATCTTGTTTGTCAGAGCACAACAATTTTAGCTATTTTTGTAGGGAGTCATTTGGGCAACATTCCTGTGAAGTTTGAATCAAATTGGCCCACGGGTTGAGGAGGAGTTTGTGTTTGAAGCAAATTTACGATGTTTTTCTATTTTTAGCTATGGCGGCCATTTTGCTCATCAGAGCAATACTGTTTTAGCTATTTTAGTAGAGGGTCATCTAAGCAACATTCCTATGAAGTTTGAATAAATTTGGCCAAAGGGTACAGGAGGAGTTGTCGTTTAAAGAATTTTCTATTTTTAGCTCTGGCGGCCATTTTGTTCACCGGAGCGGAACCGTTTTAGCTATTTTGGTAGAGGGTCACCTAAGCAACATTCCTATAAAGTTTGAATGAAATTGGCCTTAAGGTACAGGAGAAGTTGTCGTTTATTTTTTTTTCTATTTTTAGCTCTGGCGGCCATCTTGTTCAGCAGAGCGGAACAATTTTAGCTATTTTTGTAGAGGGTCACCTCAGCAATATTCTTATGAAGTTTTATTGAAATTGGCTCAAGGGTTTAGGAGTTAGCATTTAAAGCAAATTGTTGACGCCGCACGACACACGACGCACGACGCACGATGCACGACGCACGACGCACGACGCACGACGGACATTGACCGATCACAATAGCTCACCATGAGCACGAAGTGCTCAGGTGAGCTAAAAAGGCCTTTCTGAAATTTAATCTTCATCAGTGTGTCTCAACCCCAAAGTTCTGAAACCGAAACGGATGATGGACAAGGCCCGGCAAACACAGCACACCCCCCTCCGGGCACATACCGACCGACGTAGCTCATGAGACAGGTAAACTGGAGGCATCAGACAAGAACCGCCTACCCTAGGACTTATAGGCGTCCCCAGCCGAGCATGGCCCTCATGCCCCACGGAAGTCCCTGGCATCAGGAAGGAGATGTCCAAAGTAGCGAGACTTGCAAAATTCAAAATATAACAAAAAGTGGCAACAAAATCCGCTAAGATACATGTCTCACCTGAGAAGTCAGTTTTAGATTGGAAAAATTATAATTTTATACTTAAAAATTAAAGATATAATATAGTTAGTTAAATCAGTACTTGAGCAGTAAGGAACTGATACTGAGCTACCCTCGGGGACGAACGAATCATCTACCAGCAGAGATACCGACCCAGTGGTTGCAATTAAGGCGTAACTATACCAAATTTAGTGATATTTAATCTTCATTAGTGTGTCTCAACCCCAAAGTTCTGAAACCGAAACGGATGATGAGCACATCCCCACGCGAGCACACACCGACCGACGTAGCTCATGAGATAGGTCAACTGGAGGCATCAGGCAAGAGACGCCTACCCCAGGACATATAGCCGTCCCCCACCGAAAACTAGACCCAGATATCATCAAGGCAAACACTTCCGTAAAGTGTCGTAGGACTGAAGCAAAACCATGGCCTCTTAGAGGGTGAACAATATTTTTTCGCAATTTTACGTACTGCCATAGTTTTTAATCCGAAATGAACAATATTCGAACTCGACCCAGATATCATCAAGGCAAACATTCTTGTAAAATTTCATGAAGATGGAAGCAAAATGTTGGCCTCAAGAGGGTGAACAAGGTTTTAAAAAACGACCTAGTGACTTAGTTTTTGACCTGACATGGCCCATATTTGAATTTTGCCTTGGTATCATCAATATAAACATTCTGGTAAAATTTCATAAAGATTGAAGAAACATTGTACCCTCTAGATGATGAACAAGGTTTTGACGCAATTTGACCTTGTCAACTAGTTTTTGGTCCGACATGAACCACTTTAGAACTCGATTCAGGTGTCATCAAGGCAAACAGTCCGGTAAAGTTTCATGAAGATGGAAATAAAACTTTGGTCTCTAGAGGGTGAACAATATTTTGGCCCGACATGACCAATTTGATATCATGAAGGCAAACGTTCTAATAAAGTTTCAGGAATATTGAATATTGAAGAAAAATTATGGCTTCTAGAGGGTGAAAAAGGTTTTAAAGACATTTGACCTGGTGACCTATGTTTTGACCTGATATCACCCATATTTAAACTTGTTCTCGATATCATCCAGACAAAGATTCTTGTAAAATTTCATGGAGATTGAAACAACATTTTGGCCTCTAGAGGGTGAACAAGGTTTTAAAGAAATTTGACCTAGCGACCTAGTTTTTGACCTGATATGACCCATAGTCACACTTGACCCAGATATCATCAAAGTGAACAGTCTGGTAAAGTTTCATGAAGATTGAAGTAAAACTTAGGCCTCTAGAGGGTGGACGAGGTTGTAAAGAAATTTGACCTGGTGAACTAGTTTTTTACCTCACATTATCCATTTTCAAACTTGACCTTGATACCATTAAGACAAATATTCTGGTATAGTTGCATGACGATTGAAGCAAAATTATGAATTCTAGAGGGTGAACAAAGTTTTGAAGAAAATTGACCTAGTGACCTAGTTTTTGATCTCACATTATCCATATTCAAATTTAACTTTGATCTCATCAAGACAAACATTCTTGTAATGTTTCATAAAGATTGACATAAAAATGTGACCACTAGAGTGTGAACAAGGTTTTAACGTAATTTGACCGGCTGGCCTAGTTTTTGACCCGACATAATCCATATTCAAACTTAACCCAGATATCATCAAAGTAAACATTCTGGTACAGTTTCATGCAGATTGAAACAAAACTATGGTCTCTAGAGGGTGAACAACGTTTTAAAGAAATTTGATCTAGTTACCTAGTTTTTAACCTGACAAACCCATATTCAAACCTGACCTAGATATCATCAAGACAAACATTTTGATAACGTTTCATTGATAAAGTTTCATGATGATTGAAGTAAAGCTGTGATCTCTAGAGGGTGAACAATGTTTTCAAGAAATTTGGCCAAGTGGCCTAGTTTTTAATCCGACATGACCCACATTCGAACTTGATCCAAATATCATCCAAACAAACATTCTGGTAATGGTTCATGAAGATTGAAACAAAACTGTGACCTCTAGAGGGTGAACAAGGTAAATGTTGACGACGCACGACACACGGCGCAAGACGCATGTACGATGGACAGAGGATGATCACTATAGCTCACCTTAAGCATTGGCCTTGTCGCCAAACATTGGCGGGCCGTGCAATAATATCCGATAGTAAAGTTCTCATATAATCTCCTGAATGTGCACTAAATCCAAAATGAATACTATTCCTTTATTTTTAAAACTATTGTCTTGTGTAACTTTCTCAAAACTCCCAAGCTAAAGCTAAAGAAAAAAAATCATACACCTTGTATAGAATCATGGAAAATGCTAGAACCGTCCAGATAAAGTATTTTCTTGATGCATGTGACCATTACGAAAACACGCCTATGCATACATATTAGAAATTTTATCATCAATTATGAAAATTTTCAGACATAAAATTCTGATTTTTTTTTTTTTTTACATTTCTGCACAAAACATAGATTGTGGGTACTCGATTCTAATGCTACAACTTTCAAGAAAATAAATGCTCATTGTCTAACATAGTGCATCAATAAAAGTACAGATTATTCTAGAAATGTTGTGTAACTTTTCTTCTAAACAGTTACTAATGAAAAATCTACCATATTCCAGATCCTTCTTTCCAAAAAGAAATTTAGTACATGCAAATAGCACAGTCAGTGCGGGAAGTGGGTCAGACATGCAAATCAAACTTTTTAACAAAATTCTGATATAGTACTAAAACATAGCAAGAGGAAATGCGGATCCGTGGCCATACAATATCCCAAAGAGGGGCAATATTAACCAGTGTCAGTGCAATAACTGTTTAATTATATATTAAATATAAATATATTGCGTAATTTCCAGTAGTTCTAGCCCAAAAACATATTTCTTGCACAAAATCCTATGAGCATAGCTGTATTCACAAGCAGTGTTCAGACAACAAAACCCATGTTCAAATCATGAAATTCATGTGCTGTTTGAACATGGGTTTCGAACGTTTGATATAACAAGATCGGCATTGCTGTGTTTACGTTCCGTTGAGTGACGTGAGGTTGTCGCCGTGGACGAAGTTTTTTAAAATTTTATGATGAAGTCAGAACGTCATCACGGAACTGACGTCATCGTTAACAACGTTCTATGGAGTTTTGTAACGTTTTTTGTCTCAATTTGGCGTTGGAATCGTAAATAATGTCAGAATAACGGTCACCAATGGTTATTTCATTGCATTTACTTTTACCGGGGTCCCTCGGAAGATCTTTGAACACTCCGTTTAGCGGTCCCATGTTCAAACAGCTTCCTCGAGGCCTGTACAAATGATAATGCATAAAAACATGGACAACTGACAGCTGGAAAATCATAGAGGATTTTAGTCAGCGACCCAGCCGATCACTCATACTAACCAGGCGCCGTATCTAGCAATACTGCCTGCGCCCTCACGAGCATTACTGGCAGGGTTTGCATGTCGTGTTATGTTAGTCTGTATCAAGATGATAGGGAACAGCTTAGATCGACAAGAGCATGAGCCATTAACACGGGCAGTAAACTACATAATCGGAGCGAATGGCTCTCGCAGGCAAATGTTGTGTGCGTCTTCCGGGTTACGTGCGGCTCTGAGTATACATGTATCAGTTTGTAAAAAGAAGATTGATCATTCATATTGTACACGTTTGTTTGAAAGATCAATCATCAATAAACTAGAGATATTGTCATAAGGAACATTTGTGTGAAGTTATATTGAAATTGGTGAGAAAATGTAAGCGCTAGAGCAATGACAGTTTTTCTAAAAATAGCCACAGTGACATTGGTCTTGAAAGTCGAACTGGTTCAAGGTAATGTCATAAGGAACATTTGTTTGAAGTTATATTGAAATCAGTGAAGAAATGTAGTCGCTAGAGCGATGACAAAGTTTTTCTAAAAATAGCCACAGTGACTTGACCTTGAAAGTCTAAATCGCTCGAGATATTGTCATAAGGAACATTTGTGTGAAGTTATATTGAAATCGGTGAAGAAATGTAAGCGCTAGAGCGATGAAAAAGTTTTTCTAAAAATAGCCACAGTGACCTTGACCTTAAAAGTGGAACTCGTTGATATTGTCATAAGGAACATTTGTGTGAAGTCATATTGAAATCGGTAAAGAAATGTAAGCGCTAGAGCGATGACAAAGTTTTTTCTAAAAATAGCCACAGTGACCTTGACCTAAGGCCATGACCTTGAAAGTCAAAATCGCTCAAGATATTTTTATAAGGAACATTTGTGTGAAGTTATATTGAAATTGGTGAAAAAATGTAGGCGCTAGTGCGATGACAAAATTTTTTCTAAAAATAGCCACATTGACCTTGACTTTGAGGTCATGACCTTGAATGTCGAACTCGCGTGAGATATTGTCATAAGGAACATTTGTGTGAAGTTATATTAAAATCAGAGAAGAAATGTAGGCGCTAGAGCGATCACAAAGTTTTTCTAACAATAGTCACAGTGACCTTGACCTTGAGGCCATGACCTTGTAAGTCGAACTCGCTCAAGATATTTTTATAAGGAACATTTATGTGAAAATATATTGAAATTGGTGATAAACTGTAGGCGCTAGTGCGATGACAAAGTTTTTTTCTAAAAATAACCACATTGACCTTGACCTTGAGGTCTTGACCTTGAAAGTCGAACTCGCTCTAGATATTGTCATAAGGAACATCTGTGTGAAGTTATATTGAATTCAGTGAAGAAATGTAGGCGCTAGAGCGATGACAAAGTTTTTCTAAAAATAGCCACAGTGACCTTGACCTTGAGGCCATGACCTTGAAAGTCGATCTCGCTCAAGATATTTTTATAAGGAACATTTGTATGAAGTTACATTGAAATTGGTGGAAAAATTAGGCGCTAGTGCGATGACAAAGTTTTTCCGAAAATAGTCACAGTGACCTTGACCTAGAGGTCATGACCTTGGAAGTCGAACTCGCTCGAGATATTGTCATAAGGAACATATGTGTGAAGTGATATTGAAATCAGTGAAGAAATGTAGGCGCTAGAGGAATGACAAAGTTATTCTAAAAATAGCCACAGTGACCTTGACCTTGAGGACATGACCTTGAAAGTAAAACTCGCTCGAGATATCTTTATAAGGAACATTTGTGTGAAGTTATATTGAAATTGGTGGAGAAATGTAGGCGCTAGAGTGACGACAAAGTTATTCTAAAAATAGCCACAGAGACCTTGACCTTGAGGTGGTATGTGTGTCTGGATAGACCCAATGTCTGTATCAGTCAATGCATCTTATCATAAGGAACAATAATATATAAGGTTAAGGGATGGGGTTTTGGATAGTTTCTGAGATATAAAGACTTTAATGAAGCAAAGGGGGCGGGGAATGGCCCAGGGCTGACCGTAGGGACCCAAAGTCTGTGTCATGGAATGTGTAATATCATAAGCAACAATAATATATATGGTTTAGGTGTTCGAATCTGATTAATTTTCAAGATAATTAGACATTTTGACAGTTTTGCATACAAATTTCTTTATGAAAATTTTGACCTGTCACGCAATCTGACCCCTGGGCCCACCCAGGGGCACGACCCAGGGTCAACTTGAACATGAACTGATAGGTCTTGGTCTGAGTAAATGTCATAGGAAATTTCAACTTTGTAGCACAACAGGTAAAAACATTATGAGTTCCAATGCGAGCCCGAGGTTTGAGCTCGAAATTTCAGCTCGACATTTCAGCCCGAGGTGGTTACGAACGTGACATACAAACGTACGCACGTAACATCACTGCGAAACGCTATATGTCCCACTCCTGCCAAGGCAGGCGGGGGCATAAAAAAAGAATGGCATGCTGTCCTCGTGTCTATTAACTGGTTTCATACCCAAAGGAAAGTTGGTAAATGTGAACGATCTTGTCTGAATCACTTGTGGCATGAGGTGACCGGTAGTAAGTAAAAGGAACATCGCAGCAATTCTCGGCTGATTTTCCTTTCAAATCCGTAT
The DNA here is from genome assembly GCA_963580285.1 of Lucinisca nassula. NCBI lineage: Eukaryota > Metazoa > Mollusca > Bivalvia > Lucinida > Lucinidae > Lucinisca > Lucinisca nassula. Next base: position 65,165,431 of record OY757022.1, read on the forward strand.
ACGCGCGAAATGTTTCGCATTATTTACTTGCGAACCTGTAACCTTTCTCAAAACCACAAAGATGAAAAATGACAAAATTCTACACATTTCGAATACTTCTACAATGGCTCCTAGACGTATTCGAAATGTGCATAACAATGGCTCATTCGATCCCCGCCCATCGGGGCTTGGAGAAATAGATGGGCTGCATGATTGCTCCACGCAGAGCTAAATCCGACCGCACACGAATACTGGTAAACCGCATAGAGGTCAAGTGATGCGAGTTGGACCGCCATTGGTTTCATTGGGCGACAGGGCTTGAGGTGTCATTTCATCTCAATGTCGGGTAAAAGTCCCACTAAATTGGTAGCAACGTCTCAATAATGAACTATACAATGTTGAAGGGGACGTTAATCCTCAAATTCTACAATGGCTCTGATGGTGATGGGCGGCTCTGAATATATTGATCGGTTCTGAGGGCTAATGGAAAAAAATGATTTTAATTTGTTTGATTGATTTGAGATTTAACGTCCTCGTTAACACTATTTAGGTCACTTTGGTTTCAATTTTGTGGGACTTTTCCCCGACATTGGCCGGCCTCGGTTGCTCAGTCGGGTGCGCGTCTGATTGGTGATCAGGAGGATCCGGGTTCGACACCTGCCGGTGTCGCAACATTTTTTCGTGGAGATTGACCGTGAAATCTTTTATACGACCATTCTCTCCCTTCCGCTGATTCAAGAAAGGCAGTTGTCAGTTTCTGGCGAAAGAATGTGCACTGTACTAGTTAACCACTTACGGTACAGGAAAAGAGGGGGTAGGTAAACTGGCAGGCTCAAAAATGACCTATAATAGTGTTTACTGGGCCGTTAAAGTCCAATACAAACAAACAAGTTACCCGTCATTGAGACGAAATGACATCTCAATACCTGCCGCCCAATGAAACCAATACGGCGGTCCGACTCGCACCACTTTGCCTGGACAGGCTTATATACATCATAGTGTAGTTTATGGTTTCTTGTCCTTTGAGATCATTGATTCCATTGTTGAATTTTGAGAGTGAGTGAGTGAGTGAGTGAGTGAGCGAGTTTTAGTTTCACGTCCCACCAACAACTAAGGTCATACGGAGACGGGACCTCGGTTTAAAGACTCACCCGAAAGTCTGGAGAAGTCTGGGATCGATCCTGCGATCCCTGGTTTACAAGGCGAGTAGCGTAACCACTGCACCACGAAGGCTTCTGTTGAATTTTGAGAATATTTGAGGTCACTGATGAGGCCTAATTGGCCGAAACTAGCTAGTCTGGCCCAGAAAACATGTACACTCCATATTTTCAAGTTCTGTGGTGTATTCCTTGCTTCCAAAGGATAACCCTTTCTAGAACATATTTGACGTCACTACAGCTGGTGTCTGGGAATGTGTGACGGCCGTAAGAAGTCTCCCTGCCCTACATCATAGTGTAGTTTATCTTTTCTTGTCCTTTGGGATCATTGATTCCATTGTTGAGTTTTAAGAATATTTGAGGGTCAGTGATGAGGCCTAATTGGCCGAAACTAGCTAGTCTGGCCCAGAAAACATGTACACTCCATATTTTCTTGTTCTGTGGTGTGTTCATTGCTTCCAAAGGATAACACTTTCTTGAACATATTAGACCTTTTAACTGGTTCACCAGTACTCGTGTGTGGTTGGTTTCAACTATGCGTGGAAGCATCATGCAGCCCGATCTGTTTCTCCAAGCCCCGATTGGCGGGGGCAAGGAAAGGGGAATAACTACTGTTTAATGAATAAAGCTGCAACTGCGAAGGCCTGATGCTCTGACTCTGGTAGGGCCCACCGAAGTCTAGCTGTTGGTTTTCTCTTGCTCAGTTATTTCATGCTGTCGAGTCCTCATCGCTGTTTCGTCTCTGTAGTCGTTTGATTTTTAATGTTCCCAGAGCTGTAGAACTGATGATACAATCAGATCCCAAATTATTCCCACAATATGACTAGGGAAATAAGTCAAAACATGAAGTGACGGCAGTAAACAAAACGGACAACAGGTAAACCGAGTCAGCAGCTGTTTTCCAAACAGGTGGTGACTCAGAATATCCAAACATAACTAAAAAGGAGCAAAATACATAAGTGGGGGGAGAGAATCAGAATCACCAACATGACAAACAGTAAACTGGAAGGACAAACGTAACTAAAAATCAACCACCCAAAATTGGGAGAATCAGAATCATAAATGTAACAACATATATGAGTAGGGAAAGAATCAGAACCACCAAAACAAAAAATGAAGGAACAACAGCAAACGCGCCGACTTGGAACCGTCGGTAAAATACTGGTGAGTTTAAGTTAACTATCCCGGATCCAAAGCCTGACCTTCACGTTCACTGTGGTTCAGCCAAGTATTTGTTTGGTCCGCGTGTGAAGGTTTTCTACCTTATCAGTGGATCAACTCGGTAAACAAAGAAATCATGATTAAAGCCACGTTTACACAAGGATGATGTTTGTTTTGTTTGATTTGAGGTTGACTCGACCGTAAAACGCGCGGAGCCATCCGGTGCTTAACACAACGCCACAGGTACACTGGAGCAAAAAATAACCAACAGTTGGACCCCGTTGGACCAAGCAACAGACATAAATGCCAAAGCCATCATGGAGGTTGAACTCCGATCCACCGTGTAATTAAAGAGGAAAGCATAATGTCTGACGGTGATTGGGTCAAACACAATGCATGAAGACTGTTGAATAGAATTTGTATTATATCCAATGCGTTTGTAACGTTTAATGATATTCTGAAATTCTTCCGAAAAGTTCGGTTTGCCTTTTTTTTATCTTAATTTATGTATAATGTCGCCAAAAAACTCAGGATGTGACATCCCCTGCAGCAAAAGTCTATTTAACTCGACCTTTAATTTAGAAATTAATTGATAGTGTCGGCGCTAAAACTTAGAAAATGCTTTCCGAAGTTTATGGTATCGATATCCCTGATGTAGCAGTTTAGTTAAACTTTTATTACGAGTGTTAAAATCAGCGCATCACGAAAACACTCCTATATAATTTTTACCCCCTGGAACCCCACTTTTATATAGTAAAACTGGGGTTCGCAGGGGTAAACCTTATTTTTCTTATTCAATATCACAATTTTTCATCTTGAAACTTTCATTTTTTTCGGTGATAAAGGTTACAATGTATTTGTATAGGCGTGTTTTCGTAATGGACAGGAATATCACCATCTAAAATCGGAAGTTAACTATATATTAAGATCAAAAATCATTGCGCTTATCATAATTTAGTTGAAACAAAACCATTTGAAATGTTCAAATGCAAATCCAAAAACGGAACTTCGATATCAGAATTATTGGCTTTGTTTAACTGCAACTCAGATGGATAAATTCGATTGACCATTCCTTCAAAGTAAGGGTTGTCGATATTTAAAAGATCATCTAAATATCTTGAGACAGAGTAAAAGGCTTCAATAATGTCAGCTTGACTTTGACTAGAAAGTGACATAATAAAATCTCGTTCATAAAAAAAAACTAAAATAAATGACCTACAAGAGGAGCACAGTTTGTACCGATTGAAACAAACTATTTTACGTTTTGCCTATGTAACTTTGTTCCAAAACGAATGTAGATCTCATCTAAAAGATAAGATAAAGCGTCACGCACAGTTTGACAAGACCAGAATGTATATTGTTTTTAGTTTTGTATCTGGTGTAAAGAAGGCACGTCTGTTATTGCATGCAATGAAAGTAGAACCCTGACTTTGAAAAGTGCTTTCAATCAAATTAATAAGTTTTTCCTTTATCAAGCTGTGTACAGAGTGGAAAAATCATATGTATCAGACTAGACGCTCGAAAACCTCTTAACTTTAATACATTAAGTACCTCACCAGACTTCTTTATAGACCAAAACAATTTTACATGCTCTTTCATAGACAGTTTCACAATATCTAATAATTTGATTCTTAATAGCGGTGAGACACGAAGTTAATGATTTAGAAATATCAGTAGTCGTACAAGTCTTCATGCGGACTGGACTAATTGTTTGTCTAAACCACGACTGAACAAAGGGCGAGGATTGTGGCCATGAGGAATCGATTTACAACCTCCACCCCCGCACCCCAAACACCCCTATCCCCGGTGAAATACTTTGCCAGTTCTTCTGTCGCGGTTTATTTGTACAATACAATGAGACTTCGATGGATCGAACGCCGATGGCTCGCTTACCATGACAGATTCGAACACATTCTTGAGTCCCAAAAATATGCGTTCCTTTTAGCGTTTATATTATAAAAGTCAACAATAAAATATATTGTCTAAGGATTTTCCACTATTCCAAAGCTAAACACTCAACAAATAAATTTGCTCTTACCTGTGAACTAATTCATATATCAAAAAGAAATTGATACCAACCACTGATGCAGAAATGTTTTATATCATTTTTTAATGCAAGAACTTATTGAAAAACCATGACCAGAGGCTATATTAATCTAAAATTAAATCAAATGTCGTAACAGATATTATTAATTGACTATCCTGTATTGATCGGAGGTCATTCGTATTAACACCAGGTCAACCAATATTAAGTGAGGTCCAGTGAGGTCAAAATATCAATAATCATGTTTTTTAACTGTGTCAATTAATAAAATTGTCACTAATCAAGTCATTTCGCATTGACCCAGTTATAGGTCCTCGGTTAGCTGCTCAGGCCAATGCAGCAGACCTCGGACCTGTACCTGGGCTAATACGAAATGACTTGATTAATAACATTATAATACAGGTCAAGGGTATAAAAAGTCTAAAATTATGTAGGCATATGTGGATTCAATTCTCGAATTTGGCAGAGGCTCTGTTCTATACTGATTGTTCTAATCAAAGCACTGAGGGTACTGGTTGGTCGTTTATTGAACTAAGACTTAGACTGTTTCGTTTTACCCTTAAACTCAAGTATTTCAAGCAAGCTGTGTGGATCTGATCAGACGTGGCGTTATGTGGCGTCTGATCTGGGCCTACATTGTTTTGCATTGCCACAGAACACGTGCCCTGTCCAGAATTTTTTACACAGTGCTCTGTTCTCACAGGGAGAAGATTAGCGCTGAAATAGATATATATAGGCAGATATAGGCCAAGAGAACTTTTTTTCGAAAATGGTTACTTGGAAAGTTGGACAGTTTTTTTATGATTTGCCTTTCAAGCTGAATCTATGCTGCATATGAAACCACTGTGTGGACAACTTCTCTGAATTGCACAACGTCGCCACAGATAATAAAGTATGGCAGCCCGTTAATTCAATATTCTTGTATGAGTCTCAAAAATCCGATATTATCTCAATTATGCGCTAATATTTTTAAACAAAAATAGCGTTCAGGGGTTGAAATGTGTCAGTTCTAATGATTAATTATATTCCCTTATACTTTTGATGACATATGTGTTAGCCTGAAGCAATCAAAATTGTGTACTCTACGTAACAAGCAAAAAATAAAGTTTTCTTTAATCTCATTTGTATATGAGATTACTCAACAAGATAATTTCCCCACACACAATTGATAACTGTTCTAAGATCACATTATCGCCAAAAGCGGTGAAATTTTTTTTTCCAATTTGGCTGCCATTTGGATAGGGCATGTTAACCGTTTTTGTTGATTTTTTTTGGTGTTTTATTTTTTGTAAATGATTCCGTAAACTTTTGAATGGCCGTGCTTTAATTGCGTACGTGTACAGTGGCACGTCCGTTCGTCAACGTCATTAAGCAGTTTTTAATTCTCATGCAAAATAGAGACTTTAAACGGCATTGAATTTGACATGACTGGCTAGAAAATGAATTCGCTTGAAAAGAGCCGGCTTCAGATCTGTAATAAGAAACTCTGACATAATAAAGTTAATGCAGTGTAGGTTTTTACCAAATGACAAATTTAAATGTAAATTCCGTAAACAATAAAACGTGAGAAAGAGGTATTATAAAATGCGGAGTTCCACAGGGATCTGTTTTAGGACCATTGCTAATTTTTATATTTTTAAATGGTTTGCCACTGTCATTTTTCTCATACATACGTTTCATTTGTTTATACCTATATTTTGTTTGTTGATAGTTGTTACTATTGTATGATTAATGGAGGGGCTCGTGTAAGATTGGTCTAATTAAGGCGTTGCTATTCCAAATTTAGTGACACAGAGGCCTTTCTGATATTTAAGCTTCATCAGTGTATCTCAATCCCAAAGTTTTGAAACCGAAACGGATGACGGACAAGACCCGGCAAACACAGCACATCCCGCTCCGAGCACACACCGACCGACGTAACAAGCAACCCTCTCCAAATAGAAAAAAAAATACGTTAGATTATTGAATTAAGATTAAGGAACTTACTTATTACTCACTCACTCACTCACTCACTCACACACACACACACTCACTTAATTCGTTTTCATTAAAACTTCATGGCAACTAGTTTCAGGTATTTATTCATATAAAACAATACTATGATTATGTCAAGTTTCTGTAATCCGGTTTCCACGTTCCTTAGTATAAATTGGATTAGATGTCTTTCTATGAAAATACCGATGCAACCAATATCCCTTTCGAAATGAAGTTCAGACACAAAACTTTTTTTTTTTCAAAATAACTCATTTAATAGTTTCACTTACTTCGCAGTCATTGTTTACGAACCAGGATTGCAAATAGATCTAAAATATATTGGTATCTCTTAAACAGATTCTTGCGTATTGTAAAGATGATGAAAAGCCTATAGGTATGATAGAAATATTATTGGATGATATTTTTTGTGTTACAGTACATGATTATGTGGCGTAAAAATCGTGCAATTGTTGTATAGCGTATAGACAAGTAACCTAAACGTTTGGCTGATTTCAAAGTGAACTTAAGAGGGCAGTCTTGACAGTGTAGTTTATAGTTTCTTGTCCTTTGGGATCATTGGTACCATTGTGGAATTTTGAAAATATCTGAGGGTCACGTATGAGGTCCAATCGGCCGAAACTAGCTAGTCTGGCCCAGAAAACATGTACACTTCATATTTTGCAGTTCTGTGGTGTATTCCTTGCTTCCAAAGGATAACCCTTTTATAGAACATATTTAACTTCACTTCAGCTAGTGTCTGGGAATGTGTGGCGGCCGTAAAAAGTCTCCCTGTCCTACATCATAGTGTAGTTTAAATTTTCTTGTCCTTTAGGATTATTGATTATATCGTGGAATTTTGAAAATATCTGAGGGTCACTGATGAGGCCTAATTGGCCGAAACCAGCTAGTCTGAACATATGGGCTTGAATCATGAAAAAAAAATGAAAAAAAAAATTTTTTTTTTTTGTGGTACTATATTAGAGTCTCTAATATAGTACCAAAAAAAAAAATTTTTTTTTTGTGGTACTATATTAGAGTCTCTAATATAGTACCAAAAAAAAAAATTTTTTTTTTTTTTTTTTTTTTCATTTTTTTCATGATTCAAGCCCCTATGGTCTGAACCAGAAAACATGTTCACTTCATATATTCCAGTTCTGTGGTGTATTCCTTGCTTCTAAAGGATAACCCTTTTATAGAACATATTGTACATTGTAGTACAACATATTTGAAATCTGTACAGGTTTTTTTAATTTAGTTTGACGTTTGTTAAATAACTTTCACAATTGACTGTTCTGTTTTAGGTCAAAACATATACTATCTTTGAAGTGTACTTCTTTCCTCTCTAATTTTGGTGTAACAACCAAAAACAAATAAACTATTTAAACATGAAAGCTGAACAAAATGTATAAAAATATAAAAAGAATAAAATGAAAAAAATAAATAAATAAATAAAAATAAAAATGTAAAAATGAAATAAAAAAATAAATAAAAAACTATCGTGGGGATATCAATTTCGTGTTACATTAGAATAGCATACTGAAAAATATGAAAAATTATCCCTTAACTTCAGTTTTCTGGTTCTTCTGTCGCGGTTTAGTTTTGTTATGGTTTGTCTTTGAGTGTGTGCATCGCTTATATTATTTTGTTTTGGATAGTCAATTGGCCATTTTGTGGGAAAGTGACTGTCCTTTTGGCTTTCCGCTATTGATGTTTCCATAAGGGTCTGGTTGGTTCATGTTTGTGTTTCTTTTCCTTTGGAGTCTTTGACGGGAGCTGTGGGTTAATTGTATCGGTTCCTGATCATTGCCTTCTTTTCTATTTTCTATTCATGAAATCTGCAATCACCACCTGATGATGACTGGAAGAGGAGTCGAAATATTTTTTAATGCCAAAAATCGATGAAAGAGTTCCTGCTTTTGTCTAATATTGAATAAGTGACTCGTTAAAATGCCATTAATACAATGCTTTGCAAGGCTAATTTAAAACAGCCAAAAAGGTAAAATATATAACCAGACACAGATTTAATGGGTCCGGAGCTTGTTGAACATAGTGTTTTTCACCGTGGGGCAAACATTTCACTAAAACTGCTGTATGTATAATGGATTTGTTGGTGTTGATATTACAACTGGTGTTATTATGTATTACTTATTTCTTTTTTTATTTTCAGCCGAGATGTTTAATTCTTTCGCAACAAACTGTCGTCTCCTCTTGGCAGAACATACAACAGTATATATTAAGCAGAATAAATACCATTTATAATCCTGTTTGCGTTATTTACAACATTTACAACACGTTGAGGTCACTTCAGTAATTCTAGCAGCAAAACGGCTTTCCATACAAAAAGCATTTTTAATGCCAGTTCGCAATCCGGTTTTGAATTACCTATAGTTTATGCATTTTATATGCAAAAAATCAGCTGTCCTACTTTCCAGGTAAGAATCGATGGCTGGCGAGTACCTACAGTCTATATTTTGAGCAGATACGAGCGTATAAGAAAAATATAACATTTTTCATCTTAAAATGTTCGTAGTTTTTTTTGGCGGTAATGTTTACAATGTATTTGTATAGGCGTGTTTTCGTGATGGAAAGATGCACTATATGTGTGTGTCGGAATTCTATCACCAATTCAGCCTTGGTATTATTGATAAGACTGTCCAAGACAATCTGTGTTCGTGTCATCTTCCTCATAAACAAGAATGATTAGACCATTAGCATTTCAATATACTTTAAGCTACATTTTATTTCTTACTGAGAGCAATTAATATTATTTCTGACAGATGGTGCTGGTCAGGCAATGCCTAGCTTTAAAGACAAACTTGCTATGTCTTTCCTGCCTACTTAAAGAAAATTCTTTTTTCCAAACAAGCTTTCTTTGATAAAAACTTGAACTAGGTCCTAATGAGTACAGTAAAACCTTTTTAGGGGCCACCTCTATTAAGCAAGCAAGCTGTCTTAAACAAGTAATCATTTGGTTTCCCCCAAAAAGGCAAATTCAATAAATTTCACCTGTATTAAGCAAGGACCTGCCTTCAGCAAGCACATTTTTGTTATCCCTTAGGTGCTTGCTTAATACAAGTTGGACAGTAAACATTTAGTTAACATCACGTGAACTAGTCCTTGAAATGAACATCCCTAAAACCCAACCCAACTAAAACCTTTTGAGTGGCCACCTCCATTAAGCAAGCAAGCTGTCTTAAGCAAGTAATCATTTGGTTCCCCCAAAAAGGCAAATTCAATAACTTTCACCTGTATTAAGCAAGGACCTACCTTCAGCAAGCACATTTTTGTTATCCCTTAGGTGCTTGCTTAATACAAGTTGGACAGTAAACATTTAGTTAACATCACGTGAACTAGTCCGTGAAATGAACATCCCTAAAACCCAACTTTATATAGAGAAATCCGTGGTTTACGGGCAGAGGTCTACTAGACGATGTTGTGTATCAGGGCCTTCCGGTTTCGGACAAGAGGCGTTTTAATGGTTTTCCCAATATAACCTCATATAACACATTCGGGACCCTGGGTGGGACCAATTTTGGCCCCGGGGCTATAATTTGGATAACTTTGGAAGAGTTTCACTAGACGTAGCTGTCTACCAAATATCAAATCCCCGGGCCTTCTTGCTTGTTTTCCCTTTATAAGTCTATGCAAAATATGTAAAATATGTGGGCCCCTGGGCGGAGCCAATTTTGGCCACAGGGCTATAATTTGAACAATCTTGGTATAGGACCAAACTTCATACCAAATTTCAAAGACCTGGGCCTTCTGGTTATAGACAAGAAGATTTTTATAGGTTTTCCCTCTATGTAAACCATGTGGGCCCCTGGACCTTGCAATGTTTGGCTCCAGGGCTATAATTTGAACAATCTTGACAGAGGTTGACTAGACGAAGCTGTGCACTAAATATCAAAAGCATGCGCCTTCTGGTTTCAAAGAAGAAGATTTTGTAAAGGTTTTCCCTATATAAGTCAATGTAAAATATGTGGGTCATTTTTGGCCCAGGGCTCTAGTATGAACAATCTTGGCAGAGGACTAGTTTCCCGATAATCGACCAATCTGTACGCTCAGTGATTTGATTATTTCTGCGTGCACATCGTTGCTGTGATTGCATCATGACGGCAATTAGCTATTTAATTTTCAGTCACTGATGTCACGAACAAGTTTTTATGAAACGTTACGCGGTGTAGGCCATAGCTGGAAGGATGGGAGAGGCCATACACTATATAAATACTCATTGAGGATGAGCGCGACAGTCTGTGAGTGTTGTCATTATGAGTAGGAAATCGAGCTCGTTTTGAGCGGAGAGAAGTTGAAAGTAATGAAAGAGATGGCATATGTTCTGAACTGATACAGGTGTTTCAAACCACAAAATCGTAATTAAGACATATTCAAACTTGCAAGGAAAAATCGTCAAACGGGGAAAAGATCAAAGACTGCCTATAATCAGACAGTAGTTCCGTAACACCTTTATATGCTAAAAACAGCCGAAATAAATAAATAAAAAAGAAATCTGTGAGAAAGTGCTCTCTGAAAACAAAATGATGATCATGTGGCCGTCTTCTGGATACTGCATTGTGATTGTTTGTGTTATATACTCTGCAATGTCAGTTGAAGTTGCATCAAAACAAGCTACCTCACCGGCAAAACGATTTGAGCAAGATTCCGCCGGGGAGCAGCACGGTGTGAGACTCTTTGGAGATTCAGGATATGGCTCCAGAATTCAAACCGCTTCTCAGATAGCGAAGTGGAGGGAAATGTCGAATACTGTCTATGGAAAATATGGACCAGGACGCAAACGAAGCCTCCCAGTCAACAGCGAGTTCGGTCATTACGCTGGTGAACGACCACAGCTGTATGAGATGGGCGCGGATGAATTCGATAGTGAAAGACAGTTTGATTCTCGCCGTTCTGAATATGAGTTAAAGCTTATCTGTTTAGATTTGTTAGAATATTTTTGGAAGGCGTACAAGGGTGGTATCAGACAGATAGCTGCTATAAAACACGGGCTGGACAAAATATGTTTATGAAAATTATGTTTCTGGATAAAAGAAAAGATGAAAGGAGATTCTACTCTGCAGACAAGCAACGCTGACTCAATGTTGAAACAACGTTCTTGCATTAAATCCTACGAACACAGCTCTTTGAAGCTATTCTTTAACCCCTTTTGTACCAAATGGAATCTTCCTCCGAATATATAGCAGGAGTCCACTTCAAAATTTAGGGGTGTCAGGTTGGGTTTCATTAAAAATTTATTTGGAAAATGGCTGAACATTTTGCAAATAGTGTAGGCCCTGATCAGACGCCGCGTTCTGTGGCGTTTGATCTGGGCTGCACTGTGTACCAGAGTACTCCTTTTGGGGTTTCTGGTCCTAAATGGGTTAATAAGTCGTGTGCAAACAACAAAACCATGTTCAAATCATGACATTCACGTGCTGTTGAACATGGATTTTGAACTTTTGATATCACAAGATCGGCCTTGCATTATTTATGCAACGCTGAGCGACGTAACGTTAGCGCCCTGATAGTAGTATTTCAGAATTTTATGATGTCGTGAGAGGGTTACCGCGTAGTTGGCGTCACTGAACTAGCCGCTATTTCGGTTTTAAGATTTTATATAAATTAGATATGGAGCTCTGGGAAGTTTTCGTCACAATTTGGCGTTTGAATCGTTAGTTATGCAAACACAACGATCATCCATGCATGGTTGGTTCATTTCAGATCCCTCGGAAGAAAGGACAAGTCTCCATAAGGGGGTTTTCCTGGTACCTGAATTTTTCAATAATATTTTGGGAAAATATAGCCACACAGAGGGGACATTCAACCCAGGTAAGTTTGAATCAAACAGAACTCTAGTTTTGTGATAAGGGTTTATCAAAAGTGGGTGGGGTAATTCCATATCAGTTCTACCAAGGACAATTAATCAGCAATTGACTATATTAAAATAGCACACTGACAAAACTTTTTGCCATGCAATGCATAGACTGTGGGTACATATTAATGTGAAATAGGGTGATTGTATATTTTATTGAACTTTGCTAAAATATAATAATTTATTTGCACTTTGCGGATTTTCATTAATTTTTCATCTACCAACTTTGCCAAAAAGTTGAACATTTCTCTATTAAGCAACACATTCTTACCTCTTTTCTAGAAAATACTTATCAATGATTGGCCATTGCAGAATTGTAAGGATTTTTTAGCTCACCTGAGCACGAAGTGCTCAAGGTGAGCTTTTGGGATCAGTCTTTGTCCGTCGTCCGTCGTCCGTCGTCCGTGCGTGCGTCCGTCCGTCGTCAACTTTTGCTTTAAACAACTTCTCCTCCAAAACTGCTGGACAGATTTTGATCTAATTTCACAGGAATGCTCCTTGAGTGATCCTCTACCAAAATTGCTCAAAGTGTTCCACTCGGGTGAACAAGATGGCCGCCAGAGCTAAAAATAGAAAATTCTTTAAACGACTTCTCCTGCTTAACCAGTGGATGGATTTTGAAATTGTTTCACAGGAATGTTCCTTGGATGACCCTCTACCAAAATTGCTCAAACCGTTCAGCTCGGGTGAACAAAATGGCCACCAGAGCTAAAAATAGAAAAACCTTTTAACATTTTCTTCTCCTTAACCAGTGGATGGATTTCGAAATTACTTGACAGGAAAGTTCCTTGGGTGACCCTCTACCAGAATTGCTCAAACCGTTCCGCTCGGGTGAACAAAATGGCCGCCAGAGCTAAAAATAGAAAAAGCTTTAAACAACTTTTTCTCCTTAACTAGTGGATGGATTTTAAAATTACTTCACAGGAATGTTCCTTCGGTGACCCTCTACCAAAATTGCCCAAACCATTCCGCTCGGGTGAACAAAATGGCCGCCAGAACTAAAAATTTCGAAAAGCTTTAAACGACTTTTTCTCCTTAACCAGTGGATGGATTTTGAAATTATTTCACTGGAATGTTCCTTGGGGGATCCTCTACCAAAATTGCTCAAACAGTTCCGCTCGGGTGAACAAAATGGCCACCAGAGCTAAAAATAGAAAAACCTTTAAACATCTTCTACTCCTTAAACAGTGGATGGATTTTGAAATTTCACAGGAATGTTCCTTTGGCAAACCTCTACAAAAATTGCTAATGCTGTTCCCCTCGGGTGAACAAAATGGCCACCAGAGCTAAAAATAGAAAAACCTTTAAACGACTTCTTCTCCATAACCAGTGGATGGATTTTGAAATTATTTCACAGGAATGTTTGTTTGGTGACCTTCTACCAAAATTGCTCATACTGTTCCGCTCGGGTAAACAAAATGGCCACCAGAGCTTAAAATAGAAAAACCTTTAAACGACTTCTTCTCCTTTACCAGCGGATGGATTTTGAAATCACTTAACAGGAATGTTCCTTGGGTGGCCCTCCACCAAAATTGCTCAAACTGTTCAGCTCGGGTTAACAAAATGGCCGCCAGAGCTAAAAATAGAATAAACTTTAAACGCACTTTTCTCCTTAACCAGTGGATGGATTTTGAAATTATTTCACCAGAATGTTCCTTGGGTGACCCTCTACCAAATTTGCTCAAACCGTTCCAACAAACAGGTCAACAAAATGGCCACCAGAGCTAAAATTAGAAAAACCTTTAAATGACTTCTCCTTAACAAGTGGATGGATTTTGAAATTATTTCACAGGAATGTTCGTTCGGTGACCCTCTACCACAATTGCTCAAACCGTTCTGCTCGGTTGAATAAAATGGCCACCAGAGCTAAAAATAGAAAAAACTTTAAACAACTTCTTCTCCTTTACCCGTGGATGGATTTTGAAATAACTTCACAGGAATGTTCCTTGGGTGACCCTCTACAAAAAGTGCTCAAACCATTCTGCTCTGGTGAACAAGATGGCTGCCAGAGCTAAAAATAAAAAAACCTTTAAACGACTTCTTCTCCTTAACCAGTGGATGGATTTTGAAATTACTTGACAGGAATGTTCCTTGGGTGACCCTCCACCAAAATTGCTCAAACTATGCCGCTCTGGTGAACAAAACCTTTAAACAACTTCTTCTCCTTAACCAGTAGATTGATTATGAAATTATTTGACAGGAATGAGGTTTGAGGTTTTTAGCTGTGGTGGCCATCATGTTCAGTTAAGCAAAATATTTTTAGCAATGTTGTTAGAGGGTCACTCATAGAACATTCCTATAAAATTGCTTCCTTTTAGAGACAGATGTCTTTTTAAAGTTTTGGCTCCCACCCACCTTGGCTGCAAGGTGCTTCTAAAGGAATATTGGTAAACAACTTTGAAGGTTTTAGCCTGTCTAGGCGAAGTGGTGCAAGTGGAACCATCAATACATTTAAACCCCATTGGTTTCATTGGGCAGCAAGGCTTGAGATGTCATTTCATCAAAAATGGCTTCTACTTCTCAAAATGACTTCTACTCCTAAACAGGCAGACTGATTTTGAATTAATTTCACAGAAATGGTCTTTGGGTCCAACCAAAATTGCTCAAACCCTCCACTCCACCATATATTACCCACAATTCCGTTTGTACAATAGGATCAGGTGAGCAATCCAGGGCCATCATGGCCCTCTTGTTTATAAATGGTCTGTGACATGAGTTATGTGCCCTTGAAAAGAGAAAATTGTAGTAAAATGCGATGAAATTTTCAAAACTTTGTTTTGCCTTTTTGCTATTAGTTTACTGGCGAGATATGCTTACAGGAGTTAAATTCTAATGTATTTATCGTGTAAAAGTGTTTAACTATTGTAGCAGAGACTAAATTGGTATCAGTTAGGGTCAAAATTACTTTTAGGGCTTTTAAGAACTGGATATAATTGACACACATTTGCTCATCTCATTTAGTATCACTTTCTTCTGAGGAGTCGCTGTTGGTATTCCAAACTTCAGCTGTAGTATCTGTAAGAAAATCCATGTATTTATTATGTATCTCAGGCCCTTTTGTTGCTGGCTGGTGTCGCTCAAACTCCAAATACCATAAGACTGATGCAATATGGGCACAGCAGCCCACTACTCTAGCCCCTGATTTGCATGTGCAAAACCAACCGACGATAGGTGATAAGCCTGTGCTGTATTCAATCCATAAATTATAGGTCTTACTACTGGTATGCCTTGAACGTAATAGGGACTTGAGGACACCTTCTTGCTCTTTGTTTATAAGGATTTCATATTTGGCGTCATCTGTTTGGTGTTCTTTCGTGTAGGATTTGGCCTGGCGAATCTGATAACCTCCCATTGTCATTGTCAGGTCTCTTAATTCTGCTTCGTTCAGTTCGGAGAAATCTGTCATTTCAGATGCATCCATACTTTTCCAAAAAGTGCGCCGTTTGTCCCACCAATTGTCAGTCACATTTTGTTGAAGTTTATTGGGTGACTTTGCTAAGGCCATCATTCGTTTGGCCATGACACCATCTGATTCCAAACTAGTCACCAAGGGTGGCCTGAAAGCGTTGCAAAGGGAGCAAACAATTCGCACATAATCGCCAGCAAAAGGGATTTGAGAGTTGGGAAGCATATTACTTAAAGCTTTCCATTGCTTTATACGCCCATATGCTGACTCAACAACCCATCTCACTTTGGTAACAAGCTTCCTCAGTGCTATGCTGTTTCTCTTTTTTCTTCAAGAAATGAGGCATTTCAGTATTGATCCCACAATCAATTATTCCGCCCCCGCCCAGAGGGGCTTGAAGAAATATATGGGCTGCACGATACTTCCATGCAGAGCTGAATCCGGCCCGCACACTAGTACTGGTAAACCGCTTAGAGAATCTACGCCTGTCCTGGAACCGCGGTGCGAGGCGGACCGTCCATGCTAATAAACCCTATTGGTTTCATTGGGCGACAGGGCTTGAGATGTCATTTCATCTCAATGTCGGGTGAAAGTCCCACAAAATTGGAAGCAACGTCCTTAAAATGACCTTTACAGTGTTGACGGGGACGTTAAACCTCAAATCAAACAAACAAACAAAAACAATCATTAAGTCTGTTACATCCCTAAACCCCCTATCAACAATTAAAACAACCCCTTCATTGAACCAATTTCTATTATCCTCACTGTTGCTCTTCAGCATATGCTCTGTTATCTTGGCATCTGAGTTTTTACCATCAGCCAGGTAAGGTCCAAGCACTGTAAGTATGTAGCCGCCATTTGCTACAAGCATCATCGGTTTAAGCAATGGGCGACATTTATGGACAGAATAAGAACGTCCTTGGAATGAAAAGTCACCGCTTCACCATCAGCAACAGCAATAGCAACATCTTTCTGTGAATTAGCAAACAGCACCCTTGCAAATTCTGTAGTGTGATCTTCAATTATGTTATTTCGAAACGGCAAACAGGAAATCTAATGCACTGAATTTTGACAACGCTGATGAAATGAAAGGTGAAGACTATGTCAGACTGACAGGCATCACAAAGGATCAGTTCAATGATGTACATGAATCGCTCTCCTCGTTGCGTTCTACATCAACAAGGAGCACACGTACAGCCCTTGCCATGTTGCTTGTAAAACTTAGGACTGACAGGCATAACAATGATGTACATGAATCGCTCTCCTCGTTGCGTTCTACGTCAACAAGGAGCACTCGTACAGCCCTTGCCATGTTGCTTGTAAAACTGACAGACTGGTCTGTCCTTGGCTGTTCTTTCAACATTGTTTGGGGTGAAGAAAACTACTTGCAGTAAGGCAATCCATTCAGCCAGAGCAAGTCTAATGTCCAATTTCGTTCCAAAATATCTTGGCCTGCCACATATAGAACGAAATAAAGTAATTGAAAATCACACTACAGAATTTGCAAGGGTGCTGTTTGCTTATTCACAGAAATATGTTGCTATTGCTGTTGCTGATGGTACCTATGTGTACATAGAGAAAAGCGGTGACTTTTCATTCCAAAGGCGTTCTTATTCTGTCCATAAAGGTCGCCCATTGCTTAAACCGATGATGCTTGTAGCAACTGACGGCTACATACTTACAGTGCTTGGACCTTACCTGGCTGATGATAAAAACTCAGATGCCAAAATAACAGAGCATATGCTGAAGAGCAACAGTGAGATATAAGAAATCGGTTCAATGAAAGGGTTGTTCTCATTGTTGATAGGGGGTTTAGGGATGTAACAGACTTAATTAATGATTGTGGGATCAATACTGAAATGCCTCATTTCTTGAAGAAAAAAGAGAAACAGCATAGCACTGAGGAAGCAAATGAATCCAGACTTCGCAAAATTGCAGTATGTTTCCTCTGGCTTTCTTTGCCGGACCATTACAGGGTCACTGATGAGGCTTTATTAGCCGAAACTACGTAGTATGACCCATCTTCTTTCTTATGAATGTTTTCATTGCTCTTAAAGCCCCTGTCACACTATGCCGCGTTTTCACTGCGATTGGACGGCGTTGTTTAATTTTTCAGAACGCCGCGAGATCGCAAGAAATATGGGATATTTTTGTGAACATGGACCTGTCATGGCGTCCCTACAGTGACCAAGACGTTGCTACGGAGCTTACATGGCGATCTATCGCGATGCTGCGGCGTTCTTGATGGCGATTGTATGCGCTCTCACGGCGCTTCCTCTGCGCTTTTACGGCGCTCACAATGCGTGTACTGCGCTTTTACGGCGCTCTCAATGCGTGCACTGCGCTTTTACGGCGCTCACATGTTGAAGACGTTCTCAAAGTGTAAACAGACATCTTCATCAGTCGAACAGTTTTGTTTGATTTGAGGTTTAACGTCACATCAACACATTATAGGTCATTTTGGAGACGTTGCTTCTAATTTTGTGGGACTTTTACCCGACATTGAGATGAAATGACATCTCAATCTCTGTCACCCAATGAGACTAATAGGGTTAATAAGCACGGATGGTCCGACTCGCGCCCCTTTGCTTGGGCGACCTTAGATCCCTAAGCGGTTTACCAGTACTCCTGTGCCGTCGGAAGCAAGTCCACCGCCATTACCTTACCCGGAATGAGTCACCTCAGAAATAGGTTTTTCGGGACAGTACACAATCAAACTCTACTGTAGCCAATGTTTATACAAGCGGGCGGCCCCCTCCCATCGGGACTGGAAGAAATAGATGGGCTGCATGATGCTTCCACGCAGAGCTGAAACTGACCTCACACGAGTACTGGTAAACCGCTTAGAGGCTCTAAGCCTGCCCAGGCATAGCGGTGCGAGATACGTGTAAACTCTATTGGTGTAAAATGCTTATACGTGTAAACTCTATTGGTTTCATTTGGCGACAGTGCTTGAGATGTCATTTCGTCTCAAAGTTGGGAAAAGTCCCACAAAATTGGAAGCAACGTCTCCAAAATGACCTATACAGTGTTGACTGGGACGTTAAATATCAAATCAATCAATCAGTTAATCAAATGTACAAACGGAGCTTATATGGCGTTGTAGGAGACCTCTGTGCGCCCCTGCCGAGCTCCTGAAGCGTTGTAGGAGACCTTACTGCGCTGCTATGGCAACCTTACGGCGACCTCACTGCGCTCTGATCAGAACGCCGAGCGACGGCGTTTGTTTTGAGCATGCTCAAAATGCGCGCCGTCGCTTGGCCTTCTATGCGATCCCAACGCGTCTACTGGCGACGCCACTGCATTGCTACAGCGATGTTTGCGATCGTACTGCGCGCACCTCGGCGTTCTGCATTTTTCTTGGACGCCGTGAGAACGCAGCCCTGGTGTGACAGGGGTTTAAAGGAACTCATTTTTGATTTTTAATTGCCTTCACTGCAGCTGGTGTTGTGCCGTGTGGCGGCCGTAAAACGTCTCCCCGTACATCAACCATATGCAGTTTATATTTTACTTTTGTCCTCAAAAGAAGGTGTCCTCAAGTCCCTAATACGTTCAAGGCATACCAGTAGCAAGACCTATAATTTATGGATTGAATACAGCACATGCTTATAACCTATCGTCGGTTGGTTTTGCACATGCAAATCAGGGGCTAGAGTAGTGGGCTGCTGTGCCCATATTGCATCAGTCTTATGGTATTTGGAGTTTGAGCGACACCAGCCAGCAACAAAAGGGCCTGAGATACATAATAAATACATGGATTTTCTTACAGATACTGCAGCTGAAGTTTGGGATACCAACAGCGACTCCTCACAAGAAAGTGATACTAAATGAGATGAGCAAATGTGTGTCAATTATATCCAACTCTTAAAACCTCTAAAAGTAATTTTGACCCTTACTGATACCAATTCAGTCTCTGCTACAATAGTTAAACCCTTTTACACGATAAAACATTAGAATTTAACTCCTCTAAGCATTTCTCGCCAGTAAACTTATAGCAAAAAGGCAAAACAAAGTTTTGATAATTTCATCGCATTTTACTGCAATTTTCTCTTTTCAAGGGCACATAACTCATGTCAAAGACTATTTATAAAAAAATCCTTACAATTCTGCAATGGCCAAGCATTGATAAGTATTTTCTAGAAAAGAGGTAAGAATGTGTTGCTTAATAGAGAAATGTTCAACTTTTTGGCAAAGTTGGTAGATGAAAAATTAATGAAAATCCGCAAAGTGCAAATAAATTATTATATTTTAGCAAAGTTCAATAAAATATACAATCACCCTATTTCACATTAATATGTACGCACAGTCTATGCATGACATGGCAAAAAGTTTTGTCAGTGCGCTATTTTAATATAGTCAATTGCTGATTAATTGTCCTTGGTAGAACTGATATGGAATTACCCCACCCACTTTTGATAAACCCTTATCACAAAACTAGAGTTCTGTTTGATTCAAACTTACCAGGGATGAATGTCCCCTCTGTGTGGCTATATTTTCCCAAAATATTATTGAGAAATTTAGGTACCAGGAAAACCCCCTTATGGAGACTAGTCCTTTGAACATCCGGCCTACCGGCATTATGTTCAGATAGCGTTTTCAACGTTATTTCAACGTTAGTTCAGCGTTGTGGATGAACGTGCCATAATAAGCTTTTTGTTGTTGTTGTTGTTGTTTATTTCGGTTTTAAGGCCCTTCCCAATTTAGCCTTTTCCCCTTATATCGAGCCGGTGGGTGAAAACCGGAGTATCCGGACCATAATAAGATACAGAGTTTTTAACATTATGTATATCCGTAAAAACTCACTCAGACAAACTTCACTCAGAGGGTTTGCAAAAATGTGCACTTTCTGCCAAAAGTCGTTAAAGTCGCCTCGTTGGGGGGTGGGGGGTGGGGGGTGGGGGCTGTAACGAGCACCTGCACTACATATTTGGATTGAAAATTTCATATACTTTCTTCAGAAAAAAATCTTTTTAGGATTATTACACAGCTGTTTTGGCTCGTTTGTTCATTATGATAACAAGTCCGTGAAATGAACACCCTTCTAAACCCAACTTGATATAGAGAAAACTGAGATTTACAGGGCTGTACACTATTTCTTTTTCTGTTGCAAGACATATGTCGTGGATAGTCGTTAGAACCGCCTCCATGAGGCGGGTGCTAACGAGCACCCACAACCTATGTTTATGGTAAAAATAAGAACAAAAAAAAACACACACAAGTTTACATCAGAAAAGTAACCATTTATTTGGAGATACAGAGGACCCACGTTATAACGACAGTGTTTGTTCCCTATTATTGTGACGTTATAAGGAATTTGCC
Organism: Lucinisca nassula; assembly: GCA_963580285.1. Lineage (NCBI taxonomy): Eukaryota > Metazoa > Mollusca > Bivalvia > Lucinida > Lucinidae > Lucinisca > Lucinisca nassula. Next base: position 65,186,337 of record OY757022.1, read on the forward strand.
GTTATAAAGAATCCCAGTTAGGATTATGAAAGGTTATAAAAGGTCTTTTCTAAATCATTACTCCAAGAAACAAATGTTATAAACATATGTTAAAATCGCCTCGATGAGTTTGCCGTTATAGCGAATGTCGTTATAACGCGGGTCCTCTGTATGATGATCCACAATGTCACATGGGCGTGTTTTTCACTTTATGGAGCAAAACTTCAATGACTCAAAAACCGAAGGCTCATTTACCATGGGTGATTCACAATCGGTTCGGTTCGGTAAGAATCTTCTTCACTTAACTCTAGGTAAATTTGGGGATAAGTTAAGATGAGTTTTCTTGTTTATTTTGAAAAAGGTATGTTGTATTTCTCCACTAGAATGGCATTGTCTAAGCCCAATGATTATACACAAAATACCTTTATTATGCCTCTTTAAGTACGCTTATCTAGGACAATTTTCAAAGGATCTTGAAATCCAAGTTCGCTCTATGATTTGTCTGAATTGAGGTTGAACGGTCCCGTCAACATTTTTTGGGACTTTTACCCGACACTGTCAGAGATGAAATGACATCTAAAGCCCTGCCGCACAATGAAACCAATAGGCTTTATACGCACCACTTGTCTGAGCAGGCTTAGACCGTCTAAGCGGTTTACCAGTATGCTACACATGTGCGGTCGGTTTCAGCACTGCGTGGAAGTATCTTGCAGTCCACTCTATTTCTCCAAGCCCCGATGGGCGGGGGCCACAAGTTTGCTCTATATGAAGTGGGTGTTCGTTACTCGGCCTTGTTAAAGTGCATGAAATTAGGCCTGCTCACGAGTAGTAAAAAACATTACGGAAGTAGTAGGGGGGTCACTTGGGCATCATGGACTGCGCATGCGCAGCATTTGTATCACTTCCGGTGAAACGTAAGCGAAACGATTAGATGACGAAACTACCCTAAATATCGGACGAGTGTTCGAATGACGTAAATTACCGTAATTACGTCGTAAGTATCCTAAATGTTGAGGCGAAAGATGTTCCCGCGGATTGGCGCAGTTCGCCGTCCCCGATTTGGTCGGGGTGATCGGGGTCTACCCCGTTCGCTCGAGCGCTCCTATCCCAATATTTAGGGAGATACTACCCTGTATAGTATTGATGAAATTAATTCTCTCACCCGCAAAACAATTATCGCCTCGAAAACCGGGAAACAATGGAAGGTGTTGGAAGAGCGCGATTTGATGAACTTCGATTACGAAGAATGGACCGCGTCCCGGGAAAAAAAAGTTTGGTTCGTTCGATTTGAGGTTTCACGTCCCCGTCAACGCCGTATAGATCATTTTGGGAGGCGTTGCTTCCAGTCGCGCGAGACCTTTACCGGACATATCTACAACGTTTGAATCTCGGAGAATCTTTCTCGGCTACGGAATTTATACGGATATCGCGGGGGCGTAGCCAGTATGCATTATGAGAGTGGAGCGTAAAATGAGAAGCAAATGATGATAGGATTTTTGATCAGCTGTAATTACCCTAAAAATTGGGGCACCTGAAGGGAGGTCACCGTAAATATCCTAAAGTTTGATCTCAAGCGATGTAGCAAACGTGTTCTGGTGGAATAGTGGAATGACAAACAGTGCAGACCCTGGTCAGGGTGATCGGGATCTACACCGTTTTTTTCTGTCCCAATATTTAGGGTAATACTACCCGGTGCAGTCCTGCGATATTGACAAATCGATTGTCTCCGACACTCAGTGCGAAACGCTTATCGCCTTTAAACTAGAAAACAATGAAACTCGCTGGAAGATAGCGTTTAGAAGGCTGATGTTATCGTTTAAATTTCTAAACACGCTCGCTTCTGAATGGGCTGCAGCTGAGAAAAAAGTTTTTATCAAACATGTTTGTTCGATTTGAGGTTTAACGTCCCCGTCAACATAATTTAGGTCATTTTGGAGACGTTGCTTCCGAGCCGACATTGCGCTGAAATGACATCTCAATCCCTGCCGCCTAATAAAAACGATAGAGTTTATACGCGTGGCCGGGCCGACTCGCGGCTCTAAGCCCCCGATGGGCGGGGGGCGGATCAATCATTTTGCCCCGTTTTCGACATAGAAATATTTTTACCCAAATGAAATAGATTTAATACGTCCGCAAAGTCTGCGCGGTGTGACGGGACTTTTTTACTCATACCGAGTCGATCGTTATTCAGAGGTGGGCGAAAACCGGAGTGCCCCGGAGAAAAAAATCCTGACCTTCCGTTGCTGAACTCGGCGTCACACACGTGACCCATACATTGTGGGTACTCGATAGAACCGCCTTAATGAGTCGGTTCTGAAAGGAAAAAATCGATGACGCGACGTTGGTGCAACGTTGTATACCACGGCGTCTTATACGCATGTGTGTGTGTGTGTGTGTGTGTGTGTGTGTGTGTGTGTGTGTGTGTGTGTGTGTGTGTGTGTGTGTGTGTGTGTGTGTGCTCGCTTGTCCGTTTTATGTCCAACCAACGACTAAGGGGCATAGCGGAGACGGGGTGAAATATAAAGCTTGTCCGGAGCGTACCTCTGATTATCTCGAGCCCTGTCGTCCAATGAAACCAATAGGGTTTATAAGCATGGACGGTCCGACTAGCACCGCTTTGCCTGGGTAGGCTTAGATCCTCTAAGCGGTTTACCAGTACTCGTGTGTGGTCGGACTCAGCTCTGCGTGGAAGCATCACGCAGCCCATCATTTTCTTCAAGCCCCGATAGGCGGGGGCGGTCAGTCAGTCCGTCGTTAACGCGAATTGTTGCGCGTGTTAAGCGAAACGACGTTGTTGTAACGTTGCACGGTAGCAGCAGTCTTCCATCCCAACATTTAGGATATTACTACTGTCAGGTGCAGGCGCAGAGAAAGTCATCTTAATTAGGTTAACTCCATCAGATATAAGCTGAGCACGGGAGAGCTGTATTCGATACCTACGAGCGGATAGAAAAGTCCCATGCATTTGAAAGACCCCCATTGTATCCTTACTGTATCCTGACTGTATCCCCATTGTATCCTGACTGTACCCCCCGCTGTATCCTCACTGTATCCCACCCGAGGTCCCGTCTCCGTATGACCTTAGTTGTTGGTGGGACGTAAAACTAAAACTCACTCACTCGCTAAGCTAAGTGTTTCATCTCTCAGATATTCTGTTACAAAAGCGAGTAAGTCTTTGAACCACTTTTCGTAAAACTCAATATCTTTCAAATGCATGGGACTTTACTCTTGAAAGCTTCTGGAATTACACACTCGGTAGAGTTAAGCACGAACAAAATTATAACCTCAGGGTCAGGTTTTGTAAGGGTCAGATTCAGTGTCGCCCATCGTCAGGTAGTCAGAATGTTTCCCATTTCGTTATTTTGGCATTGTCAGCTTTTTTACCACTTTCCAAATCCGACTTTTTCTTTCCAGTAGTATGTTTTTTGACCTTGTCAATTTTAGCCAAAAAACTTTTTGGAACATTTATTTGGAGAAGTGCCCGTCTAAACTCATTAAATCCCACAGGTTTAGGCAAGTCTGTGACACTGACGCTAGCCCTTAACAAATCTATAATGTTGGAAGCCGGGTCCAGTATACGATTCCGAATAAAGACATTCCCATGACTGTTGATGGTGATCACCTGAGAGCCAAAATTTAGAATGAAATGTAAAAGTCTGCTGATTTTGTCCCTTAAAATCTTTGGAACACTGCTTCCAATAGCATGCATTAATTTCCTGGCAAGTTTAAATTCCTTATCACCATGAACTGAATTAATAGAAGAGTTCACTTGTTCGTGAGACTTCCGCACCGACTGGGCTTCGTGTTCAGAAAAACCTGTTGCGTCACTACGACTGCTTGAAGTCTCAGCACTTGACAGTTTTCTATGTTTCACTTTCTGTGGGCTTGGCGCCTGGGTCTTTGTTAGTGACGCGACGTTGGTGCAACGTTGTATACCACGTCGTCTTATACGCACGGTGTGTGTGTGTGTGTGTGTGTGTGTGTGTGTGTGTGTGTGTGTGTGTACGCGCTTGTCCGTTTTATGTCCAACCAACGACTAAGGGACATTGCGGAGACGGGGTGAAATATAAAGCTTGTCCGGAGCGTACCTCTGATAGTTTTAAAGGTAATTAAGCGAAACTCGATATACCGATGGGGGGCTTTGAGGGGAATCGCGGAATGCGATAAACATAACCCTGCTAACACTATTTACGGAGTTACTTCCCTTCTAAAATAGGACCCCGCACAGTATTTTGGGGTGCCCTAAAGAAATCACCGAGTCAGTCAGTTTGTCGCACCTAAACCAAAATATTTAACCGGTCATTACTTTAAAAGTATTTACCCTACGCTCACGAAACTTCGCATACATACCATCACGCGGCCCATATATTTCTTCGAGCCCCTATGGGCGGGGGCCGTTGTGATGGTATGTATGCGAAGTTTCGTGAGCGTAGGGTAAATACTTTTAAAGTAATGACCGGTTAAATATTTTGGTCTAGGTGCGACAAACTGACTGACTCGGTGATTTCTTTAGGGCACCCCAAAATACTGTGCGGGGTCCTATTTTAGAAGGGAAGTAACTCCGTAAATAGTGTTAGCAGGGTTATGTTTATCGCATTCCGCGATTCCCCTCAAAGCCCCCCATCGGTATATCGAGTTTCGCTTAATTACCTTTAAAACTATCAGAGGTACGCTCCGGACAAGCTTTATATTTCACCCCGTCTCCGCAATGTCCCTTAGTCGTTGGTTGGACATAAAACGGACAAGCGCGTACACACACACACACACACACACACACACACACACACACACCGTGCGTATAAGACGACGTGGTATACAACGTTGCACCAACGTCGCGTCACTAACAAAGACCCAGGCGCCAAGCCCACAGAAAGTGAAACATAGAAAACTGTCAAGTGCTGAGACTTCAAGCAGTCGTAGTGACGCAACAGGTTTTTCTGAACACGAAGCCCAGTCGGTGCGGAAGTCTCACGAACAAGTGAACTCTTCTGTTAATTCAGTTCATGGTGATAAGGAATTTAAACTTGCCAGGAAATTAATGCATGCTATTGGAAGCAGTGTTCCAAAGATTTTAAGGGACAAAATCAGCAGACTTTTACATTTCATTCTAAATTTTGGCTCTCAGGTGATCACCATCAACAGTCATGGGAATGTCTTTATTCGGAATCGTATACTGGACCCGGCTTCCAACATTATAGATTTGTTAAGGGCTAGCGTCAGTGTCACAGACTTGCCTAAACCTGTGGGATTTAATGAGTTTAGACGGGCACTTCTCCAAATAAATGTTCCAAAAAGTTTTTTGGCTAAAATTGACAAGGTCAAAAAACATACTACTGGAAAGAAAAAGTCGGATTTGGAAAGTGGTAAAAAAGCTGACAATGCCAAAATAACGAAATGGGAAACATTCTGACTACCTGACGATGGGCGACACTGAATCTGACCCTTACAAAACCTGACCCTGAGGTTATAATTTTGTTCGTGCTTAACTCTACCGAGTGTGTAATTCCAGAAGCTTTCAAGAGTAAAGTCCCATGCATTTGAAAGATATTGAGTTTTACGAAAAGTGGTTCAAAGACTTACTCGCTTTTGTAACAGAATATCTGAGAGATGAAACACTTAGCTTAGCGAGTGAGTGAGTTTTAGTTTTACGTCCCACCAACAACTAAGGTCATACGGAGACGGGACCTCGGGTGGGATACAGTGAGGATACAGCGGGGGGTACAGTCAGGATACAATGGGGATACAGTCAGGATACAGTAAGGATACAATGGGGGTCTTTCAAATGCATGGGACTTTTCTATCCGCTCGTAGGTATCGAATACAGCTCTCCCGTGCTCAGCTTATATCTGATGGAGTTAACCTAATTAAGATGACTTTCTCTGCGCCTGCACCTGACAGTAGTAATATCCTAAATGTTGGGATGGAAGACTGCTGCTACCGTGCAACGTTACAACAACGTCGTTTCGCTTAACACGCGCAACAATTCGCGTTAACGACGGACTGACTGACCGCCCCCGCCTATCGGGGCTTGAAGAAAATGATGGGCTGCGTGATGCTTCCACGCAGAGCTGAGTCCGACCACACACGAGTACTGGTAAACCGCTTAGAGGATCTAAGCCTACCCAGGCAAAGCGGTGCTAGTCGGACCGTCCATGCTTATAAACCCTATTGGTTTCATTGGACGACAGGGCTCGAGATAATCAGAGGTACGCTCCGGACAAGCTTTATATTTCACCCCGTCTCCGCTATGCCCCTTAGTCGTTGGTTGGACATAAAACGGACAAGCGAGTACACACACACACACACACACACACACACACACACACACACACATGCGTATAAGACGCCGTGGTATACAACGTTGCACCAACGTCGCGTCATCGATTTTTTCCTTTCAGAACCGACTCATTAAGGCGGTTCTATCGAGTACCCACAATGTATGGGTCACGTGTGTGACGCCGAGTTCAGCAACGGAAGGTCAGGATTTTTTTCTCCGGGGCACTCCGGTTTTCGCCCACCTCTGAATAACGATCGACTCGGTATGAGTAAAAAAGTCCCGTCACACCGCGCAGACTTTGCGGACGTATTAAATCTATTTCATTTGGGTAAAAATATTTCTATGTCGAAAACGGGGCAAAATGATTGATCCGCCCCCCGCCCATCGGGGGCTTAGAGCCGCGAGTCGGCCCGGCCACGCGTATAAACTCTATCGTTTTTATTAGGCGGCAGGGATTGAGATGTCATTTCAGCGCAATGTCGGCTCGGAAGCAACGTCTCCAAAATGACCTAAATTATGTTGACGGGGACGTTAAACCTCAAATCGAACAAACATGTTTGATAAAAACTTTTTTCTCAGCTGCAGCCCATTCAGAAGCGAGCGTGTTTAGAAATTTAAACGATAACATCAGCCTTCTAAACGCTATCTTCCAGCGAGTTTCATTGTTTTCTAGTTTAAAGGCGATAAGCGTTTCGCACTGAGTGTCGGAGACAATCGATTTGTCAATATCGCAGGACTGCACCGGGTAGTATTACCCTAAATATTGGGACAGAAAAAAACGGTGTAGATCCCGATCACCCTGACCAGGGTCTGCACTGTTTGTCATTCCACTATTCCACCAGAACACGTTTGCTACATCGCTTGAGATCAAACTTTAGGATATTTACGGTGACCTCCCTTCAGGTGCCCCAATTTTTAGGGTAATTACAGCTGATCAAAAATCCTATCATCATTTGCTTCTCATTTTACGCTCCACTCTCATAATGCATACTGGCTACGCCCCCGCGATATCCGTATAAATTCCGTAGCCGAGAAAGATTCTCCGAGATTCAAACGTTGTAGATATGTCCGGTAAAGGTCTCGCGCGACTGGAAGCAACGCCTCCCAAAATGATCTATACGGCGTTGACGGGGACGTGAAACCTCAAATCGAACGAACCAAACTTTTTTTTTCCCGGGACGCGGTCCATTCTTCGTAATCGAAGTTCATCAAATCGCGCTCTTCCAACACCTTCCATTGTTTCCCGGTTTTCGAGGCGATAATTGTTTTGCGGGTGAGAGAATTAATTTCATCAATACTATACAGGGTAGTATCTCCCTAAATATTGGGATAGGAGCGCTCGAGCGAACGGGGTAGACCCCGATCACCCCGACCAAATCGGGGACGGCGAACTGCGCCAATCCGCGGGAACATCTTTCGCCTCAACATTTAGGATACTTACGACGTAATTACGGTAATTTACGTCATTCGAACACTCGTCCGATATTTAGGGTAGTTTCGTCATCTAATCGTTTCGCTTACGTTTCACCGGAAGTGATACAAATGCTGCGCATGCGCAGTCCATGATGCCCAAGTGACCCCCCTACTACTTACGGAAACACGCCTATACAAATACACTGTAGGTTTTAAAGACGAAACAACTGAAAATTGCAAGATGAAAAATTGTGATATTTTTCTTATTTCTGCTCAAAATATAGATTGAGGGTACACGATAGAACCGCCTAACGAGTACCCACAATCTATATTTTAGAGCAGAAATAAGAAAAATTAAGTTTACCCCTGTAAACCCCAGTTTTACTATATAAATAAAGGTGGGGTTCAAGGGGGGTCAACATTATATAGGCGTGTTTTCGTGATGCTTGAAACTAAATCTTTCAAAAATTATTTTCGGTTTTCTTTTCGTTGCCTATCCGGCTATGAAAAATAACAGTATTTATTGGTAATTTAAATATAGGTGCTGTGGTACTGTATATAGGCGCTGTAAAGTTCTATATTTGAATTGTCATTTTGCAACATTGAGGGCTCTGCAGGCGCTTTAGCTGGCTTTCCTTGTTACTCGTACATTATTTCCTGAAGCCTCCGTGGTGTAGTGGTTATGCTACTCGCCTTGAAAACCAGGGGTCGCAGGATCGATCCCCGGCTTCTCCAGACTTGTGGATGAGTCTTTACACCGCGGTTCCGTCTCCGTATGACCTTAGCTGTTGGTGAGACGTAAAACTCAAACTACATACAAAATAATTTAAGTAAAACCCGTATAAATCTGTATATGATTCCATGATGTTTACACCAAAATGAATATATAAAATATGTAAGGACTAAACTATACAACTTGTTCGTTTGGTTGGTTTGTCGGCAACATTCTTTCGTGGAGATTGATCATGAAATCTTTTCTACGGTCATTCTCTCACTTCCGCTGATTCAAGAAGGGCAGTTGTCAGTTTCTGGCGAAAGAATGTGCACTGCTCATGTAAAAGCCTGCCCAGGAAAAGTGTGGATTGGTAAACTGACCGGCTGAAAAATGACCTAAATAGTGTTGACTGTGCCGTTAAACTCCAATGCAAACAAAAGATTCTGTTGCAAAAGACTGCAGGATACACCATCGCCTGTATCCACCATACAAACAAACAGCCGACTACGGAGATTAGATGCAACTTAACACGTCACGTCAGTGGCGGAGACAGGTAAGAGGACGATTTTTTCTCGTTTTGTTCCTATTTAGAAATAGATCTATGAGCTGAAAGTTTTGGAAGAAGAAAAGTGCACTTTACTGCTATTTTGGCCATTCTCGTTCTATTAAAAGACAACTCCTTCTGCCTAAAAAGTATACATTTAAACCGGAAATCTCGCATGAGGAACACCAAATCCATTTTCAATCGCAGATATCTTGCTTGGCTTCTGCTCTATCGAATAACATCGTGGGTGTGTCTGTTTATAAAATAAGCATTCCTGGTCACGTAATAACAAAAGATATTATTCAAGTAAAACACGTTTTCCCACAATATTGCCTCAAACACATCTGGGGTCGGATTTTATGGATGCAACCGACTTCGGTGTGTATTTTTAGAGGAAGCAACTGAGTACGGAGATCTTTCCGTCGAAAATGACTCCGGAATATGCGACAGAAAATGATGAAACCAACTTTTGTGAAATAAGATGACAAGCAATATGGAATGAAGAAACCTTACGCCAAAGCAATGTTGTAACAGTGTTGTGTGCCCGGCCAGGTTACCTTATCTGTTATTAGGAAAATCAGTCGCTGGCAGTTCCGTCTTCTTTTAAGATGAATAGTTGATGTTTTCTTGGACCCTTGGTAAAGCATTCTGTGGCAAATAATGGCACCCTTCTCCCTGCGCAAATTGCTTGGCTCTTTTGGTTAGTATATGGCTCTCGAATTGCTGGTAAGACCTTGGACACGCGCATGGCGGATTAAATCTTTGCCGACGGAACACTAGTAGGTACTGCTGTACTCGCGGTCAATAATGTTAATCAGAGCACCGGTGGGTCGATTATCTAAGAGCGCAGTGTAGCTGGAAAACTGGGCACCAAGTGTCTTAGACCTTGTTGTAAGCGCAAACAGTGTAGGCCCTGATCAGACGCCGCATTCATAGTGTTCTGGTCTGGGTCTACCCCCTCTTATGCAGCACTCACCACCGACCTCAGCGATAAGAATAGCAAGGCTGTTTTTACAACCTGAGTTTCCATCAAGTCAATGATAGTCACGTTGACAGACACCATCAACGAAAAGCCACTGTGCTTAGTAACTTTGGGTCGACTGAAAAACAACCAACCGAAATCCATCAATTCGCTTTTGTCTTTCACCAAACCAGTTTTTTTTTTTTCAAACAGACTCAACACACGACCACTTAAAGTTTTAGTGAGATATTTTTAACTTGTTGTTTTCTTTGTAACAAATATCTTTAACTCCCCTGACCCTAGATAGTGGGGAAGTTTACATGCAAGTTTATAATTTTCAGTCGTCGTCCGTCACGAAAAACCCTTTGAAATTCTAGAATCAAATGTCCGATGAACATGGGAATTCGTATGCAGCATTGTGAACTCAAACCATAAGAAATCAGATAGAAGGTTGTACTTTTTCTATTGCAAGGTGACCTTTTGGTACCGGGAATGCTAAAATATTTCCAACCTTCTAAGGCCTTTTGGCTAATCCAACAACATGCATTTAGGAAAAGGCATAGTTGTGAAACTCAGCTGAGCACAGTTATTAATGGCGGGGAAAAATCTTGGACAAAGGGAAACAGGTGGACACATTTATTCTGGACTGCGAGAAGGCTTTTGACACCCAAACACATGAACTACTTAAATCTAAGTTATTTTGTTATGGAATTTATGAGAAGACTCTCAAATACATGTAGATAGAATCCTTTCTTTGCCACAGAAAACAGCGCGTTGTTGTTAATGGTGAATCTTCGGAGTTGGCTCCAGTTTTGTCTGGAGTCCCACAAGGAGTCCTACAAGGGACTGTTCTTGGTCCACTGTTGTTCTCCCTGTACACAAATGATATTTCCAGTGACAATGAATCAGAAATAAGAGAAGCCTCCGTGGTGTAGTGGTTATGCTACTCGCCTTGTAAACCAGGGGTCGCAGGATCGATCCCGAGCTTCTCCAGACTTTTGGATGCGTCTTTAAACCGAGGTTCCGCCTCCGTATGACCTTAGGTGTTGGTGAGACGTAAAACTCAAACACTCACTCACTCTATCAGAAATAAGACGGCTGGATTTGCTATCGGGAAATTAGAGATACAGATGACTCATTGAAACTTGAGAATGACATATATAGATTAGGATGTTGGGCACGAAAATTGGGCATGAGATTGCAGCCCATTAAATGCAATATTATGCAGATTACTAGGAAGAGAACTTATAAAATTGAGGCTTCTTACACCTTGGAGAGAGCGGTCCTCGAGAATGTGGACTCCATTAGATACCTTGGTGTGACAATCACACACAACTTGAGATGGAATACACATATTAGCAACATGTGTACTAATGCTCGCCTATAGAACCTATTCCATGAAGTTTGAATGAAATCGGCCCAAACATTTAAGAAAATTCATCATTCAAAGCAAATTGTTGACACGACACGACACACATTGACCGATTAAAATATCTCGCCTGGTTATTAGCACGTTGTGCTATTGTGAGCTTAAAAGGTGAACTACATTCTGAGTTCGGCAAACAGAGGAGCCACATTCTACACTGTTTGCTTTAAGAACTGGACTGAGAACAGTCACACAGTCAAAATAGAACTATCGATGAACTGTCTCCAAATAAGTCTGCAAACTGTCTTGCTTTCGATTTCTCCAAAACCGGGGGATACAAAAACAATGACAATGTATGTGATTAGCAACTGATATATTGCTTAATAGGATCCTCTGTAATCTACTATCCGCCTGCAATCACTGTCATTATTCAAGTTACATTGGAAATTAGTTGACGCAACGTCTAGATTGGCATATAGAGATAAATTCGATGTTTGTTCATCATTCTACAGCATTATTATTTTTTATTTCACTTAAGTCGGCTGCATCATTTTCTGTCGCCTATTCCGAAGTCGGTTGCATCATTTTCGACGAAAGATCTCCGAAGTCGGTTGCTTCCTCTAAAAGACACACCGAAGTCGGTTGCATCCATGAAATCCGACCCCAGATGTGTTTGAGGCAACATTGTGGGAAAAGTATTTGATCTGAATATCTTTTGTTATTACGTGATCAGGAATGTTTCTTGTGTACACAGACACATCCACGACGTAATTCGACAGAGCAGAAGCCAAGATATCTGCGATTGAAACTGGGTTTGGTGTTCCTCACGCGATATTCCCGGTTTAAATGTATACTTTTCAGGCAGATGAGCTGTCTTTAAATAGAACGAGAACGGCGAAAACAGCAGTAAAGTGCGCTTTTCTTCTTCCAAAACTTTCAGCTCATAGATCTTTTTCTAAATAGGAACAAAATGAGAAAAAAGCGTCATTTTACCTGTCTCCATCACTGCACGTGACGGGTTAAGTTGCATCTTATCTCCTTAGTCAGCTGTCTGGTTGTATGGTGGATACAGGGGTTGTACACAGCAGAACCTCGATAACTTTGTGTCCAAAGAACCGCCAGATTTTGTTTCATTTTATTCAACTTTGAACCATTGAAGGCGATATACTTGGGATTTCAAAATTATGTTTAATTATCGCGTTGTCTTTATTGCAAATTTCTATATGGAGACTTCAAATTTCAAGTTAGCCTAAAAGTGCTCATTTCATGCCCTCGAAGTACTCCCCGTGGCTAGAAATCAAAAGTTTAAGCCGATGTATCCATTTCTTGAAGGCGTCACGGTACGCTGATTTGGGCACAGTAATAAGGTACATGTACAAATAAATGGCAGATTCAAGTGCCTGTCGGGACTGGTATTTCCGCCCAGCAAGGAATGATTTCAATTTCGGAAACAAAAAGACATCACATGGTGCAAGGTCTGGGGAATACGGGGTCGAGGCAAAATAGATACTTTTTCTTTCTTCAAAAACGCCGTAGCTATTCCGGAGGTATGAGCGGTTGCATTGTCATTGTTTAAAACCAGTGGCAGGGCGTCGTTTCTGATAATACATGTACTTTTTCAGTTTCTTCAGTACTACGCCTTTGTGGTACTTTCCGATGATGCTTTTGCCCTTTTTCACCGGCACTGTTATTGCGACTCCTTCACCAGATATGAAGATTGCATACAAAGCCTTCTTTGTATTCAGAGAACGCTTGGCAAATTATTGGGCCTTTGCTGTGTTTAGTGGCCCAGATCTTATTGCTAACCTTTCTGACGGGATCAAAATAATGGACCTAGGTTTCATCACCTGTGTCGACATTTGCAAACTGTTTTTGTCATATTTTGGAAACATTTGAAGCAGCTTTTTGGTCACTTTGATCCGTTGCCTCTTTTGCTCGTCAGTCAACAGGTGTGGCATCCATCTAGCAAAAATATTTCTGCCTTTCAAATGTTTCTTCAAAATAATGTGAACCATTGATAGTGATATGCCTACCTTTCGGCCAATACGAACTGTTAATATCACGAACTGTTAATCTGGCATCTCCTTCAATGGTTTCCTTTATTTTAGAAACGATTTCTTTACGAGATGCAGATTTGGCCTACCTTATTTCGGTGCATTTTGATGGACTCTGCACCAGACTCAGAGCCGAACTATGTCATAAGACACACAAGAAGGTCCAAAAGCAGCAGAAATTTCAGTCATCAGCTTCTTCAAAGAACAACCAAGTTTTGAGCAAGCTTTGATGTAAGCCCTTCTACCAACCATTTTTACTGCAGTGGTCAATGACTGGCAAATTTTGTCTTACACTTAGTCTAACATGTACATTTATGCACCATTGTGTAGATATTGAATAGCCCTATGCAAGTATGTATTGGTTTTCCATATTTAAAGAACAAAGTTTTAACGATATGTTAACTAAGAACATCGTTAATTTTTAACAACTGGCCCCAGATGTATAAGGTTTAAGCGAATTTTAACAGTCTAAGTCACCGTCCAGCCCACACTCAGATGCAATCGACCTATCAGTACTGTTAGTGCTTTGATTGCCAAAGCAAATAAAGATTTTTGTTTGTTTGATTTGAGGTTTAACGTCCCCGTCAACACTAAAGGTCATTTTGGAGACGTTGCTTCCAATTTTGTGGGACTTTTACCCAACAATGAGATGAAATGACATCTCAAGCCCTGTCACCCAATGAAACCAATAGGGTTTAAGAGCATGTACGGTCCGACTCGTGCGCACCGCTTTGCCTGGGCAGGCTTAGATCCTCTAAGCGGTTTACCAGTACTCGTGTGCGGGTCGGATTCAGCTCTGCGTGGAAGCATCATGCAGCCCATATATTTCTTCAAGCCCCGACGGGCGTGGGCCGGAGCAAAGCAAATAAATATATAATCTCAGCTATGATGTTGTGGATTTCGATGTATTCTTTAAACTTACCATCCACTCATACAGGACTATAGCGATGCCACCGGCGGCTCCAGTTCCCGCCAGTCCAACGAAATGTTCACTTCCAATATTACTGGAGAATAAGGATGCACCCACCTGTAATGTACCATAAACAACGGGTGGCGAAGCATTCAGGAAAAATGAGTATAACTACATTTATGGTAACCACAGTCGAACTTCAATAGCTCGGACACCTTTGGGACCACGAAAATATTGTCGAGACGGGTAGTTCGAAACACTGAGGGTGACTGCAAGGAGGCATAACGGGTTAAATTTTGGGACATCTTTTCGATGTTCTATCATAAAATGTATGTTGTGTGTACTCATCAGAATCGCCTCTTCGAGGCGATTCTAATGAGAAAACACAACATATATTGGCAAGATACAAGTCGAAAATATCCTTAATTATCCCGCACTATTTCTTGTGAAAAGGAATTTCCTAGGGACTCAAGAATGGATTCGACTCAGCCATGCCGTAATCGAGCCATCGAAGTTCTACTATATATGGCTTCTTAAATACTTGCCTATGGGAAAAGGTTTCCTTCAAATTGTCTTGCATGAAGTTTCTTCAAGTCCGTTTCACATTGTTGTGAATAACAAAGGCTCTGGTTAGACGTCCCTTCTGCGCATGCTCGCATGAGGTCTGCTGATCACCTATTCAGTTATATAGGAATATTATATGGGTGTGAGGGGTGGATGGAAAAATCCGTCCCTCGGGATCACTGTCCGGCATCACTCGGCAAGCCGGGTGAAGCTCGACAGTCATCCCGAGGGACGCATTTTTCTATCCATCCCTCACATCCATATAGGATTCTTTTACTTGCATACCTTCCATATCTTAGCGCGGATTTTTAATGCTGCAATCACTTCGATCACCGACGTCCGCCATATTGTGATGACACTACATGAATGTTAAGGGACGTCACGTAAAGTGCTGTAATGTCAACCTTAACGACGGCGCATATGAGGTCGTATTCAACCAGTGCATTTATCAAGCACACGAGAATGTTCGATTTTGGGTAAGAACACCAGGGTCAGAACAGAATTTCTATCCTAAGCTAAACCTATAGATTTCCTTATCTGGTGTGCAAGAAGTACCATTTCCTCATGAAGTGCCTCATTCTGACGCCCCTCGTCACGTGAACAAGTCCGCGAAATGAACACCCCCCTAAACCCCACTTCATATGGCGAAAACGGGGGTTTACGGGGGTATACATTATTTTTTCTAATTTCTGCCCCAAGACATAGGTTGTGTGTACTCGTTAGAACCGCCTAAATGATTTGCCGTATAAATAAGAAAAAGAAAAAATATCACGGATTTTCATCAGAAAAGTAGCCATTTTGGAGATATATGTGAAATAATTCACTACATGTCGCACGGGTGTGTTATGAGGGTTCTACCGTTAAAGAAAATTATTTCTCCTGTGAAGCAAATCCTTTCCTTCAATTGTAAAATAAATACAGTAACATATTTTTGAAGAAAATGCATCTCCTGGAACATGTTTCTTGTTCCAATTTGAATTCCTTGTACGTGATAGTTTTAAGTATGCTGTTATTCATTTTAATCACACGCACATTCTTGCAAAGTTTACATCTCTGATATAAATTTCAAATCTCTCAGACATACATGTGTGCGCCCACTATTTCCCCGCAAACACACTTTCGCGATTTCAGCCGGTTCATTAACACATGTACATGTATCCGTGTAACATATTGCAAAACGGTTATTTTTGTGATGAAAAGTTTTATTTATACTCCAAACTTAGGCTGTGGGTGTTCGATAGAAACGCCTCTATGTGGAGATTCAAACGAGTAACCACAATTTATGTGTTCAAGCTAACACAAGAGAAATAATGAATTACCCTTTAAGCCCCACTTTTGTCGGCCTCGGTAGCTCAGTCGGATGCGCGTCTGACTGATGATCAGCAGGACGCGAGTTGGTCTGCAACATTCTTTCGTGAAGATTGATCGTGAAATCTTTTCAATGGTCATTCTCTCGCTTCCGCTGATTGAAGAAGGGCGGTTGTCACCTTCTTAATCGCTTACGTATAAGCCTGCCCAGGCAAAGTGTGGATAGGTAAACTGACCGGCTAAAAATGACCAACATAGTATTGACTGGGCCGATAAACTCCAATACAAACAAACAAACAATCAAACCCCATTTTTTCTATATAAAGTGGAGTTTACCAGGGTGTTCATTACATGGATCTTTTAACATGATGTAGGCCTACTTTCCTGTAAACTAAGTCCGAAGACTTTTTTACACACCAGCTAATGAAATCCATAGTTTTAGCTTGGGATAGAAATTTTGTTCTAACCCTGATG
The DNA here is from genome assembly GCA_963580285.1 of Lucinisca nassula. Classification (NCBI taxonomy): domain Eukaryota; kingdom Metazoa; phylum Mollusca; class Bivalvia; order Lucinida; family Lucinidae; genus Lucinisca; species Lucinisca nassula. The sequence continues at coordinate 65,202,902 of OY757022.1, forward strand.
TTCTTACCAAAAATCGAATATTCTCGCGTGTTCTATAAATACACTGGTTAAATACGACCTAATAAGGTAACGCCGCCGTTAAGGTTGACGTCACAGCCCGTTACATGACGTCACTAAACATCACTGTAGTGTCATCACAATATGGCGGACGTCGGCAACCGAAGTGATTGCAGTATTCAAAACCCACGCTCAGAAATGGAAGGTATGCAAGCCTCGTGATGCCGGACAGTGACCCTCGAGACGTATTTTTCCATCCAACCCTCACATCCCTGTAAGATTCTTATAGTCTATGCCTACAGGAAAGAATCATTTGTTCCTCTTCAGGATTTATGTTATCGGAGCATCCTCATGCAGATCTCTTTTGACTAGTGGAACATTCATAAGTTGTCGCACCTCTGAAAGTATATCATCTACATATTTTTCTTTGTTTTTGCATGGTTTTACAGCCCTGTCAAAATAATTTTACTTATATCGAACCGATTGTAAATCAGAGGTTAGCGAAAACCCGAGTAACCGAAGAAAAACACATTTCCTTCCGTTGCACATGCAACCCCAGCGTGGAACGAGCGAACGGCGGTGAGAGGGTGAGAGACCTAATGTTTTAAGAGACAGCACTCTTAACCACTAATTCACAGAGACCCATTTATTCTTCAGCATATATAGCCGGAGCTTAATTTCGAAATTAAGGGCTGCGAGGTACGATTATATTTAGAAATATATTTACAAAAATGACAACTTTTTGCGTAACGTGAAGGCCCTGATCTGACGCCGCATTCTGTGGCGTCTGATCTGAGCCTTCACTGTTTGTCAATTCCCCTTTTTGTTGTTTTTTGTTTGTAAATTATATGCAAACTCTATGGAACGCCTCAAATGTCTTATGTCTGTTCTGGTCACATTAGACAGCTGAGGCGTTCCATACTTCATTTTGAATATATTTGGCTGAACTACTTACCGGCCACCAGACCATACTTCTTCCAGCCAGAAAGTAACTCTTTACTGTTCCTTTGTTGGGTCGAAATAAAGACTGAAATTCAGAATACATTGGGAGAAAATATCCATCAGGATATCCCATTCATGTAAGAAAATGCTGCACGTCGCCGGGAATGCCGTGTGTCAGTTAAGGTTTTGCGATGTGTTTTGATTTATGCTCCAAATATAGACTGTGCAAGTCCGTTAGAGTCGCCTCAATGTGGCGGTTCTAAAGGGCACCTACAAGCTATATGTTTTGAGCGAAATTAAGGAGAATTACATGTAACCTGATAACGCCACTTTCCTCTACATAAAATGTGTTTTACATGAGCATTTAATGGAAATTGGAACACCTTCAGGGGAGACAACTCCTGTCAAAGTATTTTTGACTCCCACGTCAAAATGGGTCAACTCTTAAAGGAAAGAATTTGCTCCAGAAGTATACACCTTTTCAGTGCGGCAGGGCTGATAGAAAAGCGAACAGGAAGTCCCGAAAGTTGTCTCCCTTTGAAAACTGGCAGAAAAATCTGTCAGGTGTTCCCGTTCCCCTTAATACACAGATGTGTTAGTGTGATGCAAGGAAGCCGCTGATGTCTTTGCGTGGACATGTTAATGTCACGTACAATGTTGGAAAGTAAAAAAAAATCAAAGTACTGAAAGTACTAATAGAAGGTGATGGTAGAAAACTGTTAGTTTTTACATTGGGCCAATTTCATTTCATTACCTTTTTTTTTTTAATTTTTAAAACAGTCAATGGTTTTGTATGATTGTGGTAACGCGAGGAGCAGATAAATGAAATGTCAAAAACAAAATTGAGGATCGAACGCTACATGTGAATCCCTTCTTGTGTCAATGAGAATAATTCTGGAGACAATTACATACATAGACAGTAGCAAACAAGATAATTTACTCAACGTGCTAGCAAATGGCTTTCTAACACCAATATTGCGGGACACTGGCTGGTTTTTATCTGAGGCTTCGATCACAAGTTTAAAAGTTTGTTGGTTGCTATGTTTTGTCAAGTGAAACCTGGATTAAACAAGAGGGCCATAATGGCCCTGGAAAGCCTACCTTATCCTTATTCTATTTATTTATTCAAAATTTTATGACATATACATACATCTGTACTACAAATATACATAAAATGTCAAAGGATTGGATGTAGGCCTTATTCTACAGATAAAGTGGTAGGTAATATATGGTGGAGTGGATGGTTTGAGCCATTTTTAATGACAGATTCCATCTGTCTATTCTTGCTGTGCTGCACGTTTAAAGTAATTCAGGCTTTTTCTTCCGGCTTTGACCGCCATAGAAATATGAGTCCGCACAAAATGTAGTCCGGTTTGGCGCAGTAATCAAAATTGTACAAGCGTACTAGTTATCCTGTAAGCGTAATACAAACTTTTGAAGCAGACGACTTGACGATTCAGCATTTCATATGAATCAGCTGCATCATGCGACGGGTATACCCAGATCAATGCGGCGTCTGCTCTGCAGTCTGCTCAGGTTTACACTGTTTTCTATCAGTGCTGTCAATATTTAATCCTTAAAGACCAGCCTGCTGTTGGACCAGGTCAGCTGTTTACAAGAATATCAATGGATTTTCTTTCTGACTTTCGAGGTCAAGTTTAGGTCAGTTACAACTTAGATGTATATTGACTTGAAAAGAAAGACTGTCCCTTTCAACCCTTGAATATGGTACAGATACTTAGTTTAGGTCCTGTGATATAATTCTAGGTGCCATATATTTAGCAGAATCGACTAGCCCAACTTCAGTGATGTAAGAGTGCACTCCAGAAACCCAAGCCAGTGAATACATCAAAGCACTAACAACACTCGTGCCGATTGTCTCTAAATGCAGGCTGGTCATGAACGGGGGCTTGGACTGATTCGTTTAAACTTAAGATGTTAGCAACTAATGCAAAAAGTGTAGAACAAGATCAGCACCGTGTTGTGTGGCTTTTGAACTGAGTGTACATTGTTTGCCAGATGCAACATTTGATTCATGTACAGATTTTACATATAACACTTACATGTACCCAAGACTGACAAACGACGCAGCTATGTTTGGGTTGATTGTTTGGCATTGACCCGAAGTTGCTAATAAGAAAAGCGCTTCATTTCTAATGTCTACGTGACTATCACTGACTTGTCAGAATAATTTTTGTCTTGTAGAAAATAGCCGCAGTGAGATCGGGGTATTCCATAAGACGGAAGAGGGTTATCCTGGAATCATAGGGTGAGCTTGGCAAACACAGTAGACAAAGGTCAGACGCTGCCGAACGCGTTCTCTTATCAAAATCTTTACTATTTGTTTGGAATTTCAGAGTTAAATGAAACAGTTTAAATCTCAACCCAGGCCCATTACTTCAACCTACATCCCACACTCTCAGTGCTTTGATTCTGAAACCAAACGATTACAACACACTTAGGCACCATGCCCTTAAGCTAAAAAAGTCAAATCAATCAACCGTGACGTCTGGTTACCAGTCCGGCCACGTCGATCCTGTGCACCGCCTCACACCAGTACGGATAGAAAACACATGTTTAGGATCAAACTTTTGATGTGTACTGTAAAGTCGTGCCTAGAAAAGAAGAAAATGAAATTTGTCCTCAAATAAAGCATTTAGTGAGAGCGTATTGCAACATTTTTCATTAAAGGATCGTAAGCGTGCCCCTGGACAGTTAGAAGCTGGTCGGAAAGCGGATGACGTTGAATCTGATTTTGGGTGCCACGTGTGTGTGATCTATCGTCTATTGGAGCGACATCTTACTATATACAGAAGACGCTAGTGGACGTCGACGTAGCGGAAGAGATATGCGAAACAGATTTCCGCCGGCAGCTGCTACACTGTACCTGTAGATGACTACCGACTAATAAGCACTGACACTGATCATCGCCCTTATGCGATGCACGTTTTGAGAGCTAGACGTCCCTGTCGTGACCAAAGTAAACGCGTCGACACAGTACGGAACACTTACGCTAGTGCATGAAATACGTAAATTGGCGTCTAAGCGACTGACATATGCGTTTCTGTGACAAATCGCACTTCAGCGTGAATCACGCCGGTTGTCGTTTCCGGGTGTTTCGACGTATAGGTGTAAGGTATGCGAGGCGACGCGTGCGTAACAGAGCATGACATATCGGATGAAATAAGCGTAATTGTGTGGCGAGCTATTGCGTGTAGTTAGCGAACGCAGCTTAGTGTCATTAAGAACATTCAAGATCATAGCTGAGACGTGGATTGAACAGCGGGACGTTACATCAATCAAGTGCTTTGGCCTCAAATAGTTCCATTTATTTCTTTACGCTCAGAATCCGGGATATCTTATCCAGCAGGAATACGAGCGGGCTCATAGTGCCGTTCTTACTCAAAAATGTCTTCAAGCCAATGGAATTCATGTACTGGACTAGCCAGCCTTTCTCCTCCGATCTCTTTCCCATAGAGTATCTTTGGGTAGAGGTGTCCACAACCGACCAGACAAAAACTGTTACTTATGGACAGTAGCATTGTTAAAACTTGAATTTTAATGTTTGGTTTTGAAAACGTAAATAGCTTCTTTCAAAAATTTGAAGCAGCGAATGGCGTTTCATAATACCACCGGTCTATAGACATCTGCAAACATATCATATATTGGAATTTGCAGAACTACCTTTCTAAATTTTAAGCTCTTATTACAAAGGTATTCTGTAAGTTTACACAGTGTTATGATTTTCTCAAAGAATCTGTCATTTCAGTGCCTTTGGCGCTTTGGTTGTTGAGAGTGACCAAAGGAACATTCCTGTGAAATTATTTCAAAATCAGTCTACCTATTTAGTAGTACATCACGTGAACAAGTCCGTGAAATGAAGACCCCTCTAAACCCCACTTCATATAGGGCAAACTGGGGTTACGGGGTGGGGGTATACATTATTTTTCATATTTCTGCTCAAAGACATAGGTTGTGGGTACTCGTTAGAACCGCCTCATTAAGTTCCCTTCTAAAGAGCTGACTTATATGCTACTATCTGGACATTTTCCGGACATTGACGGTCATGTCCTAGTGCATTGAGATGAATTTGCTCAGCATCACGTGAACAAGTCCGTAAAATGATCCCCCTATATATGGAGAAAATTGCGGTTTACGAGAGTATACATTGTTTTTCTTATTTCTGTTCCAAGACATAGGTTGTGGGTACTCGTTAGAACCGCCTTACTGAGGCGGTTCTAACAAGTACCCTCAACCTATGTTTTGAACATTTATATAAAAATTTTTGGAGACGTGAAAAATGCTCTATGTCACATGGTTGAGTTATCGTAATGGTCTAACTTACAATGCCTCGCTGTGACAATTGGCGGGGGTGCGGGGCGTGAGGCAAGAATTGTCATAAAATGACAGTCATTGGTTCCCTTTGACAATACAGAGCTAACTTGTATGTCCCTATCTGGACATATTGTGGACATGGAGAGTCAGGTCCTAGTGCAACAGAGGGAATGAAGAATTAGTTTTACAAATACTGTCACATGGTGACAAAGGGAGGATGGTTATGTGTCAGTGGTTCCCTTTGACAATACAGAGCTGACGTGTATGTCACTGTCTAGGACCTTGTGGACATTGAGGGTCAGGTCTTAGTGCAGCAGAAGGAGATGAACCGGCTCAGCCTAAACCCTATATAAAACCAGTGGGCTCCAGGCAGGTCCAGTTTTGACTCGCTGGGGTAATAGTTTGAACAATCTTGGTAGAGGGCAACTAGAGGAAGTTTCATTCCAAATATCAAAGACTTGGACCTTCTGGTTACAGACGAGAAGGTATTTAAAGGTTTTCAGTACGTAAGTCTATGTAAAACCAGTGGGCCCTGAGGCGGGGCCATTTTTGACTCCAGGGCTTTGATTTGAATAATATTAGTAGAGGTCATCCGCATGAAATTTCTAGCAAAAATATCAAAAACCTGGGCCTTGGGTTTTTTAGAAGAACATTGTAAAGGTTTTCCATATATGGCTATGTAAAACCGATGGGGCCTGAGGTGGGGCAACCTTTGGTCTCAGGGCTATAATTTACACAGCATAGTAGCGGACAACCAGATGAAGCATCATACCAAATATCAAAGACATGGGCCTTCTGGTTTCAGACAAGAAGCATTTTAAAGGTTTTCCATATATAAGTCAAAATAAAACCAGTGGGCCCCAGGGCAGGGCCATTTTTTGACCCAAGGGCTATAATTTGAACAATCTTGGTAGAGGTCTGCTAGATGAATCTTCACACCAAATATCAAAGACCTGGGCCTTGCGTTTTCAGAGAAGTTTTTAAGATTTTCCCTATATATCCCAATGTAAGACCAAAGGGCACCCCGGGTTTTTTTTTTTGGGGGGGGGGGTGTAATTTTGGCACAAGGACTACAATTTGAAAATCTTGATATAGGTTCACAAGACGAAGCTAAATACCAAATATCAAATATCTGAGATCTGAGGCTTATAGCAAGAAAATTTTTGAAGATTTTCCCGCGAGATGTCTATGTAAAACCAGTGGGCTACAGGGCGGGGGCATTTTTGGTCACATGGCTATTATTCTAACAATCTTGATAGAGGTCCACTAGACACAGCTTCATATCAAATATCAAACACCTCAGACTCCTGGTTTCTGACAAGAACATTTTCAAAGGGTTTCCCTATATAAGTCAGTGTAAAACCAAAGGGCCCCGGGGCGGGGGCATTTTTGGCCCAGGGCTATATTTGAAGTCGGAAAGTCCATTGGTCTCACTCATAGTGTGGCAAGGCTTTAAATGCCATTTCATCACAATGTTAGGTAAGAGTCCAACGAATTTCGGAGCACGTCTATATACAGTTTTGTTTATTTGTTTGATTTGAGGTTTAACGCCCCCTCAACACTTTATAGGTCATTTTGGAGACGCCGCTTCCAATTTTGTCGGACTTTTACCCGACATTGAGATGAAATGGCAACTCAGCCTCTTCCGCACAATGCAACCAATAGAGTTTTTATGCATGGGTGGTCCAACTCGCACCACTTTTCCTGGGCAGGCTTAGAATCGGAACCTTTAAGCTGCCTACCAGTACTCATGTTCGGTCGATTTCAGCTCTGCATGGAAGCATCATGCAGCCCAATTTGTTTCCTCAAGCTACGGTGGGCGGGGCCGTTATACTGTCTTGACGGGGACGTAAACGGCAAATCAAACAAATCAAATACACCTCAGTAAAAAGGGGAAATATTCAGATACAGAAGAAGAGGAAACAAAATCTGATATTTTCTGACCCGGAATAAATATGTATTATCCCGTACTATAAACGTTAAGATTAAGGAGTTTAAGTTATAAAGTTATATTTTCCTGATGGTTCACAGAAACATGTCCATGCAACAGTGAATCGGCCCCCTCCCATCGGGGCTTGAAGAAATATATGGGCTGCATGATGCTTCCACACAGAGCTGAATCCGACCCACACACGAGTACTTGTAAACCGCTTAGAGGATCTAAGCCTACCCAGGCAAAGCGGTGTGCACAAGTCGGGCTGTCCATGCTTATAAACCCTATTGGTTTCATTGGGCGAAAGGCCTGGAGATGTCATTTCATCTCAATGTCGGGTAAAAGTCCCACAAAATTGGAAGCAGCGTCTCCAAAATGAACTTTACAGTGTTGACGGGGACGTTAAACCTCAAATCAAACGAACAAACAAAACTTCGCTCTATCTGTCGTATAGCAAGTCGTAGTATTCCATTCATACTGTCAACTCATTCATTGAAGTATTAATCCGCGCGAGTTCAGTTGACGTACTAGAGTTAACAAGAGTTGACTTGCTCCAAAACGCGCCATGTAAGCATATTGCGACTGAGAGAGTAAGCTTGGTATGAGAGATGGAAGCCTTGCCTAGTAACAACGAATACGGTGGAAGGTGGAAAATTGTAAATTAAATGCAATTCGAAAATCGATTATTTCCTTTTTTTATTGAAATTTTGGCCACGTGTTGGAAAAATCACGTCAAACTTGAAAACATTAATTTTTTATACTTTCAATTTACTCGAGGGCAAACGATGACATTTTCTTGACGTCAGTATAGTTCTGAATCTGAATCGTTACTGGTGACGCATCAAACGACATTTGATGCTTCCTGTCGCTTCTAATTGTGGGATCGTGAAGTGGGGCGTGGGGGGGGGGGGGGGGATAAAGTCATTGTACAACTTTGTACAAGAGTAAGCCTACTGTCTCCCCTACTTTTCTTGAGTTAACTTTAGTTGGTCAACTGAACTCGCTCAAAGCAAACTAGGTCATGACAAAGCTGCGAATCGAGACCAATTTGAACCATAGAGTTAATTTTATGGCATGTTACTCTGAAGTAAGTTGTTTGTGTACTTGGCTTCCTCAATTTGACAATCTGCATATCATTTTCACTTATCAGATGATACATGCGCGTCTGTTGATAAACATATGGAGGCTTATTTTTCTTGAAGCATAGGAGTTATTCGTCATCGAGCGGGGCTCCAGTGTCGATTGACATAAGAAGGTGAGACCTGAAAGGTCATCACCTTCTAATAAGTTTATATTCATCTCTTAATTAACCTACGATTATCCCCCTGCCGTCGTGTTTTTGTTCTTGCTAGACAGAACTCCCAACTCCAAAAGCAAGATTGATTGAACTCAAGTTAACTCTAGTAGTGCGGCACGAGCCATAACCCGCGTGTTTTGGTGTAACTATAGTTAACTCTAGAAAGTCAACCGAACTCGCTCTTAATAACCAGGCCAGGTCAGCTGCAAAACGAGACCATTTTCAAATCTAGATCAATTTTATGACATTTAAGTCTGAAGTTCATTATTTATGTATTTTGCATCCACAGTTTTTTTTTTCAATCTGCATATTATTTTCACATATCAAATGATAGAGGCGCATCTCTTCACTGATTTATGAGGACCTATTTTTCTTGAACAGAGGAGTGATGCGGTATCAAGGGAATTCTATGAGTGTTGCCATAAGAAGGTGAGACCTGAAAGGTCATCAGCTTCTAAAAATGAAAAAAAAAAAAAAAAAAATCCCGCTAATTACGGAACCCGGGAAGGGACATAATTTTTTTTTTTAATATGTTGTGCGAACAAGATATTAAGTTGTCCGAACAAGATATTATCTTGTCCGCACAAGATCTATGTTGTGCGGACAAGATATTATCTTGTGCGGACAAGATAATATCTTGTTCGCACAACTTAATATCTTGTGCGCACAAGATAATATGTTGTGCGAACAAGATATCTTGTGCGGACAAGATAATATCTTGTGCGAACAAGATAATATCTTGTCCGCACAAGATAGTATCTTGTCCGCACAAGATAATATGTTGTCCGAACAAGATAATATCTTGTCCGCTCAAGATATTATCTTGTTCGCACAACATAATAAAAATAAAAAATCATGTCCCTTCCCGGGTTCCGTAGCTAATCTAGCTGAAATGCAGCAAAACAACAAATCTCGCATGTCAAGGTTTCAAACCGTAAAGCAAAACTAGATTTCAGTGTTTATAAATACGGCCCAACAATATTCCTAATTCCTTCTACAAGATGAAGCAAAGCAATTCGCTTTTGCTTGATTTTTGGAAGAAAACAAAATTCAAAACTGGTTTAAACGCCATGACCGCATTGGGAGGAGTCGTACTTCAGAAGGCTTCTCTGAGCATAAGGCTAAATAAAGGATTTCACTGGGTACAAACGAACTTCATTGGCTCAAACAGTTTTGGGAATATAAAAATTGTTCCAGACAGGGGAAGTCTGACCCAGTGTTTGAAAATGATAGCGCCAGGTGGGCAGGCATAAAGGGAAAGTTTCGTGTCATCACGCGATGAACACCCCCTAAACACCACTTTATATACAGAAAACTGGGATTTACGGGGGTATTCTTATTTCTGTTCCAAGATATAGGTTGTGGGTACATGTTAGAACCGCCTCATAGAGGCGGTTCTAACAAGCACCCACAACCTATAATTGCAATATAAATAAGAAAACAATCACGGATTTTCATCGGAAAAGTAGCCATTCTGGAAACATGAAACAGTACATTATGTCGCACGGGTGCGTTATCGTAACGTATGTTTTGTATGCTTTTTTATGGCGGGGGGGGGGTTTACGGCCCTTTCAAGATGTTTTCACTCATATCGAGCCGATCGTTAATCAGAGGTGGGCGAAAACCGGAATACCCGGAGAAAAAACACCTGACCTTCCGTTGCAGAACTTGGTGTCTCACATGTGACCCGAGCGAGGCTCGGACCACAGCAGTGAGAGATCTAATGATCAAGAGTCAGCGCTCTTAACCACTAGGCCTAGGACGACCGTTGTTGTGTATGCTTAATTAGTACTCATAAAAATACGTTTTCAAGATACAGAAATAAAAAGAAACTTTTCCCCAAAATTGTTATCTGGAGTACAGGAAGAAATCTCGGGGAGAGGTGGAGTGTCAAGAACGAGTTGCAACCAGCCATTGTGTTCGAGTCATTAAAGGGTCACTGTACCTGCATGGACTCTGGATTAAGACCAGCTCATCTGACGCTGCTACTTACCCAAAAGCCAACACCGAGCACCAACACGAAATATACAACTACCACAGTGATATCACCCCAGTGATTCAGACCTGGCTCTTGCTGATCGGTTGCCATTGTGCTGTGTCGAAGACAACTGAAAAAAAAAATATGCACAAGCTCATCAGAAAAGGCGTTCAGAACGGTTAGTAACATATTTTCCGCAATTGTTTTACAACGAGACAACTTTAATGGTTTTCTGTGCCCAGTTGTTCAAAGCATAGTTAGCTTAACCAGCTCATTAATGGTCCATCACGAAAACACGCCTATATAATTTTGACCCCCTGGAGCCCCAATCTTTCTTTAAACCGAGGTCCCGTCTCCGTTTGAACTTAGCTGTTGGTGGGACGTAAAACTCAAACACTCACTCACTCACTCGAACCCCACTCTAATATAGTAAAACTGGGGTTTGCAGGGGTGAATATTATTTTTTTTATTTCTGCTCTAAAATATAGATTGTTGGTACTCGTTAGAACCGCCTCGATGAGGCGGATCTAACGAGTACCCACAATCTATATTTTGAGCAGAAATAAGAAAAATATCACAATTTTTCATCTTAGAATTTTCTTTTTTTTCGGCGATTAAGGTAACAACGTATTTGTATAGGCGTGTTTTCGTAATGAAAAGCTAACTATTCTAGCGAGTACAATACTTAATATACTGAAATGTTTGTTAAAAAAAATGATAGTAGCTGTTGCACCTGCAAATGTAACGCGACCTCTAATTGGGTGTTTTTGTTATTTTAAAAGCATTGTCCACTGTTGTCAAAAGATAACGACGCTTCAGTAATGATAATTATAACGGTATAGTCTGTCGATGGGTATGATAATGATAACGGTGCAACCTGTCAAACCTATACGTGTGTGGTTTACGTCACTGTCTTAAGCCTGTCTCACACAGAACACGGTTGGGCACACGGTTCCAATACGGTATACTCGGTTATACACGGGTTGACTGGTACGAGTATTGAGCTCCAACCGTGCCTGGGGATGAGTTGGTACGATTTAGACGCGAATGTAGCACGAGTATGTACGAACAAAGCACGGATATACTCGGTCAAGCAAGGTTTGTCACGGTTGGAACACGATTCGCAAAACGACTTTCATACGATTGTTGTACGGTTCCAAGGACGGTATAGTACGGTCTGTTACGGTCTAGTACGATTAAACACGACTTTTACTCGATTAACTTGACATTTACAGGGTTTACATACGGTCCCACCGACTTTTGTTCGAGTTATGCTCGAATTATCACACATTCGTGTATGTTTTTTATATAAATTGACTCGTTTTGATGGCTTGGCATCATAAATTTTCGAACTTTCAACAGAGAAGTTATCAAAATGGCAGATGACAGAATAAGGCAATTAGAAATCATGATAAGACTGACAGACATTGAGATTATTTTGGCCAGAAGGCGTGAGGGGAGACAAGAACAAGCCAACAGAAGGAGAAGAAGGAGACAAGTTTGGACAAGAGAATGGCTCTAAAGAAGACAGGGTCAACAGGTTGAAGTGGTCGGAGGGCCTTGGTGGCCCTTTTTGTATTCTCGCTGATAGAATCTTCCATGGGGATTCTAGAAGCCTCCGTGGTGCAGTGGTTACGCTACTCGCCTTGTAAACCAGGGATCGCAGGATCGATCCCGGGCTTCTCCAGACTTTCGGATGAGTCTTTAAACCGAGGTCCCGTCTCCGTATGACCTTAGCTGTTGGTGGGACGTTAAACTAAAACTCACTCACTCCATGGGGATTCTTTTGGTGACCTTCTTCTTTGGAGGCATTATGTAGCAAGTACTCCGTTGTTTCAAGGTGGCAGCAGGTAGTTGTGTTTTCTGTTGTGTTCGAGTGCTGTTTGATCATACACGAGCTTTGTACAGACGTAGAGACCGTGTCTGGTCGTACTTGACCATGTATAATTCGTACTTGAACCGTATTGGTCGTATGGCGATCGTATGAAACCGTATTGGTCGTATGGCGATCGTATAAAACCGTATGTACACTCGTGTGAATCGTTCGATGATCGTGTGACATTCGAGTGTTAATCCGGGTGTTGGATGTAAGACTTGGGAACGGTTTCACACGATTCCATTCGATTTATATACGTGTTGACACGGTTGAGCTCACTCGTGGATGGGACTTCATGTGCGGTTGTATATACGGTCTCATACGGTCTCCCACGGTCTCTCACGGTCTTGTACGATCGCTAATACGATCATACACGGACAGGGCACCCGTGCTAGTTTTTTAAAAGTTTTAAAAATCATACACGGCTTTCACGGATACACTCGAATGGCCCGAATGTAACTCGGATAAGGCCACGGTTGGTTCGGTTGTATGTACGGTTTACACGGGTGGCCAACCGTATAAGCCGTGTGTTCTGTGTGAGACAGGCTTTACTTATCCTCCGACAACAGTATATTAATGATTTACTGTTGTCGGAGGATAAGTAGACAGTGACGTAAAAGATAATACCACTAAAGGTAGGTTTTGACAGTTTTTTTTTGTGTGTTTTTTTTTTGGGGGGGGGGGGGTTACGACCCTTCCAAGATTATTTCACTCATATCGAGCCGATCGTTAATCAGAGGTGGGCGAAAACCGGAGTACCCAGAGAAAAACCACCTGACCTTCCGTTTCAGATCGTGGCGTCTCACATTTGACAGGTTGTACCGTTATCATTATCATACCCATCATTGGTTGGCAAGACAGATTATACGGTTATAATTATTATTAATCGCCCCCGCCCATCGGGGTTTGGAGAAATAGATTGGGCTGCATGATGCTTCAACGCAGAGCTGAATCTGACCACACACGATTACTGGTAAGCCTTTTAGAAGGACTAAGCCGGCCCAGGCAAAGCGGTGTGAGTCAGATCGTCCAATGCATTTAAGCCTTGTGGTTTCATTGGGCGGCAGGGCTTGAGATGTCATTTCATCTCAATGTCGGGTAAAAGTCCCACAAAATTTGAAGCATCGTCTCCATGACCTAAATAGTGTTAACGGGGACGTTAAACCCCAATTCAAACAAACAAACAAAATAACTTTCATTTCCGAAGCTTCGTCACCCTTTGACAACAGTAACAAAAACATTCGCTAGCATCACTTTAAACTTATCCTCTGACAACAGTACATGATGTTGACTTCGGCCTCATAATACAGCACATCCCAGTTCTTTTTGTATTTACTTTTAGACGGCAAGCTAAGAAGATTTTTTTAAAACTAGAATTTGAAGTGAATGCGAAATGAAAGAAACCGTAAATGTAGTATTACAAGTAGTTGTAATTGACAGTGAAATGTCCGTAATTTTGTTTTTACATTGTGTGTCACTCTGAAGAGAACATTTGGAAATCCTTATTTGTAATCTATGACTGTTAAACAATTACATATTAACTGAAACAATTATTACAACATACGTATGTTGAGTGTTGTCATTTTAGCACTACATAAATTAATGTGTGCTTAGCGTTGACCCAAGCTTTTTGTAAAAGCTAATACTTGTCCACTTAAAATGAGGATAACTGTCTTCAAAATTGTCATTTCGGGAGGTAAATCGTTCGTTTTACGGTTGCAAATTTCGTTTTACTGTAAAGAATATGCAATTTTGCAGTTGCAGGTATAGTCTATTTGTTTATACCAAGATTATCTACCGTCATTGTGTGAAAAATATACTTTTCTCCATCGGATAGGATTTTAAAGTTTATTCGGGTTAGTAGCATCTTTATACATGTTTGTTTTTCAAGAACATATATATTTGCTATAATTTTACCGGAGATTTGATTAATTTCATTTTAAATCAGAGATTTATCACATATTTTACGTTTGGAAGAAAACACAAATACAAATAAGATTCTTTATCATAGAAACGATTGTTTGCATGCAGTTCTATGGTAAAATCAAGCATCTGCCAATCATGAACAAGCGCTAGATGCCCTTTGAGTTTGATTGGATATTTAACACACAATACCGACCAATCAGGTATCACCAGATTTCAATCCACCTAGGGAGTATAAAAGCGGTAGCTTGTACCTTTATCAGTTAGTTGTCGGTTTGATTCCGAGGTGTCTACATCGTAGAGAAAGCAGTGACGCATATAATTAGATTGTTTAATAACTTTGAGCCAAATAGTGGCAGCTATCTTTCTCGTGTCTCTAGAGAAGCTAGGCTACTCAGAGAGAGACTGAAGCAGTCCATTATAAGTGTTCGGGTTGTTGGCAATCTATAGTAGCTGAGCAAAGTGATAGAAATAAGCTGGGCTCGTGAGTTGAGCCACAATAGTTTGAGCTCATCTAACCTCGTAAGCCAGGCTTACTGGTTAGAACTGCAACTGGTAAAACTTTTGTTTTTGTCCTTGATAATACAGAGGATAGTTTTAGCAGCTTGGTGCTGAAGAGTTAAGATATAACTACAAGCAGGTAGCTTAAGCTTGATATGTAATGATCATCTAATTTTAAGTGATTCTATGTTTCAATAATAATCAAGTCAATCATTTGTAACCAATCAACAGGCAAAGCAGCCCAAAGGAAAATTTATATATCTGTACCATTTAACTAACTTTAACTTGCTATCATATTATTGCATAATTGTTTCAATATCGTTTTTGTTGAACTTGTGGCTCTGTAAGAATCATTTACAGAGTCCTGACTCCATTTTCATATCGGTACACGTTACAACTGGTGGCAGCGGTGGGATTCAGAGGTAACAATACCATTATCTCAACCCTAGCTATATATATAAGTATGAGTGTTAGTAGTACATGGTCAGAAGTAGGTACGTCGAACATGACGAGACCGCAAGCTGTTGCAGGACTTAGAAACGAGATAAGTATACTTCAGTCACATATTTCACAGCTTGAGCGAGAGATCGCTGAGCTAGATATTGCTGACAATTCTCCTAAAGTTAAGTGTAGCTCAACACAAACGTTTGATGAGCCTATGGACCTCAGTTATCCAGGCAGAGAGCCATTATATAAACCACGGCTACGGTTTGCTGATATGGGGACCGATACATCAGAACAAATTGAGCACTTTGATCAGTTTGTCACTAAAAGGAAGCGACCACTTACTTCCACACCAAGAGACGAAGTTAGGGCTGAAGCTTCAGGTAAGAAAACAAAGATTATCCATGAGCCTTTGGGTCAAAAATATGAAAGTTGGGAACGCCATAGCAGCGCCGAAACACCAGCCAAAAAGGCATTATATACTAAGATTAAGCCTGCTACGTTTGATGGCACAGGAAGTTGGTTAGACTACAAGGCACACTTTGATGTATGTGCTCAGCTAAATGGCTGGACAGAGAAGGATAAAGGATTATATTTGGCAGTATCGTTGCGAGGTCAAGCGCAAGGGGTGTTCGGCAACCTCATTGAAAAACAGAATGATTATGCAGCACTTGTCAAGGTCTTGGAAGAGCGCTTTGCTCCCCCAAATCAAACTGAGCTTTACCGAGTCCAGCTAAGAGAGAGGAAACAAAAAGCTGCTGAGTCACTTTCCGAACTCGGACAGGATATAAGACGATTAACCAACTTAGCATACCCGACTGCACCCTCAGATTTGCGGGAAACTCTATCAAAAGAACAGTTCATAGATGCCCTTGTGAGCTCCGAAATAAGAATAAGGGTAAAGCAAGCTCGTCCAACAAATCTCAATGATGCAATCCGCCATGCAGTGGAACTTGAAGCTTACAACAAGGCAGAGAAAAAGCATCTAGAAGGGCAAGGCTTTATGAGATCAACGTCTGGCAAAAATGATGAAGGAAAATTAGAAGAAGATATGAAACGCCTGCAGAAAACCGTTACAGAATTGCAAAAGTCTTTTGACTTATGGAAACAACAACCGAGGACGCCAAATAGAAGTTTTGAGCCAAAACAGAGGGATATGCAACCACAAAAACGAAAATGTTTCATATGTGGATCTGAACAGCACCTCCAGTTCAAGTGCCCAAAGAACAAAAAGAAAGAAGGAAAATCAGACGCTGTTACGGAAGAAAAGGACCAACATCAGACAAAATATGTTGCAAACAAAAGCTCTGGTTTATATGTAGATTGCAAAATAAACAATATTCCCACAGAATGTTTGGTTGATACAGGAGCAACACTGTCCATAATCTCAACAAAGGTCTGGGATATTATCAGCCAAAGCAGCTCGAAGTCGTTACAACCATTCAAGTCGGAAATATTCACCGCTTCGGGGACCTCAGTAGATATAAAAGGCAAAATATCTGTAATGCTAGAAGTAGGTGGAATAAAATGCATCACTGACATGGTTGTTGGTGATATTGATTTAGATGCAATATTGGGTCTTGATTTCTTAAAGACAAATGAGTGCCATTTGGACATAAGTAGCAACCTTTTAACCATTAAGGACAAAACATGCCCTTTAAATATGACGGGAAAGATAGGTTGTTATAGGGTTACAATCACCAATACAACTGAAATACCATCAAGGTCTGAAATTATTACAGAAGGAACTGTACACATGCCACTCTTGCGAAAGCATGATGTAGCTATTGTTGAGCCAATAGATCAGTCATATATCAGTGGAAAAGGAATTGTTGCCAAAGCTTTAGTTCACACAAATGACAAAATTCCATTAAGACTTCTAAATCCAAGTGATGAAACCAAAAAGCTTTATACTGGGACTCATGTGGCAAATATTAGCCCGGTTTCAAAAGTTTATGATATAGATAAGACAGATAAGTTACAGATAACCTCAGCAAGTGTACCACAGCATTTATCAGAGCTTTATGAACGCTCAATTGATGGTTTGACTCCAGAGCAATGCAAGCAAGTTGCAAGACTGTTATGCAAGCATGACAGTACTTTCTCAAAATCAGATGAAGACCTTGGACGAACGGGAATTATCAGACATCAAATTCCAACTACGGAAACTCGTCCAATAAAGCAACCTTTAAGGAGAATGCCGATTGGAATGAACCAGGAAGCAGACAAGCAAATCGATGAGATGTTAAAGAAAGATGTTATACAACCTTCAGTGAGTCCTTGGGCAAGCGCCATTGTAATGGTCAAGAAAAAGGATGGGACGAACCGCTTTTGTGTAGACTACAGAAAGTTGAATGATATAACAGTTAAGGATGCGTACCCACTTCCACGCATAGATGACTCACTTGATCAGCTTTCTGGAGCAAAATGGTTTTCTTGCCTAGACTTAAATTCAGGATACTGGCAAGTTGAAGTAGATGAAAAAGACAGAGTCAAAACTGCGTTTGTATCAAGGCGGGGACTTTTCGAATTTAAAGTCATGCCGTTCGGGTTATGTAACGCCCCAGCGACGTTTGAAAGGCTAATGGAGACCGTCCTTGCGGGACTGAACTGGCGAATATGTCTTATTTATCTGGATGATATTATAGTAACTGGCAGAACATTTGAAGATATGATTGAAAATTTGGATCAAGTATTGCAGAAACTTCATGAAGCTGGGCTGAAGTTGAAGCCTAGGAAATGTCAGTTATTTGCAAAACAAGTGGAATTCTTAGGTCACATTATATCGGAAAATGGTATTCAAACTGACCCGAAGAAGACTAAAGTCGTCAGAGATTGGCCTCAACCAACCACAGTTCATGATGTCCGTTCATTTGTTGGATTCTGTAGCTATTACAGACGTTTTGTATCAAACTTTGCCGAGATTGCAAAGCCTTTACATAAATTGTCAGAAAAGGGCCAAAAATTCGTATGGACGGATGAATGTAACACAGCTTTTGAAAAGTTAAAAAATATGATGGTGGAATCGCCAATCTTAGCCCATCCTGACTTCTCAAAGCCATTTATACTTGACACAGATGCTAGCGACCAAGCTATCGGTGGAGTACTTTCGCAGAACATAAACGGTCGTGAACAAGTAATAGCATATGCCAGCAGAACACTGTCAAGAGCAGAGCGGCGATATTGCGTAACCAGGAAAGAGCTCCTAGCATTGGTACATTTTGTCAAGTACTACCGTCATTACTTATATGGAAAATCATTTACAGTCAGAACTGACCACGGATCTCTTAGGTGGTTAATGCAGTTTAAAAATCCTGAGGGTCAAATCGCAAGATGGCTGGAAATTCTTTCCTCTTACGACATGAAAATCGAGCACAGAGCGGGAAAAAGTCACAAAAACGCAGACGGCCTCAGTAGGATTCCGTGTAATCAGTGCGGTAAGGAAAGCACTTCTGTTGACGAAACTTCTTCCAGACGCATAAACAGAATAGCCGAAGATGAAACTGTTGAGTTAAAAGCACTTAAGGTCTTACAGGAAGAGAACGATGACATTTTACAAGTTAAAACATGGATAAAAGCAGGTGAAAGACCTGAACATAATAAAATTGCAGAAAGTAGCTATTTCTTAAAATCTTTATGGTCCCAATGGCCAAGACTTGACCTTAGAGATGACATAGTTGTCCGGAAGTGGGAAGTTCTAGGGTCGGATATTGTGCTCTGGCAAGCTGTTATACCAATGGGATATAGACGAGAAGTGCTGAGGTATGCTCATGATATAAAGGCCTCTGGTCATCTTGGAGTTAAGAAAACGCTCAGTAAGATAAGACAGAGATATTATTGGCCTGGATTGCAAAATGATGTAAGAACGTACATAGCAGGTTGCGAAAAGTGCTGCAAAAGAAAAGAACCGATTCCAAGCAAGAAAGCCCCAATGCAAATAATACGTAGTGGCTACCCAATGGAGCGAATAGCTGTTGACATAGCTGGAGAATTCCCTTTGACAGAGAGAGGAAATAAGTACATTTTGGTTATACAAGATTATTATACCAAATGGGTTGAATGTTTTGCCATGCACAATATGGAGGCAGCTACAGTAGCAAAACTTATGATAAATGAAGTAGTGTCTAGATTCGGAGTGCCGAATAAGATACACTCAGATCAGGGCAGGCAATTTGAAAGTGTACTGTTCAAAGAAATGTGTAAGTTACTTCAAATTGAGAAGACACACACGACAGCCTATCACCCTCAATCCGATGGAATGGTGGAAAGATTTAACCGAACGCTCGCTTCAATGGTTAGTATGTTTGTTAATGAACACCATTCCGATTGGGACGAACTGTTACCATATCTCACTATGGCCTACAGAGCTACAGAGCACGAAACAACAGGTATGTCACCTAATTTATTAATGTTAGGTCGAGAGACTACAACCCCATTAGACCTAGTTTTCGAGATGCCATCCGCTATCAAGACAATCCCTCGAAACCAATGGGTTTGGGAGCTACAAGAAAGGCTGGAATCAGCATATCGGTTGGTTAGAGAACAGACAGGTAAAGCTATGTTTAGGCAAAAGAGGTATCATGATAGAAAGCTGTCATTTGATCAAATTGATGAAGGTGATTCAGTTTATGTTTTATTTCCTATAAGAAAGACTGGCTGTTCTAGAAAATGGACTTGCTTCTGGCGTGGCCCATTTAAAGTCAACAAAAAGTTTTCAGATGTTCTGTTTCAGGTAGATTGCGGTAGATTCGGTGAAAATCAAGTTATTCATATTGATCGAATCAGGAAAGCAGTTGGTCAAACTTTAGCACATGAGGGTGAGGAACAACCACACCTGGTTTCTGGGAATGATGAGATACCTGTTGATACAGAGATATTTGACGACGATGAGGTAGAGGAAGATAAAAGGCCTCGTAGAGTCACAAGAAAACCTGCATGGTTAGATAATTATATTTTATCTGCTTTCAGGGAAAACATGCCGCCAATCAAGATTACCCCTAGGAAACAGTTCAAACCAGGATTTATTTGCCCGACTTGTAAGGAGAAGTTTTCGACACAAGAAGAGTTCAAAAGCCATGTTGTCGAGTGTGCGATCAAGAGATATGAATGTGATGTTTGTGACTCCACATTTAAGAAATTGGCATACAAAAATCAACATATGAAGAGATATCATAATCAGGAGAGAACGCAGAAGAAAGAGGAAGGTGGAGATAAGGAACGGTCAGATAGTGAAAAAGACAGTACTAAATTTGAGGACAGTGATAGTGAAAAGAGTGACTGGGATAGGGAATCAGCAGATATTTTTCTTGGTGATGACGAAACGGAACATGGAAGTGATAGTGGTCTTCAGATAGGAATAAGTAAGAATGAAGCAGATAGGAGAAATGTCAATGACATTAGGGCTGGACGTATGATTCGGAAAAGAACCAATCCTGACCCAGTCATCGCACCCGTAAAGAAAAGTGTAAAGACTGTAGCTGTGATAACTGAGACAGACGTTTACTGTAAGAAGAAAGATTCAAAGGAAGACAAAGAACAAGTACAAGATGTGTGTTCATCTAGTCACGCCAGCAAAGATGAAAAGAATAGCGCTGCAAGTTCAGAAAAGATGGAAAGCCAGAAACAAACACTTAAACTACAATTCTCTGTGGATCAAGAAAATGACCTAAAGAGTCGACAGTCATTTAAGTTGAGTGTTGATGAAGAAGAAATAGTCTCATCAAGTATCATAATCCAGGCTAATAGAGGCTTAGGGGTTATGGACTTCAATCTGGGGGATTTTGTCTCTTCCAAATCAGTTAAGCCTGAAAATATTAATATTAAGGTAGATAAGGGAAAGCTGGTAATGAGTATGGATACAGAGTAAACAAACTGACAGTTTTCATTGCGTAGGGAAAAACTTATTCGCAAGCTCAGATATCTAATATGATTCTTTTAAATAATGAAGGTATCATTATATAAAGCATTTTTTACATAAGTTTCATGTAGGCACAAAAGACATGATGCCTATCATTTTTAGATAAGAGATCTAGAGCAATAAGAGTGATTATCTGTAGTGATATTCATATGAAAAGAAAAGGATGGCAGAAATTCGAAGTCTTATTGTCATTATTTCTATATCTTTAAATCAGAGAATGATAAGATTACTGCGGGACGCATTACCCGGAGGCGTGGGTAGTGTAAAGAATATGCAATTTTGCAGTTGCAGGTATAGTCTATTTGTTTATACCAAGATTATCTACCGTCATTGTGTGAAAAATATACTTTTCTCCATCGGATAGGATTTTAAAGTTTATTCGGGTTAGTAGCATCTTTATACATGTTTGTTTTTCAAGAACATATATATTTGCTATAATTTTACCGGAGATTTGATTAATTTCATTTTAAATCAGAGATTTATCACATATTTTACGTTTGGAAGAAAACACAAATACTTAGAAGATTCTTTATCATAGAAACGATTGTTTGCATGCAGTTCTATGGTAAAATCAAGCATCTGCCAATCATGAACAAGCGCTAGATGCCCTTTGAGTTTGATTGGATATTTAACACACAATACCGACCAATCAGGTATCACCAGATTTCAATCCACCTAGGGAGTATAAAAGCGGTAGCTTGTACCTTTATCAGTTAGTTGTCGGTTTGATTCCGAGGTGTCTACATCGTAGAGAAAGCAGTGACGCATATAATTAGATTGTTTAATAACTTTGAGCCAAATAGTGGCAGCTATCTTTCTCGTGTCTCTAGAGAAGCTAGGCTACTCAGAGAGAGACTGAAGCAGTCCATTATAAGTGTTCGGGTTGTTGGCAATCTATAGTAGCTGAGCAAAGTGATAGAAATAAGCTGGGCTCGTGAGTTGAGCCACAATAGTTTGAGCTCATCTAACCTCGTAAGCCAGGCTTACTGGTTAGAACTGCAACTGGTAAAACTTTTGTTTTTGTCCTTGATAATACAGAGGATAGTTTTAGCAGCTTGGTGCTGAAGAGTTAAGATATAACTACAAGCAGGTAGCTTAAGCTTGATATGTAATGATCATCTAATTTTAAGTGATTCTATGTTTCAATAATAATCAAGTCAATCATTTGTAACCAATCAACAGGCAAAGCAGCCCAAAGGAAAATTTATATATCTGTACCATTTAACTAACTTTAACTTGCTATCATATTATTGCATAATTGTTTCAATATCGTTTTTGTAGAACTTGTGGCTCTGTAAGAATCATTTACAGAGTCCTGACTCCATTTTCATATCGGTACACGTTACATTACGGCTCCGCTGCCGCGTCGGCGTGACTGTAAAATACCGATTTACCTTCCCATATGACAATATCCACTAAATATTTTAGTAAATACGTGTTTTTGGGTCGCACCAGGAGACACGATGTCTTAGAGCCTAGACTCAAATTAACCTGCACACATACTCAGGTAGAATGCAGTCTTCCCGATCAATGGGCAGCCATATAGCCCATAGAGAAGACTCTGATCAGACAAGACAGATTTGCAAGCCGATCTGAGTGTTCGCTGGACGTGACGGGCCTTCGTAGTCTAGTGTGTAAGAGCGCAGTCTCTTAATCATAAGGTCTCTCACGCAAGCCTCGCTTGGGTCACATTTGAGAATCCAAGTTCTGCAACGGAAGGACAGATCGTTTTTCTCCGGATACTCCGGGCTTTGCGAACGCCGCTGATTATTGATCGGCTCGAAAGAAATTAATTAATCTTGAAAGGGCCGTAAAACCCAAAACAAAAACTAAAGGATGGATAGTCTTACATGTATGTTCTAATACCCCTCTTCGCTTTTCGTGGTCTATTTTGTAATCTGGCAGATTTTTCAGCTATTGTTCAAAGGGAGACAGACAGCTCTCTGGACTTCCTGATCGCTTTTTTGTAAGTCCTGTCCCAACGTAAAAGGGGTCTACTCTTAAACGGGAAACTCTAAAAGGAAAGAATTTGCTCCTCAGGAGCAAATTCTTACCTTTAAGAGTTGATCCCTGTTGACACGGGAGACAAACTACTTTTGAAGTAGTTACCTCACCAGGAGATGTATCCATTCCCCTTAACGTCCCAATCAACACAATTTATGTCATTTTGGAGACGTCTCTTCCAATTTTGCGGGACTTTTATCCGACACTGAAATTAAATGACAACCCAAGCCCTGCCGCCTATGAAAATAATAGGGTTTATATGCATGGACGGGCCGACCCGCATCACTTTGCCTGGGCAGGCTATGACCTTTTAAGTGGTGTGCGGTCGGTTTCAACTCTGCGTGCAAGCCCGGATGGGCGAGGACCGAGTCCATATATTGTCTTCGAGCTTTAGGTACCATTGGCAGCATATGATTCACTCAAATAACAAGTCCGTGTATGTGTGTGTGTGTGGGGGGGGGTTACGTCCCTGCAACAACTACGGTCATATGGAGACGGGACCTTGGCTTAGAGACTCATCGGAAAGTCTGAAGACCCTTAATGTATTAGGCGAGTATGGATAACCACTACACCAAGGCTTCTACAAGTCCGTGTAAAGATTAATCGTGTAAACCCCACTTAATACAGAGAAATGTGATGTTTACAAGGGTATACATTACTTCCATTATTGTCCACCAAAAACGTATTTTGTAGGTACGCGTTAGAACCGCCTCATTGAGGCGGCTACAATCGTTGTTTACATGAAGTCTGGGTACGCGCACCTACATGTACAAAACATAAATTGTACGGTAATGAGTACCTACAACCCTGCAGGCACCAAACGTTGACTCAATGTTGAACTAACGTTGAAACAACGTTGAAAACGTTGTTTCAACTTTAGTTCAACGTTGAGTGTTTGCTGGGAATCTATTTTGGGGGAGAAATAAAACAAATATATCACAATTTACCATCAGACAAAGGCCAGTTTTGGAGATATGAAAAAATGCTTAACCCATTTAGTACCAGGAACCCCAAAATGAGTACACTGGCAAACACTGCAGGCCCAGAACAGACGCCGCAGAACGTGGCGTCTGATCAGTGCCTCCACTGTTTGTTAAAAGTTCAGTCATTTTCCTAATAAACTTTGATGAAAATAAAACCTGACACCCCTAAATTTTGAAATGGACTCCTGCTATATATAAGGAGGAAGATTCCATTTGGTACAGAAAGGGTGAATGCAACATGGGCACATCATCCTAATGGTATCTTCAGTCACCGAAGTACCCACTTGCCAGAAAAAAGTATTCGTTTGAAAGTGTTGACGGGCCGACCTCTGGGTCAACTAATTCACAATCAGGCAATGGTACGACTTGCCAGGAGACACCACCGCTAGTGTTCCTGGCAAGTCTTAACGAGTAAGACTAGTCCATGGCAAATCCAGTACCAAGATAGTTTTAGCCTGTTTTAGTATCAGCACTGTTTTTAACCGTCCCAACCCTTTCCACAGGACCAGTTTCGTTCAGATTTGATACCGGTCCTTCATCTGTAAGAAGAAGAAGAAGAAGAAGAAGAAGAAGGAAGAAGAAGAAGCAGAAGAAGAACCCATATAATGTTTGCAAACACTCTGGTCGGACTGCACAAACGCGCAGACTATTCTTGCATACTAGATATGAATAACATTTGCACAGGGCATAAAATTCTCACTCACCCTCTTTATCTCACTCGCCTTATCACAAACTATTGTGCAATATGGTAGATAGCGAAGTCAAAACTGCAATTGAAATTCTGTCTTTAATGGAACAGAAATTCTAACTGTAGTTAAACCTATGTTAAAGACCACCTGTGAACAAGGACCTGTCTACAAAGACCAATTTTGATTCCTCCTATCTAAACATGTTACATAATGCACCTGTAAACAGAGACCACCTGTGCACTAGGACCAGAGGACAGTTAAAATATTTTATCCTGAACAAAGACCACTTTTGCTTTGAATAGCATTTACCAAAGATTTAAATTGGGCAATTAATTGCTTGTGGACACCTTGAAATGAGCCAGATTAAAGTTTGGAGTGATTCATTATTAAAACATGAGGGGATTTAATTAGTTAGTTATTCAGGCGTAACTGGGATGGTCCACCGGGAACAACGAATGTTCACATGTTCTTGTTACGCCTTTGGTATATGTGTTGTTTACTGCGCAATGCCATATGGGTTATTCTGCTTTAAAATTAAGGTATCATACTTTTTTGTATCTCTAGTTGATATTTTTTCTTTTTTGCATATGATTTGAACTGGCTACCACTGAGATATTAAGATACTTGTCCTACCCAAATTGCCAGCGGTTTAACATGGGTCTGGACTTGTAAAATAAAGCCTCGCAAACTAATGTTTACTGGCACCTAAAGTAACTTTTTTATACTTAAATATTACAAGTTATGAGCAAGTTTTCACCTGGATCGTTGAAACTGAGAGACACGGCCAACAAAAGAATTCTCTATTAGGCAGATACAGCCAAAAGCAGAAGTTTGTTACGACCATCATCAGAACGAATGTGCATTTATCAGTTACTCCCTATATATATTGCATTGTAATACATTGACCTGATAAAGCTATGTTATCTCAGGACAAGTGAGCTTTATCACGTCAGCGCGGCATTGCACTTTCATGAATGTACCGGACAACGGGGAAATGGCCAAAATGTTTTTATTACTGGATAAATTGGAAAACTTATATTAAACAATATCAAAAGAAAAATAACGGTCAGCTGAGGGTAAATATACTGATCGATTATATTCCGCGCCGGAATGTTGGGACGCACTGAGGAAAATTGGTCACTGACCGTAAATTGTCGATTTAAAGAAGTTCAAGAATGGAATATCAGATTCGGACCATTTGATATCAAGTTTATCGGGGGCATGTAGAATCGCTCGTCATGCCTCGCGGTTCTATAAGCGTTCTCGAAACCTTTCCTGATAAACTTGATATCAAAAGACACGAACCTGGTGTTCTCTATATATGCAAACTGTTTAATAAGATTTAGATAAAGATTTAGTACATTATAAGAATCTTATATGGGTGTGAGGGGTGGATTGAAAAATCCGTCCAAAAGGTCACTGTCCGGCATCACGAGGCTTGCCGAGGAACGTATTTTTTCTATCCACCCCTCACACCCATATAGGATTTTTTTTCTTGCACACCTTCCATTTCTTAGCTCGGATTTTAATGCTGCAGTCACCTCGGTTACCGACGTCCGCCATATTGTGATGGCACTACAAGAATGTTTAGTGACGTCAAGTAACGTGCTGGGACGTCAACCTTAACGACGGCGCATAGAAGGTCGTATTCAACCAGTGCATTTGACAAATACGCGATTATATTCGATTTTGGGTCGGAACACCAGGGTCAGAACATAAATTTCTACCCCAGGGTAAAATCACGGATTTCCTTGTCTGGTGTGCAAGAATATGGTATATGTAATTAACGTCCCGTGTGTTATCTCGGATAGCCTGTGTTTGTTCTTATTAATATGTATTGAAATAAAGTTCTCTCGATTTTTTCTGTTCTGTTCAACAACAGAAACTTTATTACAGTCCATTTTCTGTCTTTAGGCTGTCAAAACATCAAGATAACAAACCTATTCGATGAAGACCGCGATAAACCCTAATCAATCTTGGAAAAAGTGGGGTTTGAAGGGTATACATTATTTTTCTTATTCTGCTCTACGACACAGATTGTGGGTACTCGTTATAAATGTCTCATTCAGGTGGTTCTAAAAATTTCCCACAATTTATGTTTTGAGCAGAAATTATCTTTTCTTATATCTGCTGTTCACCGGATACTTTGTGTGCTCTTTAGAACTGCCTCATTTAGGAGGTTCTAACGAGTGCCCACAATTTATGTTTTGAGCCGAAATATGACAAATATCACGATTTTTTTTTATCAGCAAGATTTTCAGTTTTACCGCCCTAAAATTACATTATGTTTATTATATTTACTTAGACATATTAACATAATGAAGTCCGCGACAATCGAACACTTGAAAATCTTTATCTTTGTACATAAAGCATATACTAGAAAATACCAGGTACAGTCCAACCTGTATTAAGCAAGCACCTAAGGGATAATCAAAATGTGCTTCCTTAAGGCAGGTGCTTGCTTAACACAGGTGAATTTTAATGCATTAGCCTTTTGGGGGAACTAAATGCATGTATGATTAATTGCTTAATAGAGGTGGCCATTATGACAGGTTTGACTGTATGTGTCTTTTGATATCAAGTTTATCAGGCAAGGCTTCAAGAACGCTTGTAGAATCGCGAGGCTTGCCGAGCGATTATACATGCGTTCTCAAAGCCTAGCCTGATAAACTTGATATCAAATGACACGAATCTGGTATTCTATTTATCAGTTAATCCCCTTGTACACTCTTACAGTTTTGCCAATTTTTCCAGTAGTCCAGTTCACAGTAGTGCAATGTCAAGTTGACCTGATAAAGCTCACTTGTCCTGAGACAAGTCAAGGTAATACAATGCAATATATATAGGGGGTAACTGATGAAGCAGTGATCCTTCTCACCCCAAAAAGTGCTCGGCACCACGGTTTGATTTGGCACTTATTCATGGTTGTGACTAAATCCCCTTTTTACAAGAATGAACTTGTCCAAATTCAAATACGGAAGACCCCATTTCAGAAACTGAGGGTTGGACGGGTTAAAGTCATATCCGGAACACTGGAGTGGCTGGGAGCCCAACCATATAGCTAATGGTGTTTGTTGTAATATGACCGACGTTAACCCATTGTATGCAGGAAACCCCTAAAGGGGTACCTTGGCATACAGTGCAGGCCCACCTGATCAGGACGCTATTTGCAAACAGAATTTTCCTTCAACGGAATAAAAACGAAAAAAAAAAATAGGCCTGACACTCCTTAGATTACAAATGCACTTGTCCAACATATAGCAATGGAAGAGTCCACTAGCATACAATGGGTTAAATAAAATTCTTGCATTGACCCGAGGAAAGTAATGTGGTGATTTTAATGAATGCCCCTAAGCTAAGCTTTTATATACGATCTCATATATATACGATCCCCACCCCTAAACTATATATATTCTTGTTACTATTGATAAGACGCATTCAGTGACACCAACCTGGAGGTCCTCCGGGATGTGCCGAGGCCATGCCCCAGTCCCCTCCACTCAATAAAAGGCCCAATATCTCGGAAACCATTCAGATCCCCACCCCTGAACCCTATATACTCTTGTTCCTTATGATAAGACGCATTCAGTGACATCAAACTGGGGGCCCCCCGGGATGCGCCGGGGCCATGTCCCGCCCCTCCATTTCATAAAAGGCCCAATATCTCGGAAACCTTACAGATCCCCACCCCTAAACCATATATATTCTCGCTCCTTATGATAAGACGCATTCATTGACCCCAAATTGTGGGTCTTCCGGGGTGCGCCGGAGCCATGCCCCACCCCTTCACTTCACAAAAGGCCATATATCTCAGAAACTGTTCAGATCCCCACCCCTAAATCATATATGTTCTTGTTCATTATGATGAGACACATTCAGTGACACCAACCTGGGGGTCCCCAGGGATGTGCTGGGGCCATGCCCCACCCCCTCCATTTCATAATATCACAATATCTCGGAAACCTTACAGATCCCCACCCCTAAACCATATATATTTTTGAACCTTATGATAAGACACTTTCATTGACACCAACCTGGGGGTCTCCCTGGGCCTTGCCCCACCCCTGCACTTCACAAAAGGCCTTATATCTCAGAAACTGTTCAGAGCCCCACCCCTGACCCATATATATTCATCTTCCTTATGATAAGGCACATTCATTGACACCAGCTTGTGAGTCCCCGGGGCATGCCCGGGCCTTGTTCCACCGCTTGACTTCATTAAAAGTCACATATCTCAGAAATAGTTCAGATCCCCACCCCTAAACCATATATATTCTTGTTCCTTATGATAAGACTCATTCAGTCACACCAACTTGGGGGTCTCTTTGTGCTGAGGCAATGTGCCCCGCCCTTCCACTTCATAAAAGGCCATATATTTCAGAAACCATTCAAATCCCCACCCCATATTCATATATGTTCTTGTTCCTTATTATTAGCACACCTACTGTAGGGGTGTCCGCAGGGGCCAGTCCTCTCCTTTCCACTTCATGAAAGGATATCTTGGAAACCGTTCAGATTCCCACCCCTAAACCATATATATACTTGGTCCTTATGATGAGACACATTTAGGGACAACAATCTTGGGCTTTCCTGGGAACGACAGGGCATGCTCCAACCCCTCCACTTACATCTCCAGCCATGCAGATCCCCACTGCTAAACCATATATATTCTTGTTCTTTGTGATAAGACACATTTAGTGATACCAACCAGGGCTCCATTGGGTCCATGCCCCACCCCCTCTACTTCATAAAAGGCCTAATGTTTCATATACTGAGTCCACATTGATGCTCATTTGGATATGGGGGTTCATTTGGCAGATTAAAATGATATCATGTTAAAATACATGGCTGCAATTTGGCAGTGCCCACCTGAGCTCTGGTGAGCATAGTGGCCCATGGGCCTCTTGTTTTTTCTTTTTTTAAAATGGTCCTTCTAGGCTTTCGTAGTTATTATTTGATTTTTGTAGGAAAGATAATCCTTTTTCTACTTAAATTCCAGATAACATTTTTCATGGCGTAATAAATTATTTAATTACTACTGTTTAAAATCAGGTACCCTCGCATACCTTTTGCTAATTTACTGTTGAAGTAATTGACATAGGGACCTATTTTTATTCCAAAACTGACCAATCTTAATTTTATATGTACATATAATTATTTTGAAATTAACGGTAAAAATATATATGTAATGTT